>PVIH01000403.1:97548-362741 GCA_004025045.1 Sigmodon hispidus
AAAAAAAAAAAAAAAAAAAAAAAAAAAAAAAAAAAAAAAAAAAAAAAAAAAAAAAAAAAAAAAAAAAAAAAAAAAAAAAAAAAAAAAAAAAAAAAAAAAAAAAAAAAAAAAAAAAAAAAAAAAAAAAAAAAAAAAAAAAAAAAAAAAAAAAAAAAAAAAAAAAAAAAAAAAAAAAAAAAAAAAAAAAAAAAAACCCACACCTAAGACATGAGTTCACCATACACTGGAAAAAAATTGATACATATCTAAAAACAAACCCAGCATACAACTGTCCAGATGGCCTTTGCCAAATGGCCAAGAAGCAATTTACAGTGAAACTCTTACAATGGTGACATTCACTACAGAACCAAAGGGAAGTTGCCACCATATTTTCTTGAGGTTCTGATTTTTCCTTTGTAACATGGGGAAAATAAATGCTAAAAATTCTGTCTTATGACAATGTTTATTAAAATATTTATGTTTATATTCTCTAAAAAGCCTGGAAGATTCTAACAAGGCAGGTAGACATTGGTCGTGGTGATTCACACCTGCTATCCTTAGGAAGCTGAGGTGGGAAGATGGCCCCACATTCAAAGTCAGTCCGCACTCCATAGTGAATTCCAGGTAAGCTTGGGTCACAAGTAAGACCATCAAAAGAATAGCAAAAATAACAATAAATTGGCATTCATGCCTCTGAATACAAAGACTTGCAAGCAATCCTATCACGGTTCAGCATGAAAAAATATTCTTGCTGACTAGCAGTGAGGAAGACACACACACACACACACACACACACACCTAGAAACAGGGTTCTGGGATCATTACTTTGCTTCACAAACAGCATATGTTGAGAACCCTTATTACTTCACCACTGGGTATAGTTTGCATGTGCTAATCAAGTGTGAAATATTAACTAAAGAAAAGAGAAGTAACCTGAAAACCTCATGTGCGGCTGGCTTCCAGTCCTCCCTTCTTTGCTCTCTGCTTTATGCCTCTGAAATGTAAGTGTCCACGACAGGAGCTGTAAAAGTGAGATAAAGTAAAATGACAAGTGTAAGGCCCTCCTTAAGCATCAGCTCTTGTCCCCCCCATGGCTTCTACTGTTCTACATTCTCTTTTGCCAGGCTCACTCCCAGAAGGGATGTTTACAGGTAGAGTTTCCCTGTGGTATGTGAAAGACTAGGGACAAGATTGGATATAGATATGGACAAAGTAGTTACTTAGCAGTAAAATATTGATATTACAGTCTTTTGCTTTGAAAATATTATCAACCAGCATATGAAACTAGAGATTCAACAATATTGCTTCTATTACCAAACAAACTCAACTAACTTTAAGGTAGCACATTTCCAGAAGCATAGGTAGCTGCAAATATTGAGACATGAATATAAAACATGAATCACTGATGTTTGGGGGAAAATAAGACAAAGCATAGTTTTAGCAATAGTTTTAATAATAGTTTAAACAATAGTTTTAGCAAGCTAAGGCAAATCTCTCTTACACCAGACTATTTAATATGTGCCCAACATCTGAACACCAATAGATTTGTAGACAATCAGATACTACACATACAATAAACATAATTCTCCAATCAGAATAGTTCCCTTATCCAGACAGTCCTTGATAGAGAAAATATATATAAAGACAGCCAAATGTGGAAAATCTTTAAAGTAATTTATACTGCATTTATCAATATCAGTTGGGGATAGAAGTGGGAGGTCTAAGAATAAGATACAGGAATTTAAGCCTGTCCTGGTGCTTAAAATTCATGAAGAATACAAAATTCTCAGCTGCTAAAAAAGAAAACCACAAAACAAAAATGTTAATAAAGTTTAGCCAATCATCCTACACAATATAAACAAAACTATAAATACTTAAACAGTAAAGTTTCAGACTCAAAATATGAATTGTATAGTCCCTTAATTTAAAAAAAAACACAAAACTGTAATTCCTATATAAAAAGTACTGCAATAACATCAAAATAACAGCATATTATGAGGAGTATCATTTAAAATGGCACTGTAAACAGATAAGAAAAGCATGTGACATAGTTGTGGCAATGTGTTACCAAATCATGTATTTTATGGACAGAATTAAATAGGAGAGTTTAAACACTATAATTCTTGTATACTTGTGTAAAAGAAAAAAATCAGAATTCAGGTCACTCTTTCAGAAACACCAGAGCTTTGAATGAGGAGACTCAAAGGCATCTGCTAAACTTTCTCCAATGGAACAAGGCCAAGGTTAACATCATGGTCACATTTGCTACTAAGTCAAGAGTACTTTCCCAAAGACAAGTATAGACTGAGACCTGCTGGACTCATGCTCCCAGAGCCCTGTGTTGCTGACCAGGGAAGTAATGTGGAGCCTGTGTACAGTAAGGAGATGAATTCCTGGCGAAGTGTGTACTAAATGTCATGCATGCATTCCTTAATGAGATATGCTGGCAGATCTAAGGCCATTCTGTGCCAACCCCTTCTAAAAGCAGTTATGCACTTTCTGCTTTTTAAAGACAGGAAGTAATGATGAACTGCTGATATCTGTAAACTGTAACATTTTTGTGCACATTATGAATATTTGTTATATGCCCATCAAGGCAGAAAAATGTATTGCTCACTCTTCTGCATGTAATGCCAGGTCAGTTTCTTAAGCATTGCCTGTATTCAGCAGATAGTTGGGGAACAAATCAATAAATTTATGAATGGAGGTTTCATCCCCCAGAGAGATGGTAGACAGAATCTAGAAGAGAAAATAGGAAAAATAACTTCAGATATTCAAAGTCAGACCATTTATGTCTTGGCTTCTCCCAGCCAAGCCCAATAAAAGTGAGCTGGCGGTGATCTCACCGCAGAACCTGCACAACAAGTCCTCTCCCAAGCCAGGCAGGTCTGACAACTTCTGTACAGCACAGCAAACTAGACTCACTGATTCCCAGAGCAAATCTGCCCTGCTAAGATAGAGCTGGTCGCTTACCATGGAGTCTAGCCAGTTGTGCTGAGATCATGGCATATTGAGAAAGCTGAACTTTAGTCACACATAAATTAAAGCGCAGGAACAGGGCTACTCCCTGCTGCTCCTGGGTGATATTTTTCCCCACCTCTCAAAATGAAAGAGTTGCTCTTGAATCTATGAACTGTCATAGGGAAAAACATAAGTCAAATGGATTCAGCTTTTTATGGCAAGCAGTCATTAAATGTCATTATTTGAAATGTTTGATCTCCTTGGAGTGAGAATCTAGAGTAAGATGCACAGAGAATTTCCTGACCAGGGTGCAACTTGGGAGAATTTTCTAGAGCCAGTGACTCTTTTATCCAGCCTCTCTCCCTATTAAAGGGTAGGTGTCTTTCTGCATAATAACCCTAAAATTTGGAAGACAGCTTTTCCTTTGCATCTTCCTGCCCAAACACAGAAAGCCCAGGGGTTCAGTTGTCCTGCTGACTCCCCAAAGAGGGCTGGCAGGGACTTCTGTTTCAGTTTCCTTGATTACTGCCAAGCTATTTTTAAGCTGACAGATAAGGCTGAATTTGAGACAGTTACTTAGGTTGTTGCATTTACAAGTTATTTTTGCTTTGTTATAAATGAGAATAACTAACTAGCAAGATTAAATGACTTGGGGCTTCTCCCCACCCCCAAAGTCTTGCTGTCTCAGCCACTATTAAGATAGGCAGAGTGGAAACTAAAACAATAAATTCCAAATTATACCAAAGTATAATTTTACATGAAGAGATGCTAAGATTTCACCACTATTGAAGATCTGACTCACCCTATGACAACAGATTCACTGTCCGGAAACAAAGTTCTAGTTTTTCAGTTAAACCTTCGATGTGACACAGAAGCACAAACGTAGCGTGATGATTTCACACATGAACACATCATCGCAGTTTCGGTATGTCCTTTTACGTATATAAATCCACACTTTGAGGATTAGAACAAAAAAGAAGATATTATCTTGTAGGAGGAAGCTGCTGTTGCTTTTTTTTATTTTACAAGTCTTTAGACGTTTGGCATTTGTTGTATTTTGAGCTTAGCAAACAAGGTAATGGCTTTCCAGCATGGTATTTTTTTTTATGTTTTTCATTTTTCTAAGTATAAAGTAGATTGTGTAGCAGCTTACTCTGTGAACACATTCTTCCATGTGGTTCAAAGAGCAGCAGAAAAAGACCACACAGCTGAGTCCAGCTCTGGAAGCCCCTGCTCCTCCCAAGAGCAGGCTGCTGTACTGGATCACAGTATGTCACCCAGGAGACTGTGTGTCAAAGGCTGGAAGGAGAGTGGCCTGGGTGCTTTTCCTGGTATCATGAGATGGGCCTTGTAGTGTAACCTGCCTTCAATTTCATGCACAGAAGAGGCAGGGGTGGTGGGGAACATTCCATATAGGTCCCCTTGTCTAGTAGAAAAGAAGAAAATGTTTTTAGTGGCCTCATAGGACTTTTTAGGATTTATATTATAATTCTACTACTTAAAATATAGGTAACCCTTTTTACTTCCAAGGAAAAGATAAAGTACATTAAATAATAAAATACAGAATCTAAATAAAATACCATCGGTTAAACATACACACACACACACACACACACACACACACACACACACACACATTCACATACACAATGTCAGGGGCAGAAAACATGCAACATAAATAAGACAGACATCTGGTATCTCTTTTCAGTCATATTTCTACTGAAGATGTTCAAAGCTCAGAGAAAGCATTATCTACCGTCCCTCAGCAGTGGAATCAGAAAGATTTTCCCTGTGCATTATTACAGGCCCTGCAGTGGAACTAAACACAAATTTTTGTTTCTTTCTAAGCAACATTTTCTTGTGTCCTGGGCTACAATGCTTGTGTGATATTGTCAAGAAGTTTCCTGAATATAGGGTGACAAGGGTTTCTCTGTAAATAAACAAAAGGACAATCTGTGTCCTATCCTGTCTACTGTCATCCTCTCTGGTCCATTAGTTTTCTACTTTCACATTGGGTTCTTTCTTAGTATACAATCATGTCCTGGGAAAGAGGTGCTATGAAAACATGAAGAACTGACCTAGAGAAGGCAGAGGAAGCTGAGCAGCTGCTCCGGGAAACAGCAAGATAGAAAACTGGATTGAAACTAGGAAACCTGGGAAATCCCTACTGGCACCCAGGACTACTCTGTGTGTGGGAAGGTCAGAGAACCTCTTAACCATTTCAGCTTTAAAGCGTCACTGTTATCTCTGGCTGTCGGACAAGAACATCATCAAAATCAATCCAGATGACAGGAGAGCTTTGTGTCATGATAATTTACAGTTTATATCTCTACATTCAGGTGAATGTGGATTTGCAGATATTAAATACTCGGTTACAAAGAGTCATTCAGACATTCCACTCTCTCTAACTGCCTGCTTTCTCTTGCATGATGAGGCTAGCTGGACTAGTGGGCAAATTTAGGAATCATTGGTACAGATAATCCATGTACATGAGCAATGCTACATTTACTGTACTCTGTGGCTACTTGGCTTCATAAGGTTCATCCTGCCCTGCTCCTCTGATGGTATGATTGATGTTGCCCAGGAGCTCCTTGTCAACGCAATAGGTACCACCCACACCTCCAACTGTATTCTGCAATGGGATGATAGCAAGTTTGGAGTCACTTGGCACCATAATGAAATAGCTACAACACCTTAAACTTGTCATTTGATTATTCTGAGATTCAGTTTACTAATTTGTACAGACATGGCATTATTATTTACACTGACAGATTATCATAAGAATTAAAATATGATTACATGGTTATATAATTCCACTTGGGTCACCACAGTTAAAATATCATAATTTTTCTAGTGTTACAATAACAAGGGGCAACAAACTGGGTGGCTTAGGAAAGAGAGACTCATTGTATCACAACTCTGAAGGGAGCATCATAGCCAAGGAGCCAGCGGCCCAAACTCCCTTTCTAGGTTCTTGGTAAGGCTTTCCTCCAGACCACCCTCCTAGTTTGTGGTAATGTCTTGGCTTGAAATTAACTTCAATCTTCAAATAGTATTTTCTATTTGCATATCTCTATGGCCAAAGCTCCCCCTCTCTTAGGACACTAGTCATATTCATGTAGGGCTTATGCTACTCTGGTATGACCTCATCTTAAATAATCTGTACTGACTGAGGACCTAGGGATCAGGGATTCAAAATGTCAACAGGGGAAATAAAAATCATAGTTCAACACAATTAGAGTGAGAAAACTCTGAGAGCCTAAAATTTTGATAAAAATTAATATAAGTGCTGAGGCCTCAGAGAAACCACACCACAATAGTAGGCCACGCCTGAATCATTCAGCCACATTTCTAAGCTGATTTTTAAAGAGAGTATATGAACTCTCAAAAATCTATTTTCCTCTACCATTCTGCTTTGATTTCAGTTACTTATATTTTCTTATTCCAAAAGTGCAGAAAATAATGCTGGCCTCCATCTCTAAGAGCTTTACAATCAGCATCTCATAACAACACTGCTACCCATACAAATGTTAAGGTTCAGACAAGGAAGATTTTGTACAATTGAAACACAGCCACAACAGTGACAAGTTGTTGCTTTTAAATGGGAAAGTAAATCTTATTCGCACATAAAGGTGAGTAGAGCAAAGACAGAAAAGTATAAATGGAACCAGACAGTTGTACTGAAGAGGACTGAGCAGGTCCTTGCAGAGAGAGCCTGAAACAGGCAGACTGATGGGAGGGTGTGCTCAGCTGCTGAGACAAAACGATCTGCTCTAGGCCAATTATTAGTGATTCAGCAATAAGGTCTAATATTTGGATCTACTTTCTTTTTTAAATATATTTTTTTTAATTTTATGTGAATTGGTGTTTTGCCTGCATGTAAGGGTGCCAGATCTTGAAATTGCAGACAATTGTTAGCTGCCATGTGGATGCTGGGAATTGAACTCAGGTCCTCTAGAAGAACAGTCAGTGCTCTTAAACACTGAGCCATCTCTCCAGCCCTGGATCTATTTTCAATGATTCTTGGTCTCTACAGTCTAAATGTGATGTTAAGTTTTGTTATTTAAAATATTTTAGTTTATTGTTTCCTAGAATTATTTAGGAAAGGAATTATAAATTGTACTGACAATAAATATTGACAAAGATATCCATGTTCTCATTATAAATTTCTTAGCTAAGTCAATGTTGAAACCTCTTCCAAATCAAGCTGTAGTCTAAAATAACATAGTTAGCAATGAGATCACTATTTCTTGAGTACTTAACATGCATTCACTGGGCCAGACAGTGCTTATGTACTAAAGGAGGAAAAGAATCTTTTATTAACTCTAGAAGTAATCAAAATACAATAAATGGCAAAAGCATACATAGATACTAGCTTTTCCAAATGATGAATTTATTCTAAACATCTTGCCATTTCAAACACATGAGAATTGAACCTTAGAAGTAGACCAGCTGTAGAATACTTACTTGACATGAACAAGACCCTAGGATTAAACCCTAATAAATAATAAATATATAAATAAAATACACCATCATAAAACCACTCTTGAAACAATAAAACATAAAAACAGAAAGGAGACTACAACACCAGAGACTCACAAGAGGCAGGAAGAAGGAAAAAATGAGAACATGAGTATAGTTAAAATATATATATGAAAAAATTGTCCCTGTGAATCTCTCTATGTACAATGAATATAGAGTGATTTTTTTAAAGTAAAATAAAGTATATCAAAATTACTGGTCTTTATCACTAGACTACTCTCATGTAATTTTTTCTTTTATTTTGGTTTTATTTTTTGTGATAGGATCTCTCTGCATAGTGCTGGCTGTCCTGGAATTCATTCTGTAGACCAGGCTGGCCTGAAACTCACAGAGATCCACCTGACTCTACCAAGTGCTGGAATTAAAGGCATGGCCATCACATCCTGTGTTCTTGTGATTTCTTTAAAGAAGAAATTACATCTTATCCATATCAAACAAGAAGCCATTACATTTGCCTGTCTGTTTCAAACTTGTCAAAGACTTAAAAGAAAAAAGTAAAGAAGCAGTATTATTAAAAAATAGAGTTTCACTATAGCCCCCAAAATAAAAGTGATATTCATCCCCAACAAAGATGCTTAGACATATCTAAGGATTAGCCTACAAAGTCTTTCAAATAAGATTTTAAAGACAACATAAAACACACATTATAGATAATTTGAGTTTTATCTTGAATAGATTTATCAAGTTTATCTGAAAAATATTATAATTAAGTCTCGTGGATACTTTATGTTTTGAATAATTATATGAGCAAATGGGTAAATGAAGAAATATTGAATTTAAAAAATTTTAGTAACTTGGAAAAACTTGAGTTTCATCTCTCTCCTCTAGGTAGCAAATTCAGACCTCCTACACAGTACTGTGCTTCCTTGTGCCCTCCAAAAGTGACAAAACTAGCCTGCGAAAGACGTGTCTTACAACTATTATAGTGTCAAAGCAAGCAGCAATAAAGTATTTCCCAAAAATTATCTTATTTTTTTACATCTTTAAGCTGTCTGTCAAAACAAATCACTGTTAATAGAAAACCATTAAAAAAATATGATTGAATTAGCACCATAAAGGAGAAAATTGTGAAAAGACATTTTAACGTTCTTATAGAGGTTGTTTTTAGTGCTTTCAGTTTTCATGTCTTGCCCTTAGGAGAACATTGCCCAGAGTTCATTATTATTATCTTACCTATTCATTTCCTCCAACAATAGTTTTACTAACCCTTTTATTTTACATCAAGCCCCAAATATGTATTGTTGCCTTTTTTCCAGACCCATTCTGAAATCAAAGAGCAAAGCTGAATAAGAGCTTAATGTGCTATCCTGTGAATTGAATATAGAGTAATCAGTGAGATAAAAATTCATTCAATACTTTGTTTTTATTTCCTTCCAAACCAGGATATGATTCTTTGCATGATTTCAATACTATCCCCCAATCTCCTGCTTCCCTTTGTGGTAAAACAGTCTATATTTTCTTATACAGGAAGTAAAGCTGGAAAAAATCTTAAATGTCATGAAAGCTAAAAGGCAAGCAAGCTAAAATTAATCTAGAAGTACAAGGAACAGGAACAGTATGAATTAAAGATGCCCATCCTGTTTCTAAATGAGGAGGCAATATGTAAAAAGAATGGTGACATATTATAGTCCAACAGTTAAATTAAGTGTGTGTAAACAGCTCTTGTTGGAACTAGAAGCCAATGTAGATGATACAAAGCAGATAGAGAGTTCTGCCCAAACATGCCAGGCTAAGAGTCATCTGGCATGAGAAATGATGGTGGAGTAAGTGCTGAGCTTGCATGGCAGTTATTAGCAGCTGTTCCACCTTCTAGAATGTACCTAGGCCCTGTCTTTCTTCTTGCTTCCACCCAATAAGCTGGGAGTGGATTGTTCAGGTATATAAATCTAATTAAACTTTCTAGCACATTTACAATTATTTCTCTAATACACACTGAGCTCACATGGGGCCAGGCCTTGTATTAGAAGCCATAAATGACACAAAAATGAAAAAGACATAGTCCCCCTGACCTTAGAGACAAGTGAGGAAGCCAAATATGTATACAAATAATTGTATAAGAATAGCAGAGAAAGAGAGTGTGCCAAACTGCTGCACTAAATTTTTAGTTTGTTAAAGGCTGCCTGCCTTCAAAGTCCCTCACATCTGGATTAATGGTAACTTGGCTGAGCAGATTCCAGACATGGTATTGCCTTCTTCTGAAATTTCAGTTTAGGGCTGGAGAGATGGCTCAGTGGTTAAGAGCACTGACTGTTCTTCTGGAGGACCTGAGTTCCATTCCCAGCATGCACATGGCAGCTAACAACTGTCTGTAATTCTGACACCCTTACACAGTTATACATGCAGGTAAAACACCAATTCACATAAAGTTAAAATAAAATTAAAAAAAAATTTTAGTTTAACTTGCTTGAGTGGGTCTCTAAGCAACTAAGCCATGGAAATTGACCTCAGGTAGATATGAACATCTATGATGAAGCCAGAAGAAACACCATCCACAAAGGAATGTATGATTCCTGTTAGGAAGAATCAACTAAAATCATTTTAAGTAAAGTAAGAAATAAACTAAATAATCATTAACAAATTAATGTAAACAAATTATAAAAGAACTATAATTTTGTTTGTGGGTGCTAGGAATTGAACCAGAGTCCTCTAGAAGAACAGTCAGTGCTCTCAACCACTGAGCCATGTCTCCAGCCTTATAATTTTGAAAGAATAAAATATCTATACACATACAGCAGTAAACAAAACAGCCAGAACAAAACCATTTAGAATATAAATTAACCCTGTCATTTGTTGCAAATTAAATACTATCATTATACTATTAGAATTATATTGACCTAAATTTAACTTTTCTTTGGCAGGTATTTTCATTGTTTATTTTATCTTGTGATATACAAATGTATAATATGTAAAGATTTTTAATATTGGCCCTACATACCATCGGTTGTTTGAGATCCTTTCTCAGTGTCCATTTTGAAAGTTTTCCATTTAATTAGCATATGTGTAGTAGATTTATGCTGGTAATGTTGTAAATATTTGTCCTGCCTATGGGTTTTATAAAAAGCTGATTGGCCAAAGGCAAACAGGAAGTGTGGGTGGGGCTACAAGGCTAAGAAAACTCAGGAACATCTCAGAGCAGAAACAGACGCCAGAGACAGATGTCAGACAACACAGATGCCAGAGAGCCGCCACAGACATGACAGGAGAGGACAGAAACTCAGAGGAAAGAAGCTGAAATGCTGCTCTGAGAAAAGGTACCAAGCCTCACGGGTGAACAAGATGGTTTGAGTTCAGATGTAAGAGCTAGCAAATTATATGCCTGGGCCCTATGACAATCAGCAGAAAAATAATATATGCCTGTGTGTGATTATCTGAGACAAAGCGAGGCTGAGAGTGGGACTAAACCTTTAGTCCAGGCCCGGAAAGTCTGGGACAGAACCATATACAACACATATGCACAGCATATTTTAAATTGAAAAACAGAAAAGTTAATTTGGAGCCAACTTATGGGCTGCCTGCCTACTATCAGCCCACAATAGACCAGCTTTATTAGCCTTCACTATGAGAGAGAGGAAGAGAAAGCAAAGCTAGAAAGGGTTTTTAAAGACAGGTGGAAAGAAATGAGCATCTCTTCCATGAGCAGGCAATAAAGTTGTATATAAAATAAAGCATTTACGATTGTTTACAAATCAATAGCCCAATGTACCCAAAGGATAATCATACTACAAAGACACATGCTTAACTATAGTCATAGCATTATTCGCAATAGCCAGAACTTGAAAACAACCTAGATGCCCCTCAATTAAAGAATGGATAAGGAAAATGTGGTACATTTATACAATGGGGTATTACTAAGCTGAAAAACAAAACAAAACCAACAAACCAAAACAATGACTTCATGAAATTCACAGGCAAATGGATGGAAAAGAAAAAAGTCATCCTGAGTGAGGTAACCCTGACCTAGAAAGACAAACCGTGCATGTCCTCACTCATAAGTGGATGGATATTAGGAGTAAAGTACAGGGTACCCACAGCTCCAGAGAGACTAGGTAACAAGGAAGGCCCGAAAGGGAATGCGTAGATTTCCATGGGAAGGGGAAATAAGAGATCTCCTAAAATGGGGGCAGAGGTGGGTAGTGGGGAGGATGGAGGAGTGGGGAAGATGGGGGATGGGAACATGAAAGCTGGGCCAGTGCAGGGGAGGTGGGTTGGGGGCAGGATGGAGAGGGAGAGTAACCAAAGAAAGACATCTTGATGGGGGACACATTTTGGGATTTAGGAAAAAGCTAGTGCCAGGGAAAATGCCAAAAATCCACAAGAATGATCCCAGAGAAGACTCCTAGCAATAGTAGAAAGGGTGCCTGAACTGGCCATCTACTGTACTCACATTGGTGACTAACATCATTGTTATTAGAGACCCAGTAACTGATGAAAGCAGATGCGGATATCCATAAGCAAGCACTGGGTGGAGCTCCTGAAGTCCTTGCTGAAGGAGGAGGGTCAAGGTCATGACAGGGGAACCCACAGACACATCTGACTTGAGCTCACAGATTCTGAACCAACAGTTATGAAGCCTGTATGGAACTGAGCTAGGCCCTTCGTATTTGAGTGACAGTTGTGTAGCTTGATCTGTCTGTAAGGCTCCTAGCAGTGCGATCATGGCCTGACCCTAGCCCATACTTAGCTGACATGCTGGATTACTCATCCAGCCTTAATGCCAGGGAGAGGAATTCAATCCTACCTTTCTGAATGGAAGCATGAGGAGGAGTGGATGAGGAGGGGGTTACATGATAGGGGGAACGGGGAACAGTAGGAAAGAAGGGAGAAGAAACTGTTCTCGGTATATAAATAATTTTTAATTTTTAACTAAAAAAAAAAAAACAAACAAAAAAATCAATAGCCCAGACCTTGTTCTGTGGCTTCTTTGTTGGCATGATTGGTTCAGTTTTCTCTTTTGGCCAAAACTGTCTGTTTGTATAAATTCACATCTATAAGGGTCATGACCCACAGAAAAATTTGCTTAAAATAATTTATTTTATTATTCTAGGAAACTTTATTAGTAAAAATTTGTCTTATTAACCTTTTGCTTGTTTTCTCTGATTTTAACTTTTGTGTTTTGTAGAGGGTGGGTTCTTAAAAGAGAAAGAACATAAATTGGATGGATAGGGAAATGGGGAGGAATTGGAGGAAGGAAATAACGTGATCAAAATTCACTATATGTAAAAAATGTTAATAAAAAAACAATATCACTTTGATGAGTCAAACTCATCTCCAGCAATGAAGTGGAATGACACAACTGAAAGCCAGTGTGACCAATGCAGGAAGTAGGGCTCAGCCCAACAGCACAAGTAAGTGGCGTGTGGCTTTTCACAAGAAAAAAATAAACACACAAGCAGAGAAACCAATATGCTACAAATAAACAGGTATCCCACCCTCCTGACACAACAGACCGAGCCTGACACTCTTGGAGGGTCCCACTCACACTGCAAACATACCTGCACAATTCTTCTGACAAGATATTAAAGGAGAGGACACAGAAGGGAGAGATGACAGAATTCGATCATATGTAATTCTCTCTATAACATCTGGAGTATTTGTTCTGGTCCAGATGAAAGAACTTTAATTATGAACCAGCAAAACAGTTCTAAGTGCCCTCAACAGTACTTTTTAGTTGAATGTAAAAAGAAGTAACTTAGTTGGGCAGCAACCATCTAAAACTCTTAGAGGAATTAGGATAATAAACAAGGGTGATAGCAACTATAGCTACTATTACTTAAGCACCTACTAAGTACCATTCAGTTCAGGTTACAGAGGTCCCTCTTAGGCAGGCTTTACTATTCTCATTGTACAAAAAGAATACATGGTTAAGTTTCAAAACAAAATAAATCCCAAAGAAACAGGTCTAAGGAACCAGGATCTAGCTCAGATGATAGCTGCCACTTACTACTTGAATGATTGGGGAATTCCAGAAACCAAAAGTTAAGCCTCAATATAAACAAACAAAAAAGATTGCTTCCTGGATGTGTCGAGGATATGTGCATATGCTGATAACAGCACTTCACTACCTAACAAAGCACCTGACATATAATATGTTGTCTTGGTACCCAGCGAACAAAAGGGGTACCACTGTACCACTTCAGGCTCCTTTGGACTGATCTGCTGGTACTGATGACTGGAGCAAGAACCGCCTCTCTACTCAAGTACACATGGTAACCCCAATGTCTGCCTATTGTGGAGATAAAACATTCTTCCTGGGAGAGCTTGCTTCTAAGTTTCTAATCAAGTCTTGTGCCAGTTGCAAATAATTGTTGTACTATGGGATGCTTTTGTGGACAGGCTTGTTTTGAATTATGAGGTTTTTATTGGGGAGGCAGGTTTCAGGGTAAGTCTACCCTCTGACTTGTCAGTACTTGTCAAAAGCTTCTACGGTGTGTCTTGTTCACATATGTGCATTTAAAAGTGCTGTTATTAAGTTCTGCTGTCGTGCAGTCTTAGGTTTGTGATCCAATTTGTTTAGACATACATTCCACCATGGCCTACTCCATTCTTTCATTTATCAAAGCTTCAGCTTCATGCATGTGAAAGGTGAACATACTGCAAAAGTAAAATGTTTAGGTAGTGGTCAAGGGGGCTGAGGGGGGTGACAAAAAGCAGAGAAGACATTTCCCCACAGCCACTGTTAACTTATCTTTGTAGGGGGAGTACCTGCAAGAAAAACCAAATTCACATCCAAGGCAGCATGTAGTACTGATCAGCACTACAAATTTCTTGCAAAAAAAAAAAAAAAAGAAAAAGAAAATATAAGGACAAGGGCTCTTTAAAGAATAAAGCCACTCCTGTGAGAAAACGAAAGCTCAAGGTGACAGGGACAGCAATGAAGCAACTTCAAGATGATTCAACAGCCAAACCCTCACTTGCACCACCTACACATACATCTAGGGCTTCTGCAGAAACAAACTACAGAAGACAGAGTTACCAGTGCAGGAATCTATGTCAGTTCCCTTTAAGGTTCTAACTGTCCTATTAAAGAGGAGAGAACAGAGCACATAACAAGAAAGAGGGAAGGAGAAAAGAGAAGAGAGAATGAAAGAAGAAGAGAAGAAGCAAAGATGTCCAGTGTCAACCATAGCTACTAGAAGTGTATGTCCTGGGTCTGGGGCCTGGGGCCAAAGCTGTTCACTTCCCTCTCCCACTGGATCACTTCTGACAAATGCAGACTATCATTATGTTGCCAAATAATTTTTCCCCTTCCCCAACAATAAAAAATAGCACTACAGTCATTAAACATCTGTGAATTGTTGAAAGGCGTATGGGAATGTCTCCACGGGGGCAACATGGAGCACAGCACATCACACTTAATCTCTCCTATAGACAAGGGATCTCATCTGAGGGCTGTCTTAGGGATGGATCACCAGCAAGATTGTTTCCTTGAGGGATGTCTACCTAAGGGCCTGCTCGCTGCTGTCTGCTGTCCAGACACTGCCCTCTGGTTCATGTCAGATAAATCTCTCCCTCCCATGGCAGCTTGTTTCATCAAAGCCAGAAAGAGTCTTTATAAAGTGGAAATAACAGCATTTTTGTAAACTCATCAGGGAAGCAGAATGTTTCTGTAGGAGGTCATGTGCCATTCATGGCCCCAAAGTGGTGGTGATTACAGGAGGCCAAGATTTGGAGAGGCTGACAAGTGGGAACAGCTACAGTGTAGAAATCTACTCTGGGTGTCCTGGCTTGCTCATGTCTTGATGTCTGCTCTATCTTTAAATTACTATACAACTCCAAAATTCTCAGGTCTAACTATATAATATTTTACTTTTAGCTATTTTTCTTTTTTAATGAAGCTGGTGACATAGGAGCATTGGGAAAGCATGATGACATGGGCACTTCTGGTCATTTATTGACCATAATGTTTTACCCAAAAGTCTGCTCTTCTCCTTTGTGAAGTTAGATGATTATGTCTTGCCTGCCGACCTTGGGGAGGCAAACAAGGAAAGGAAGTCAGTACTTTCTAAAGCATAGCAAAGCATTGCAGGTTCCTGAGCTAGTCCCTGGTAATGCATGGATTACAGGTGGAATGCTGGGGTGGGGGAGCACAAAGGGGGGGCAACTTCTCACCCACATTGCCTCTGAACTCACAGTACTTCTGCCTCAGCCTCCTAAGTGCTTGGTTACAGGTATCCACTGTCATACCCATCTTACAAGTTGCTCAAGGGACGTGTTGTGGAGCCCGTTAGGAAAATGTGACATGCACAGCAAGCCCATGATCTTACAGATAATGCTGCTTAAAGTGACAAAAGAGAGGCTCACGGAGGTGAGTCACTATGAAGAAAAATACTTAGAATATAACATTAAGTTCAGTGTTTGAGATCATGTGTTGTTCTTGCAGAGGACCCAAGTTCATTTCCAAGCATCCGTGTCAGGCAGCTCACAACCACCCTGTATTTCCAGGAAGATCTGATGCTTCTGACCTACATTCACTGTATTCACAAGCATGCCCACATGCGTGTACATACACACACACACACACACACACACACACACACACACACACAAACCTTTAAATTAATTTAATAATTTTTAAAAGGTAACGAGAAGAAAATGCCATAAATGCTCTGTGAATTTGGCAAGCATAGTGGAGCAATACACAATAACTGAGTAAAATACAAATACAGTCTATAATCGCAATGATTACTTATTCATTGTACTTTATGATAGTGGTTTAAGAAAGTATCTGGACATGTTTTTACTAATAGGGCAAACTTAACTGCACTTGCTTGCTTAAAGAGTGGTTATTTGATGAACTGAACAGATAGCTCTCAAAAGAAGATTCAAATGGCCAATAAGTACATTAAAAATGCTATATTCTTAGTTTTAAAAATGCAATAAAATCTACACTGGTAAAACCAAAAAAAAAAACAAAAAACAAACAAACAAACAAACAAAACCAAATATACTGGTTCCTTCTCACCCTTGGTATAATAAGGATCAAGAAACTACAAATAATGCTGGCAAACATGCAAAGCAAAATGAACACTTCCACATTTCAGAGGGGAAGGGAAATTAGTCCAGCCACTGTTGAAATCTGTACAAAGGTACCTCCAGAACTTAAAAATAAAGCTATCCATATGATCTTGCTATACGCCAAAGAAATCAAAGTCAGCTGACCATAAAAATACCTGCATACCCACATCTATTGTAGACAAGCTGTGAAATCTGCCTACATGCTCACCAATGAATGATTATTTCTTTTGCTTGGCTTACAAAGAAGTAGGTTCATTGTGACTTCTTCATACATATATACCATTATAGTTTGTTCTTATTCACCCACCTACCTGCCCTTCCATACTGTACATCCTCCATTTTGCTGTTCACTTACCCCACCAGTAGAGTCCTTCATTCTTCTGTTTTCATGTTGCATATCATCTATTATCATGTATTGTTCCCTCTATGACAATCTCAGGCCTCTCCCCTGCTTAACAGTGCTCTTTCTGCCTCACATTCTACCAGTGTGTTTAAATCAGATTCGACATGTGACAGACTGGCCTATTTCGTATAATATAGTAATCTTCGGTTGCATCCAATTAAGTGTAAATGCCATAACTTCTTTCTTCTTTATAACTGAATAAAACTCAATTATCTATAAATAACAGTCTTTTCTTATCTACTGATGGGCATCTGAGATGGTTCCATTTCTTGGCTATTATAAATACTGTAGTATCTCTGTGGTGTACTGACATAGAATCCTTCAGAAATATACTCAACAGTGGCATAGCTGAAACACATGGTTGTCTTATTTCTATTTTTATTTTTATTTCTTTTTATTTTTTGAGGAACCTCTATACTGATTTCCACAGTGGCTACACCAGTTTACACTCCTACAGGCATAGGGTAGGTAGAGTTCAGTTTTTCTACATCTATTTGCTTTTTGGTGGGTTTTTTTTTTTTTTATGACAGCCACTCTGACTGCAGCAAGATAGAATCCCAAAGCAGTTCTAACGTACATGTCCCAACATTTGAGGCCTTAAAAACAGGTCAAAAAGAAATCATTCTGCTGCAAATGCTCAGACATGACGTGTAAGCCAAAAAGACTATGGAAATCATAGCCTTCATAGCTCCATTCTTCTTCATTCCCTCACACATAACTGAAATATGAGGTTACATGCTGGCTATGTTTCTCACTGTTTCCACTGTGGTCCCCAAACACTTGATGATCTCTTGGCCTACAAAGTCTCACCTCAGAAACAGCCTGCATCTCCCTCTTTTTCTGTCTTAATGTAGTTTTGACTAAAAGTGGATACACTATATGGCAGAAATAACTAAAATTCACTAATTCCCCTTCCAGAAGAACACTGAGTTTCTGTCTTTGAGTGTAAAATTTTAAATAATTTATGAGTGGAATGGTCCCACATAAAAATTAATACTTTCTATAATCAGATTGTCCATAATCCATTTTGTAAAAGAATATATTGCAATTTAAATTAGAAATCACAATTTGAACTTGAATAGTATGATATTAATATCACAACATTCAAACCTTGGTATTTACAAAATGAAATAATTAATACAGTGAACACAATAAACCAGGAAATTGAAAGTACTTAAAAACAGGTCCCTGAACTATTTTCTGACAGGGAACAGACTACAAAGAAGGGTTATTTTTCCATTGCTCTCCTGTTTTCTTCCAATCCTGGAAAAAGACCAACTTCCAAATGGCACAGGCAACAACAGTTGTGCATCTCAGTGACATGTTCACAGTGACTTATACAAAGAGAGCCATGTGAGGGTCAGGAGATTAGAGACCAGAAGGGAGGTCACACTGTGGCCACCAGTATTCTCTTACATTCTTTGAAGTATCACAATACTGCAGAGAATCCAGACCTATCAATTCCAGACTAGTTCCTTTTTGGCTATATTTGGATCAGTTCACTAAGAATCTCATACACATGAATTTTAAATTACATAGTCGTAATCTCCTCTGTACTATGTGGTTAACATGATATTCATTCATAGACTCCTTCCCTGCTCCTACCTCCCTCCCTCCCTCCTTTTTTCTCTTCCACCTTTCTTTCATTAATAAACCTTGGCATGATCATGAGAATATTCTTTTTCCTAACTACAGTCTATCAGTGGTTTTACCATTCCAATAGGGGACTGAGGGAACAAAATATGGTGATTTTCTAATGCTAAGATTTACTCTATATGGTCCCACACTTGATCCCCCAGCCCAGATCTTTTCTTAAATTCAACGTATCTTAACTTGTGGCATCAGTTTATATGATAAAATTGTCCCAAATTAAGCCAGTTGAAAAGTCCATCACAATCAGCAAGACAGTTTTCTAATCATACTTAGCATGTTTTTGAGATGAAGTCTCAGTGTGAAGACTAGGCTGGCCTGAAATTCACTGTGTAACCCAAGGGAGACCTTAAATCAAAGCAATCCTCTTGCCTCTGAGTTCTGAGAATCTAAGTGTGCACTGTGACTGACTAATATATTTTGATAATTTTCTGTAGCCTGAAGTTTTTCTGATACATCCAGGCCTGTGGTCTAGAGGAATCTCTCCCACCTATGGTCCATCACACAAAGGCTTATATTAATTACAAATTGTGATAACACATGGCCCAGGCCAGAGAGGGTTTGTTTCTATAGTCCCTGCCTGTCCTGGATCTAATTTGTATCTAGGGCTGGCAACTTACATGAAGATCCACCTATCCCTGCTTCATAAGTGCTGTAAAAAAGGTTTGTGCCACCTTGTCAGGAATTGAGACTATCTTAATAAGAATCCAAAAGTAAACAGACCCCCTAGCCCACAACAGACTAAGAGGTGAGTGACACCCCACCCAAGCCAAGGAGAGGTCACAATCTCCAAAGCCCAGCCTGGGGACATAGCTCTTAGAACCCTACACCCACCCAGCTCTGCCCTAAATACAAGTCAGCAGGGAAACCCCCTGCAAGCCCAAACACTCAGCAAAATATAGCCTCCTAAATATCCCAGTGCCAAAACCCTGCCCCATTCCCAATGCATGCCATCACACAGCAACCTCAAATAACCTCTGAGACAAGCAAAAAACCACAGACCCCCTGGGCCACAGCAGACTAAGAAAATACACTACTTCCAAGTGGACAAAAAACCCAGATTGGACCAAGAGAGGCATCCTGAGACACAGACACACCCAGAACAGATTGCACCAAAATCAGCTCTCTGAGATTCAGACAAATCCTGCAGTGAACCTAGGAAGCAATGGGCAGACACCAGTGCAAAAATACATATAACAACATAATGAACAACATGGCACTACCAGAAGAATCTGATGGTTCTACAACATGAAGACTGGAGCATGGCAAAGCAGAAGAAGCAGGAAAAAATGACCTTACAAACAACTTTATGAAGATAATAGAAGCCTTAAAAGAGCATATAAAAATTTTTCTTAAAGAAACAGAACAAAAGACAAACAAAAAAATTGAAAGAGATTAACAAATCCCCAAAAGAAATAAAGAAAACCAAGAAAAAGAAATCAAACAGGTGAAAGAAACATATCAAAATTTAAAACTTGAAACAGAAGCAATAAAGAAGACATAAACTGAAACAGTGCTTAAAATAGGAAACCTGAAGAAATGAACCAAAACTACAGGTGCAAGCATAACCAACAGAATGCAAGAGATGGAAGAGAGAATCTCTGGAGTGAAAGATTCAATAGTGGAAATAGATACGTCAGTCAAAGAAAACACTAAAACCAAAAAAGTCGTAACACAAAACATCCAGGAAAATATGAGACATCATGAAAAGACCAAACCCAAGAATAATTGGAATTGAAGAAAGAGAAGAATATCAGCTCAAAAGCACAGAAAATATATTCAACAAAATCATTGAAAACTTTCCCAACCTAAACAAAGAAATGCCTATAATGATACAAGCTTACAGAACACCATATAGACTATACCCCTCCCCCAAAAAAGTCTTCCTAAATGACATCCTAAAATTTGCAGGCAAATGGATGCATTTGGAGAGCATCATCCTGAGTGAGGTAACACAGGCCCAGAAAGATAGACATAGTATGTACTCACTTATAGTGGATTTTATACAAAAATCAGAGGAAGCCACTGTAGGCTTGGAAAGAGACCAGGTGCTAGGGAAACTTCCAAGAATCCACAGGATGCCCCTGGCTAGGACTCCAACTAATAGTGGAAGGGGTACCTAAATAGGACTTCTCCTAATAATCAAATAAATGACCACCCAAAGTGTCATTATAGAACCTTCGTCCAACAATGGGTAGAGGCAGAATCTGAGATCCATAGCTAAGGCTCCCAGTCAAGGTGAAGAGAGAGAAGAGTGTATTTGAGCAAAAGGGTCAGGATTATGAGGAGATCCACAGAGATGGCTGGCTGAAGCTATTGGAAGCTCATTGAATCAGAAACAGCCATTGGGGAATCTTCAGGGAAAGGAACTAAACCCTCAAAAGGTAGACGACTGTCGAATGGGTCAGAGTATGTTCCTGTGAATGAACTGGCATCTTGGAGTCCACTCTCTACAGAGGAACACCTAACCTAGCCCTAATATTGGGATGATGGAATCTATCTGATCTACCTCAAATGGATACACCAGACTGAACTGACCCACCTTGCACTCCTTGCCCTCCTTGGGTAATGGATTGGGAGAGGTGGTAGGGGAGGCTGAGAGAGGACTGGGAGGAACTGGGAGGCTGGAAAGGAGGACAAGCAGTTGCAGACATGGGGGAAAAAACCTTTTTAAATAAAATTTAAAAAATTGTTTGGCCTGTTGCTCAGGCTCATTATCAACTAGCTCTTACAAGTTAACTCAACCCATTTTATTAATCTATACATTGCCATCTGGCTCTGTGACATTACCTGTGTCCCATTACATCTTGCTTTCTGGGCAACAACCTTTGTAGTCTCTTTGTCTCTGCCTTCCTTCATCCTTATCTCTGTTTGAATTTCCCACCTGTCTCTCAGCTGCTTTGCCACAGGTCAAAATAGCTTCTTTATCAACAAATGGTAATATAGTATATTTACAGTGTACAGAAAAACATTCCACTTTTTTTTTTTTAAGACAGGGTTTTTCTGTGTAGCTTTGTCTGTCCTGAAACTAACTCTGTAGACCAGATTGATCTCAAACTCACATAGATCTCCCTGCCTCTATTTTCCAAGTGCTCAATTTAAAGGTGTGTGCCACCATTGTTAGTATTTCACATGTGGAAGAACTCATCAGCATACTGCCAAGAAGCCATATTAGGTTTATTAAGGAACAGGTAGAGGAGGGGAAAGAAAGGAGAGAGAGAGAAAGAGACAGAGTAAAGAGAGAGTCTCCCACGTGGTTGGGGCTTTTCTTTTAAAAAAAAAAAA
This sequence comes from Sigmodon hispidus, assembly GCA_004025045.1. Lineage (NCBI taxonomy): Eukaryota > Metazoa > Chordata > Mammalia > Rodentia > Cricetidae > Sigmodon > Sigmodon hispidus. The sequence goes on from PVIH01000403.1 coordinate 119,384, forward strand.
AAAAAAAAAAAAAACTTTTTTTAAACTTTTATTTATTTTGCCTTGGTGTTGGCCAGGAACTGGGAATTGGAACTACAGACAGTTGTGACCTGCCATGTGGGTGCTGGGAATTGAACCAAGTCCTCTGGAAGAGCACTCAGTGCTCTTAACCGCTGAGACACCTCTCCAGCCCGGTTGGGGCTTTTCAAGGCAGACATACTTTGAAGATAAATGTCAGGAGCCCCTGCGGGTGGGTGAGTGGTCACAACAACCTAACATCACCCCAGGACTGTTTATTTTAAAATACAAATTTAAAAGCAATATGTCAAATGAAAAATCCTGTACTTGTTTCATATGCTTTTGTTAACTTTTGATTTTAATTAGTTTTACACTTTAACTTGCCTAGATTGATGACCACATCAAAAGTTCTGAAAGGAGGGTGTCAAAGTTAAAATCCTAAAACTGCTGTCATTATGATAGTGAACTCTGGCTTACCAACTGAGTCATCTCATAAGCCCAACAATCATTTTCTTCTTCAAGTATGACTTTATACTGTGTTGTGATTAATTTTACAAAAGAAATTGCTGTCCATGCTAGAATTTAAAGCCAAGGAACTATATTTGGCTTTGTGGGGGTGCTGCTGTTTTCTATTACCGCTGGTGTGATTTAAAGACTTAGAAGAGTGTCTGGAGTATGACAGCCATTTAATAAATATTTGCAGATGATTATTAGGTAAAATGAACCAACCAACATAAGTATATGCTCCATTGTAGCTGAACTACATTTGCTCACTTTAGAGTGAGCATCATGGCTAAGACATGATGTGATACAATTAACAAACAAGTAATTACTTGAGTAAATAGATATATGCACACCAGGAAGAGTTCAGATCTATCTAACATAGAGGAAGGAATGGCCCAAGTGCTAAGAGAGAAGCAATTGTCCCCTATAGGTAGAAAATTCCTGATTTTACCAAATAGCTTCTTTGATTCCATCTCTCATTACCACTGCATTATTTAAATATGGTATTTCAAAGACAGACATATCATGGGCATTTTGAATATTTACCTGATGCATTTTTGGAGGTGTAGCAATCATTCTGAGGCCATACTTACCCAAGGACCTATGCTAGTGAACTGTTAACAACCCCCTGGATGTTCATATAGATGAAAATATATATAATTATCCTGAGTTAAGAACCAGTGAAGTGGCAGTGGCGGTGGTGCTTGCCTTTAATCCTAGTTAGGAGGCAGAGGCAGACAGATCTCGTGTTTGAGGCCAGCCTGGTCTGCTGAGTAAGCTCCAGGATAGCTAGGGTTACACAGAGAAACCCTGTCTTAAAGAAAAAAGAAAGAAACAATTAAATTTTGTATATAAAGACAAGGCCCAAGACATACAATGACCAACCTGGAAGCAAAAATGTTCTACCAACATCCAGATTGTGTGTGGGTTTTTTAATGTATTATTTACAAGACCCAGCACTCTTCAGAGAAATTGTTGGTAATATGTATACAAGAGGAATTGTCAAGATAACACTAGAACATACCATCACACCAGAAAGCAAAGATTTTGAGCAAAACCACTAGGGTCTTGCAAGAAGAATTCAGGAATCAATTTACAAAGGTTACTGACCAAAGATAGAGTTTACACATCAGCAATAATTCTACAGGATTTAAGCACACTAATTAAATCTCTAACAATAATCTTCAAGTTATTAATCATTTTAGAAGGTCTTGAAAACTGCCACTCAACCTGCTAGAGATATGACAGATGATCAAAGAAGTGATGGGTACATGCCTATAATCCTAGCACTTAGGAGACTGAGACATGGATGTCAAAGGTTAAGGCCAGACTGAGCATCTTTGTGAGACCCTTTCTCAAAAGTCCAGGACAGAAAGGGGAGGAGGGTGGAAAAAAGAAGAACATGATAATAACATAAAAGACATAAGATGGGATATACTACAAATCCTGTAATAATTACAATCTGTAATCTATACCAAATAATGGAATAAAGAAAATCAAGCTTCCTGAAGAGGAGGTGGATTGTATATAATTTGAAAAGTCCCAGAAATTATTCTCATTTCCTTCTCTTCTCACTATTTTAGAACACACAAATGACACTGTTATGTTACTTCTTCTCTTGGCCACTTACCTAATTCTATTCACACTTTTATAGTGAGTTTAGATCTAGATCACTAACATATATATCCCCAGTGATCTGTATAATATATGATATTGGAACTGATTTTACTCATTACCACCTACTGATCTCCAAACAAAAAGCCAGTTTATAATTTGGATGGTCTTTCTCCACACTTATGAGTACCCCACTCTACCAAAATATGGCTGAAACACTTCTGTTGAAGCTGTGTTCCAACCCTGCTTTATTTCTCATTGTGTCCAAGTCACAAACATTAGATTGTCCTTCATTCTGAAGGCAGCTGGGCTCCAGGGACAGAAAATACTTATTTCATTCTATTGTCCAAGACAAATGTATTACTATATCAGTATTACATATGAAATGCCATCATTCAAGTCTCTGAAGGGTATGCTATGCTGTGAGCTACCTGAAAAAATATAGTATAGAAAATGATTGCTTGCTATTTTATTGCTTCTTTCCTGTTGAGCCTGCTACTATCTACTACTTATTGTAAAGGGCAGAAGCTCTGAAGCCACACAGGCTAAATCCCACCTCCAACTATTAGGTAATATACAAGTCACTCATTTCTCTGATTATTTTATCTGTAAAATTATGATATCAGTGTTTGTGACATAGGTGCTTTATTTTGAAAGCACTTGGAACAGAAAACAGAATAAGTGTTTGCTTGCTTTCTTTCCTTCTTTCAAATTAGTGAATGTTATTCTTTATAGATATAATAGTAGATTACACAATAATATCTGGAAAACAAGTTGAGCAGGTTGGTTTTAGGAAGAAATCCCACTGAGTTTCTTTACAGGTGTTTCATGTTATTTTGTTTGTGCTTTTAAAACAAGGTCTTAAACCAGGCTGGCCTCAAACAAGCCATAGTTCTCTTGCCGCAGCCTCCGGATTCTGAGATTCCAGGGGGGGGGAGGGCGCAATAAACCATCAAGAACGGTGTCCATGCATTCTGTTTGCTGTTGGTAACGAACGAAGGATCACCCAGATGGCAAGAAAGGCTGCCGCTGTCCTTGGTGCTGGTAACTGCAATCCCGAGCTAGACAAGCATGGCCCCTACCTCAAATGCTTTTCCTTCAGCTTGACGGGTTAAGCTTCCATTTCTTCCTCATGGAAAATTCTCTATCATTCTTCTCATTTGCTTTCGCTTTGTATTACTGTGACTTTCTTGTGTTCCCTTCAAAGGAATAAATATAGATATATTAGACTTAATTTAATTACTGGATCCACTAGGAAAAATAAATGGTCCCTACAGCATCCTTAAAAGACAGACTTCCAGAGCTAGAAAGATGATTCAGTGGGTAAAAGAGCTTGTTACATAAACATGAGAATCTGAGCTCAGATCACAGAATTCACATAAAAAGGATGAGCACTGTCCAGCACACAGCTGTCACCATAGTGTTGGGGGATGGGGATAGACAGAATTAGAAGCTCTTCTGGGCTTGCTGGACACTAGACTAATTAGGTTCAAAGAGACCATGTCTCAAAAAAATAAGACATGACACCCATTTTGCCTCCATGTGGGCATACACACATACATATGTTCATACACCAAATACAAACACACAGAGCTTTCTCTATTATATTTACCTGTAGATTAAATTTCAGAGTAGCAAAGTTTTACTGGTAAAAAAAATATATCCTAAATTGAGTGTATTTGCTTCATACCCATTAATATAAGCCTGCCGGTTTAGTATTTCCCCTTGCTAGCAAACACCGATGCCATTTATTCTGGAAGCTCAGATTTCCCACTCTCCATTATTCTTCCTCTCTCCCATTCTACCCATGCACACCAGTGACAGCAAATTCAGGACACTTCTATTCCTCTACTTAAGGATAAGAGTGAAGGAGTGAACAAATAGTTCTACATGAGGAATCTGACAAGTGGGTACTAGAAGATGTGTACTGAAGTCTTTGGTTTTCAAAAATGAAACACTTGGGTGCTTGATCACAGACTTAACTTAGCAGACAAGACTAGAGTTTGGCTGTGAGGGTCCCACTTCCAGGGCAAACTACATAATCAGAGAAAGACTGAGGCCTTGAAATTCAGACGCCTGCCCAGAGCAGAGTCAGAGATCGAGCAGACCCCTTGCTCTGAGAAGACAGGAGACACACAAGCTCTCTTGCCACAACTGACTAGGAGCCACCTAATCATGAACCACTGAAGCCATGGGCAGACATCAGTGCAAAAATACATATAATAATGTAAAGAACAAAAAGACAACTCCAGAAAAATCTGGTGGTTCTACAACTACAAGACCTGAACAGAAAAATGAAGAGGAAACAAAGACAGACACAGGCTCAGAGTAAAGGGTTGGGAAAAGATTTTCCAATCAAATGGTCCTAAGAAACAAGCTGCAATTGCCATCCTAATATCTAACAAAGTAGACTTTAAGCTAAAAGCAATTAAAAAGGACCAAGATGGTCATTACTTATTCATCACAGGAACAATTGGTCAAGAGGAGATTTCAATCCTGAATATTTGTGCCTCTAATATAAGGGTACCTACCTATGTAAAAGAAACACTACAAAACCTCAAATCCCACATCAGTTCTCACACCCTAATAGTGAGAGACTTCAATACCCTACTTTCACCCCTGGATAGATCAACCAGACAGAGACTCAACAGAGAAATAAGGAGTCTAACAGAGGTTATGATTCAAATGGATTTAATAGATATTTACAGAAGCTTCTACCCAAATGCAAAGGAATATACATATTTCTCAGCTCCTCATGGAACTTTCTCTAAAATTGACTACATAATTGGTCATAAAGCAAATATCAACAGATACAAAAAATGGGAATAATCCCTTGTACCATATCGGACCACCAGGACCTAAAGTTAGAGTTCAACATCAAAAATCAAAGAAAGCCTACCAACTCATGAAAAGTAAACATCACTCAACTGAACCACCTCTGGGTCAAGGAAGAAATTAAGAAAGAAATCAAAGTCTTCCTAGAATTTAATGAAAATGAATCCACAACATACCCAAACTTGTGGGACACAATGAAAGCAGTCTTAATAGGAAAATTTATAGCACTAGATGCCTATATGAAAAACCTAGAGAAATCCCACACTAGAGAACTAACAGCTCAGCTGAAAGCCTTAGAACAATTACAAGCAAACTCACCTAGAGGGAGGAGACAGCAGGAAATAATCAAATTTAGAACTGAAATCAAAACAAATGAAACAAAAAGAACAATACAAAGAATCAATGAATCAAAGAGATGGTTCTTTGAGAAAGTCAACAAGATAAATAAACCCATATCCAAACTAATCAAAAAGCAGAGAGAGAATATCCAAATCAACAAAATCAGAAATGAAAAGGGGAACATAAAAACAGACCCCCAGGAAATCCAGAGAATTATCAGATCATACTTTGAAAATCTATATTCCACAAAAAAGAAAAGCCTAGAAGAAATGGACAGCTTTTTGGACAGGTAGCATTTACCAAAATTAAATGAACAGATTAATTACCTAAACAGATCTATAACCCTTAAGGAAATTGAAGTCATTAAAAGCCTCCCCTCCCCACAAAAAAAGCCCAGGTCCAGATGGTTTCAGTGCAGAATTCTACCAGACATTCAAAGAAGAATTACTACCGTTACTCCTCAAACTATTTCACACAGTAGAAACTGAAGGAATATTGCCAAATTCCTTTTATGAGGCCACAATTACCCTAATACCCAAGCCACTCAAAGACACAAAAAAGAAGGAGAATTACAGAACAATTTCCCTCATGAATATTGATGCTAAAATTCTCAACAAAATTTTGGCAAACCGTATACAATAATATATTAAAAAAAATCATCCACCATAAGCAAGTAGGCTGCATCCCAGAAACGCAGGGATAGTTCAACATACGAAAAACTGTAACCGTCATCCATCATATAAACAAACTAAAGGAAAAAAACACATGATCATATTCTAAAATGCTGAAAAAGCCTTTGACAAAATCCAACACTTCTTTATGATAAAAAAAAAAGCTGTGGAGGGATCAGAAAAACAGGGAAAATATCTCAATATAATAAAAGCAATCTACAAGAAGCTAACAACCAACATCGAACTTAATGGAGAAATACTCAAAGCAATCCCACTAAAATCAGGAACTAGACAAGGATGTCCTCTCTCCCCTTATCTATTCAATATAGTTCTCGAAGTTTTAGCGAAAGCAATAAGGGAACGAAAAGAGATTAAGGGGATACAAATTGGAAAAGAAGAAGTGAAACTATCTCTATTAGCAAATGATATGATTGTATACATAAGTGATCCACAAAATTCTACCAAGGAACTTCTACAGCTGATAAACACCTTCAGCAATGTAGCAGGATACAAATCAGTAGCCCTTCTATACACTAAAGATAAGAGGGCTAAAAAAGAAATAAGGGAAATATTGCCCTTTGTAATAGCTGAAATAGCATTAAATACCTTGGAGTAACTATAACCAAAGAAGTAACAGACCTATTTGACAAAAATTTTAAATCACTGAAGAAAGAAATTGAAGAGGATATCAGAAAATGGAAAGATCTCCCATGTTCTTGGATAGGTAGAGTCAACATAGTAAAATTGGCAATTCTACCAAAGGCAATCTACAGATTCAATGCACACTGCCCATCAAAATCCCAACACAATATTTTTTGGACCTTGAAAGAACAATACTCAATTTCATTTGGAATAACAGGAAAGCCAGGACTGCCAAAACAGTTTTGCTCAACAAAAGAACCTCAGGAGGCATCACCAATCCCGACTTCAAGTTATACTATAGAGCTACAGTAATAAAACAGCCTGGTACTGGCATAAAAACAGACTTGTGGATCAATGGAATAGAATTGAGGATCCAGACATTAACTCAAAAATCTATGAACACCTGATCTTCGACAAAGAGGCTCAAAATATTCAATGGAAAAAAGATAGTATCTTTAACAAATGGTGTTGGAATAGCTGGTTGGTAGTGTGTAGAAAAATGCAAATAGATCCGAGCCTGTCACCCTGCACAAAACTCAAATCCAAGTGGATCAAAGACCTCAACATAAACCCAGCCACTTTGAACTTGATAGAAAAGAAAGTGGGAAATACACTTCTACGAATTGGCACAGGCTACCACTTCCTAAATATAACACTAGTGGCACAGACACTAAGAACAACAATCAGTAAGTGGGATGTCCTGAAACTGAGAAGCTTCTGTGAAGCCAAGGACACAGTCAATAAGACAAATCGACAGCCTACAGAATGGGAAAAGATTTTCACCAACCCTACAAGTGACAGAGGAGTGATCCCTAAAATCTGTAGAGAACTCAAGAAAACTAGAGTCCAAAACCTTGAATAACCCAATGAAAAAATGGAGTTCAGAACTAAAAAGGGAATTCTCAGCAGAAGAATTACAAATGTCTGAAAGTCACTTAAAACTGCTCTACTTCTTTAGCCATCAGAGAAATGCAAATCCAAAACAACTTTGAGATACCACTCAACCTGTCTGATTGGCTAAGATAAAAGACACAGATGACAGCCTATGGCTGGAGAGGTTGTGGAGCAAGGGGAACACTCCTCCATTGTTTGTGGGAGTGTAAGCTTATTCAGCCACTCTGGAATGCAGTTTGGAGGTTTCTCAGAAAACTGGGAATCAATCTCCCCAAGGATCCAGCAATACCACTTCTGGGTGTATACCCTAAAGATGCACATTTGCACTCCAAAGACATTAGCTCAACTATGTTAATTATAGCAGCATTATTCATAATAGCAAGAACCTAGAAACAACCTAGATGCTCCTCAACTGAAGAATGGATTAATAAACTGTGGTACATCTACACAATGAAGTACTACTCAGCAGTAAGAAAAAATATCCTAAAATTTGCAGGCAAATGAATGGATTTGGAGAATATCCTCCTGAGGGAGGTATCTCAAACACAGAAAGATAAGCAGAAGATGTACTCACTCATTAGTGGACTCTAAACAAACAAAAAAAGCAAAGCATGTCCAAGCTGCAAACCACAACCACTGAACAGCTTGGGATCTGAAACACCTTAGACTGACACCTTGGATCCCACTGCCTCTAGAGGAACTCCTGACTCAGTCTTGATGTTTGGGGGAGGAAACTGGATCTGCCTGGAGTGGAAGCTGAACTGAGCAATAATTGGGACCTTAGGACCTCCTGACCATGCTGAGGAGGAGATGGGGAGATGTGAAGAAGAGTCACCTGAGGGGGTGGGAGGGGAGAGGGACCTTGAATAAGGATATACACAAATAGAAAATGTGACTTTATTCATAATAAAAAAAATGAAACACTTGGCCTACCTTTAAGGCTGTCTTCATCAATACTCTGAACCTATCTTGTAAATGAGAACTGCCAGCCTTTCTCATGCAGCATCTCCCCAGAGTTGTTTGCCAACAGTCAAATAACTTGCTGTCTTTCTTCCTATCTCACTGTAGCATCAGTTGTAACATTTTAAATTTGTAAAAACAATATGTTCAATCAAACTCCCCCAGGAAGATTAGGGAGAAATGAAGCACTTGATCTTTCCATCTTCAGAGAAGAGCTTAATGACAGGTTCAGCCTATTTAATGACAGGCCCAGCACCACGCCCGTGTTTTATTGTTTCATTATTCCTGCATAAATGCCCTTTATTACACATGATAACTAAAAATCAAATACTTGCTGAGGTGGGTTTAAACAGGTAAGAGGGCAAACTAAGCTATAAAGTGCACACTTAGGAAGGAGGCCTGCCTAGTTACACACTGATTGGCTTTGAATGTCTGGATTCCAAGGACCCTCCCGTCTCAGCCTCCCAAGTACAACAAGCACATGTCCAGGGATCTTACATTCTTAAGATCTTCTTTTGTATGTGATTTTATGTCTGCCTCTATAACATTTTTTTTTTAATTCAGAATTACAACTACAGTCTGGGGGGGGAATTAAAATCACGAAAAATAGGATTCTTGGAATGTTTTACTATTTTTTCCTGGCTGACTAAATAGGAAGACATGTCCAAAAGAAAACTGCATTATCTGTTGCAAGAAGTGAAACTCGTTAAATTCAAGTACCACCTAGAGATGAACTAGCCTCAAATGACAGATGTCATTTTCAGACACCTTCAGAAAGTACTAATTTTTCCCCTAAAAGCTCGATCACTCGATTTCAATGAAGTGATTAACGTCTCCAGAGCAAAACCTGCAGGCCTCGACTAAATAAAGGCCTCTGCTCCGCCTGCTGGGCTCAACTTTTTCAAAAATAGCCAACCCGCAGCGTTGCGTTACCCACTCCGGAGCTCAATCTTCTGCGCATGCCTCAAAAATCTTCCGAGGCTTGGTTACCCCCTCCCACGCGTCTAGTGACGTCACAAGAGGTGGGCGGTGTTGGCTGAGGGGTGTGGCCTGAGGGGGCGGGGCCGGCGGCAGAGCTCAACGCCAGCAGCTGCTCCTGGCCCGCGGGCTCCCCACCGCGCCCAAATCGGCTGTGCCGGCCGAGCGGTTCCCAGGCGCTAGCGCTGGAGCTGGTGCGCTCTCAAGACAAGCACCGACACTGCTGTGTCCCCGGGAAGTGGAGGAGCCGTTCACGGACCAGGCTGCCCCAATCTCACAGCCAGCAGAGGAGCATCCCTGCAGCTCGTCGGGGCAGCGAGAAGAGGACAAGGGTATGCTGGGCGGCGGCAGTGACGCGGGCCTGGCCACTGCCGCGGCGCGGGGGCAGGTGGAGACGGTGCGGCAGCTCCTGGAAGCCGGCGCAGATCCCAACGCTCTCAACCGCTTCGGGAGGCGCCCGATCCAGGTAGCAGGGACCCTGGGGCCTCACCGGCAGGGGGCGCACGACCGCGGCGCTCTCCGCGGCTGCAAATTGTGACCGCGCACCACCTGGGCCGCCCGCTAGTGCTGGACGTGCGGCCCAATAGGAAGCAGGTTTTGAAAGAACAAAAATTCTGAAAAATGAGAACAATCGAAAAGACCCACTGCACTTGCTTAGCTTTTTCTTCGTTTTGAGATGCTGGGTCTGGAACTCACGACCCCATGCAAGTGCGCTAACCTTCAGCAACGTTCCCAACCTCCGCATCTTTGTAATGGTGGGAAAATACCAATATTTATTCAAAGCCGACATTCGGGAGCGAAGTGGGAAAAGGGTCAGATAGAAAGGACGATACGGTAAAGATGGGTGGATTAGCAGTTACACGGCCTGGATTCAAGGAATTCCACAAAATTGTAGTGTGTGAAGGGAGAGAATTCACTGTGAACTTGTAAACAACGGTATGAATCTTTTCCATTTTTTTCCCCTTCATAAACCAAATGTCATTCACAGGACCAAGAATTTCCCAAACTCAGCACTCAATTCCTTGTATGCGGGCAGTGACAGTGTGTAGCTTTTCACTGTTTAATGCGAACAGGGAAGCGCTCCCTACAGAATTGTTGGGTCCATTCGAAACGACTAGGACTTTCCCTAAACATTTTCTTAGTTGTTCAGTGTTTAATAAGGCTGCTTTAATTAGTAATGACTTTATTTCTTGAAAGTGTGACACAATGGTTTCGTAGTCTCCTTTGTTGTTCTCACTAGGAGAATAGTCCTCTAGGACTAAGGAAATATGGGTTCTTGTTAATCCTGTGGACTTTAAAGAAAATAAATATTCATCCTTTTGAATTTTTAGAAACAAGAGGCTTCTAACAAAATATTCTCAAGCAACAAAAATATTGTAAAGTGATTATAAAGACCTTATTAAAACAGATATTATTTTCTTTACTGAGAACTTTTAAATCTTTCTTTGGGGGATTTAGAGATAGTCTTTACCTCACTAAAAGAAATAAGATTCTTATATTTCTTGAAGGAAGGAATGTTTCTAATGTTCATGTAATAACTGACAAATGATCACTGCCTCTCACTATGTGTAAATTTCAAAGCCCATGCGCCCACAAGAACCAGTGTCTGTTTAGAACAATTAGATACCAAAAATTGTTTTATTAGTAATTTAATATTTATATAGTGCACAAAATAGCTGCTATGAGATTACATCTCAACATCTAAACATTTCAAATTTAGAAAAGAAACATTCTTTTCTAAATTATACCTCTTTATGATTTCATAGCTACCAGCCAAGCTTTTTATAGTCTTTTTTTATATAGAAAAATATTACTTAACACTAAATTGTTATACAATGTAAATGAATGTTAATTTCATATGTCAATGTATTGCTATAAAATTTCCACTGTATACTAGGTTAAAAATGTCATAAGATGCTAAACATTTACAACAAATAATTTGTGTCCATAATGTATAAGAAGCTTGAAATATGACAACTTTCCTCAACCTCCATTTCTAGCTCAAATGATCAGAGTACAATCAGTTTTGAGCGCAGACATACATAACATTGAAAGAGCAAAACCTTTTTCAAAACTGACTTTTTTTTCTTTTCTAAAGCACTGCTCTAACTCCTTTTTTTTAAAAAAAAAAAAGCAACAATAGAGTACCTAGTTTATATGGTGTCTTAGTTGCTTTTATATTGTTGTGACTAAATACATGACTAAAAGAAACTTGGAATGGGGGTTATTTGGCTTACACTTAAATGCTACAGTACATCACCAATAAAAGTCAAGGCTGGGACCTGGAAGGGAAGCTGTAGCAGAGATAATGGAGGACTGCTTACCGTCTTGCTTCTCAGGCTCAAATTTAGGCACTTTTTTTACACCTCCCCCCAGGACACCTATGGAGTGGCACAGCTAGAGTGGACTGGGCCCTTATAGCTATCACCAATCAAGAAAATGTCCTACAGACTTGCCTAAAAAGGCCAATCTGATGGAGGCTTTTCTCAGTTGAACTTCCTTTTCCCAAATGACTAGCTGTGTCAAGTTGACAGGCTAACCAGCATAGATAGTTAGACCTTGAGCAGCCTAAAAAACAATATAAAGCTTTATAAAGCCTGGTTCTGGGGTCCTGCCCACAAGATATGCTAGGGCGATGTTGGCCCAAAGTGTGTGGGAGTGAGCAAACAATACCTGATTTGACTAAAGGCCCAGTCCACAAGATAGAACTCAGACCCAACAGTAGTCAGGTGACTAAGACCCAGAACTATCTAGCCCAGGGTCCTTGGGGAACACCAAATGGTACTGTGGGGCTAGTAATAAAATGACTCCTACCCACTAACGTCCTACTACACTCATAGATCAGTGCCTTCCTCATCCACCATCAGAGACTCTTCCTGCAGCAACGGGAACACATTCAGAGACTCACAGACAGACGTGCAGAGAGTGAGATACCTTGAAACATTCAGCATTAAATCGGGGTCTCCTGGGAGCTCTGGGAACCCTGAAGAAGAGGCAGAATGAGAGTAAACGTCAGAGGGAATGGAGGACACCTAGAAAACAAGGCCCTCTAAACCAACATGGGCAAAGCTCATGGAGACCGAAGCAGCATGCATAGGGCCTGTGTGGGTCTGCACCAGGTCCTCTGTGTACATAATATGGCTTCCTGCTTATTTTAAGAGATTCCTGTATAAATGAGTGGGTCTCTGAGTCCTGTGCCTTCCTATGGCTCTTTTCCTTGTTTGTTTGGTTCAATTCCAATGTATTACTTATTATTTTGTTATTAGTATCTCTCAGAAGCCTGGTTGTTTGTTTTCCAGGAAGAGACAGAAAGGGAGTCAGTCAGTTGAGGGGAGTTGGGAAGGAGCTGACAGAGAGGGAACCATAATCAGGATAAATTATGTGAGAAAAAAAAAGTCTTTTCAATAAAAGGGGGGAAATAAAAGATAAATTTAAAAGCTTGGTTCAAACGGAGCTAAGAAATCACTTAAAATAAGTCCTGCTGTCCAATGTTCCATATTATAAATAAGCAGTGTGCCTGCTCTTTCCTGCTGCTTCACCTGTGAAGAATAAAACAGAATCTATTTTGAGTTCAGCCGAGGTTATAATAGGTGGGGAGTGCATTACATAGACAAATGAGAAACTGAGGCTGACCAGCTCCTTCTGGGGGCTGGAAACTGCTTTCTCCACCGACTCCCTCATCCAGACCCACCCTGAGCGCTCTTCCCTCCTTTCCCCTCAGGTTATGATGATGGGCTGTGTCCAGGTGGCAGAGCTGCTGCTGCTTCACGGAGCGGAACCCAACTGTGCTGACCCCGCCACTCTCACCAGACCTGTGCACGATGCGGCTAGAGAGGGATTCCTGGACATGCTGGTGGTGCTGCACAGGGCAGGGGCGAGACTGGATGTTTGTGACGCCTGGGGCCGCCTACCAGTGGACCTGGCTGAAGAGCAGGGCCACCGTGATGTTGCCAGGTATCTGCATGCTGCCACAGGAGACTGAGACTGACAGCAGGTTCCCTCAGTTTCTCTCAAGGACTTTTCACCCCAGCACCATCTAGGCAAACTGCAAACATGAAGGAGAGCTGTGTAGAACCTCCAGACCTTCCAAAACTCAAAGCCTATCCAGAAGGGCAAAGCCAATGAGAAATAACTTTCTAAGTGTTTTCCTACATCTGGATCTGGCCCTCTATTCTCACGCTGAAGCCAACGGGATCACCAATTTTATTTAGTATTGTGTGACGTTCCCATGGCACTTTACTTTCTAGAACATGGTGTAAAATAACAAGGGAAGTTTTCGAATCTCCACAATATGTTAAGAGTGGGAACTGGAGAACATGGTGATAGACATTTGGGAGGGAGCAGTCAGTACCTTCACTGTGAAACTCCAAACGGAGATGCTCCACAGACTACAGGAAGGCTAGATGAGAAGCACTGAAGAGCGCCTGGGGCTTTATGCTGTGTCCATCGCTGAACCTGCAGGGCTCACCCCAAGCTCCACCTGGAAGATAATGTAAGAAGATGACAGCAGATCTCTGCTAAACTCTGTGAACCTCGGTTGCTTGATGGTCTGGTTCCTGACAGACTCAACCTACACAAAGACCAATGGTGAATAGTAGTATGTAGCAATTTGCTCTATGTAAAGTAGTTTAGGACCCCTCTACGAATTTCCTACACTTGAGTTCTTTAGACACAGTGTACTTAATGAGTTATACTATTAACAGTGTAACTTCTGGTTCTCAGCAGAGGTGAAACTGAAGTGCAGCCTTGTTTTGTTTGGTTGGTTTTTCTTTCCATCTTTCCTTCCTTTTTAAAGCAGTGCTTTCCTCTGTAGCTCAGGCTAACCTCCTTGTGGTACCCCTGCCTAAGCCTCCTAATAACTGGGCTTGTAGCAGGCACCCTTTTGAAGCATAGCATCTAGTGAAACTATGACATGTGACACACTCCTGGTGGCAATCACACCCTGATTTCATCCTTGACCTGTTTATTTCTCTGCTCATTGTTTCCTGTGTAGTGAGTATCCTGGGGGAGCTAGTCTAGTTGTCCTTTTAAATGATATGTACACTTATCCTAGTCAGTTACCTTAAGCTACTTCCTAAAGGTTAGGGGGAAAAAGGTTGGGTATGAACTTACTGAAATTAAATGACAACTTGTGGGCTGCCTTGCTTGTCTACTGAACAAACTGTGGATACACTCTGTGTGGCTTCCTTTGTGGCTTGGCTCATTACAGCATTGAAATAATTCATATATCTTTGTTTTAATAAACAGTATAGTTAGACTCCAAAATGTGAATAATCTGGTGTTAAAATGTATTTCCAAGGCTCAGATTCTGAGCACTCTCATTAGGTGGCTCACAACCATTTATAACTCCAGCTCCAACGAAGTTCAATACCTCTGCCTCCACAGACATCCTCATTCATGTTCATACACCCCCAACACACACACACACACACACACTTTCCAAAAAAAAAAGCTAAAATAAATCTGGGGTCTGGAATGAGGTCTCAGTGATTTAGAGCTTTTGCCGTTCTTCTAGAATACCCATTCAGTTTGCAGGAACCATATCAGATCTAGGACATTATGACCTCTGCATACACCCATACACTTGAATATTCACACAAATTTTTAGAAAATTAATGTACTTCCATGGATTTACCACTAATACCCAAATGTTAAAAGGTTCAAAAGTGCTCACTGCTTATCTTTTATAATAAAGTAATTTCAATAACTTATTTTTAAATATAATAAAACATAAAGTTATATTTTATGCTTCTAGGTGTCAAATATGGTGACTATTTAGCTACACAGTGCAGTACTTCAGTACTTCCCTTTAGTTTCCACCACCGCTCAACAGAGAACCATTGCAGGGTTAAGTTGTCCACACATGCTTAAGGAGACACATTTAAAGAACAGAATTCCTTTTTACATAAATCACTATGCTGTGCTAATTTATATTAACAGGTTATATCCCCCATGTCTTTGGATATGGCTTTCTCTCGGTCTCTTTGTTATGGATCCAGTCATCCTTTATGCGTGCTGCTAGGCTCCGTTTAAAGAAAAAAAAAATCTTCAGCTCTCACAATAGCTGATGACTTAATGGGACTAGAAAAAGCCCTGATTCAACCCACACTTTGCCAATAACTGAAGAACAAATCGCTAAAGAACCTCCATTTCATCTTGAGCAGAATCACTCATCTATAATGATCTACATGAGCCTCTAGCCTAGAATCAAACCACAAAATAGTGGCTGATCTTCTGTCTCCTGTGGTTCTGAGTTTGCAAAACCGGATATTACTGAGTTTTGTAGCCCTATGCATCATGCAGCATCTGAGATATAGATGGCCCAATGAGTAGGAAGATAATAGTAAATAATTATTATTCAAGGAAGGAGTAAAACTCATGACTGCAAATATCAATGGTTACTCATAGAAAATCAAGTCTAAAGGAATAATAAAATCTTACATTTGTGCAAAAGATATTCTACCTTTCCCTTCACAATTTGTATTGTAAGTTAATAACTCATAATCATATGCATCTGTAGAGTACAAAATGTTAAGATGCCTGATCACAGAGGGGAACGGTTGAGTCACCTCAAGCAACATTATGCTATGTGAAATACAAACCTCACAAGTCCTCCTATATGTAGACTCTAAAACTCACTGAAACAAATATTTAAATAGTACTCACTGTTTTCCCTGACCTCCATCTCCTCTCCATAATTGCTCTTACTCCTGACCTCCCTCCCTCCACCCCCCTCCCACCCAAAGCCTGCCTGCAGGAGCTCCTCCCATCCTTCTTTAGTGCAATCTACTGCTTGCCGCTCTTTCACACTGCCTCTGACAGCCCTTCCTCCAAGTCCATCACCATTCCTGTGTGTCACTCACCAACCCACAGAAACACTCCACCAGGAAACCCCACAGCCACCACACTTACCTAAGATGCAGTGTGGACAACAGCAGGCAAAGAAGGGAACCGTCACCCAACAAAGACAAGACCAGATAGTTATACCTCAGAGCACCTCAGAAATAACTCCAGATGTCTAAATCCAAGCACAAAAGCACAAACATAACACCCAAGACATGTGCTTCCTTCAGAAGCCTTGCAATGGGCTATAATTAATTCAGTTTAGCTGAAGCATATAAGGACCTCAAAATGGCAATTATGAGTATGTTCAAATACCTTAAAGAGGGCATGGATAAATGCTGTAATGAAGACTGTAAAAACTCTAACAGTTGAATGAATAAAAACATTTTAAGACATGAAAACAGAAATGGCATCCCTAAAGAAAATCCAAATTGAAATGGAAAACTTAGGACATAAAACAAAAACCTCATAGATATTCCACTAAGGTGAAGCATAACTTATTGCTCTCTCCATGAAATGGGACCTAGACCCAACACTGCTAAATTGGTCAAGAACCTAAAACAAGAATAAATCATAGCCATGGAAAAAAACCTAGTACTATCATTGTGCTAACGAAACATTGCAATAAAATGACTCCAACTGACCTATTCCTGTGCCTATAGATCAGTGTCTCACTTAACTTTGGTTCTTCTCAAAATGAATGGAAACTAACACAAAGACCCACAACTAAACAAGGTGCAGAGAGAGAAAGATTTTGAAGCACCCAGTCCTAAATGGAGTGTCTTTATCAATGTTATTTCATTCCCAATTTAAGGAAATGGTGGAATAGTTATCAGTGACAACTTGGTATAAACTCCACAGTAGTAGTACATTGTTTTATAGTTTTTGTATAAAGCAAAATCAAAACATTATTAGAAATCAATTACCATCTTGTACTGAAATGGCAGCTTGTGCAAAAAATATTAGGCTCAATGCCATGTGACATACAGGTTTAGATGGTGTGTGTGTTAGCAGTACATGGAGCTGAGTTTATCAGGATGTAGTCCTGTTAAATTCAGTTAAGAATTTGGCTTTGCAAATCTATGTAAACAAATGCAGCTAACTATAGCCACAAGCCTTTTTCCTCAATCCACTGTAAAATTAGAGAAGAGTAAATAAACCTACTAATTTCTGTATCTGAGTCAAAATACTGCAGACCAGCTCCACTTAGCAGGACTTCATTCTGAGAAGATATGGCAATCAGACTTCCCATTTCAATAACTAATTCACTTTGCATCCTGGTTATTGGGGAAAATGGGTGATGTACTGTAAAAATAAACAATGCTCTGATGGTTACTTATGAAGTGATTATGAACTAAGAAATGAAATATATTCAAAAAAGAGGCCAAGATTCATAAACCTTCAAAAAAAAAACTTTGAAACAGCATTACTTAGGAATGTTTTTAGATACTTCATCTCTATATTATAGTGAACAAAGCATTGTCCAGATAAGCTAATTTCCTTTTAATTTTTTTACAAGAAGCTGGTGATTTTCCTGACAGGCTAAAAGCTTCACTATGGCCAATACTTTACCACTCTAAAAAAAGCAAAGCAAGGTAACTGAATATCCATAACAGTTACAGGATACATCTGAGGCAGTCTGTGTAGGACAGAAACCAGTATTCTCAAAATGCAAGGTCTTGTACTGTATGCATATGAACTTCTAGGTACAACCATATCCTGACTTGCTGAGTTCATTCTAATAACTAGCATAATTACTGATTCATTTATGAAAACCAAGTTGGTGTAACTTGGTGTCATTTAAGTATTCAGTTATTAATACTGATGATTAACTAGACAGATTATCAAATACTTTAAAACATAATTTCAAATTTAGAAATTACTTGAAAAACAACAGCTGAACATCAATAGTTATATTTTCCCATTCTATTTGTAATTCCTGCACAAAGTGAAGGAATAGAGGAAAAGCTAGGCACTGCTTCACGTTATTTAATCAACATGTGGCCTCAATTTCCTTTACATATAAATATGGCAACCGGATTAGGTTTTTTCTGCATTTTTAATTACTAAAGCTTTATGCTTTTTTAATTTTTGCATAGCTAACATTGATGTATATATTGTGTATATTTATTGTTTGCGTATATAAGGGGAAAGATCTGTTTATTTGTGAATATTTATTTGCATATTTGTTAACAATTATTTTTGCCACAAACTAAGTAAAGAGGACAGAGACAAGAAGAAAAACACTGAAATTCTGTGGCCCTGGGAGTGAAGAATTCTTTATAATATTACCTATCAGTTCATAGAGAATTCTACCCCTGGACCACCCATGCTGCACTGGTTCACTGAAAAATTAACAGAGAAGTCTAATGAAAGCCAGTGCAATACAAATTCTTTGCTTAATTTTTTTAAAAAGTCTTTCTCGATTCATCTTAGTTTAGATTTTTTTTCTGTTGCTTTTTCTATTTTTTATGTTAGTGAGGCCCCTGAACTAATTAATTTCTTATAATAAACTAGGCAGGCAAGTACAATATAGAAAATATTGTGGGAGTCAGCTAGTCTACATTAATATAAGTACACTGAAAATATGACGTGTGTGATTATATCACAAGGCTTTCCAATCTATCAGGAAGAATTCAGACAAAGAAAAAATAGAAGTTTCAGCAGATTCTAAGTTCCTATCTGTTCACACATTTGTTCTGCCTAAAATCTGTGTCTTCCTGGGGACTTTATTCTCTTCTGTGCTGGTTACGTAGTACTGAGCTGTAGACTCCCAAATCAAAGATTAATGTGAAATATTTCTGTGTTCTCTTGAGAGATGTTAACACCGTTAAACCTTGCCTCTTTATCTATTTAAGCTGAAAATAATTTTACTGTATGCTATTACATATTTTATGTTTATAAGAGATAAAAATAGTAAATAGTAATAATTTACTATATTTATAAGAAAAGGGTAAGATAGTAGGCTACTGGTAACAAGAATTTTTTCTTCCAGGAGTGACAACTGGGAAGCCATGTATGTGGTAGCTTTTTATCTTCTCTAGAGGTTACGGGTGCCCTAAGCTCTTCCCCTGGCACTGAACTCCCCTAGATAGTCCCTGGCCACACGCCGCCTGTAACTGAAAACTATTTGATTATTCTCTACTACTCCCTAGCATCTGGACAGTCACTGATATTGAGTGTTACTACAACAAACTACTCTATGATGTGCAGTGGCTTTTAGTCTGTTTAAATCTTACAGTAAACAGAAAAATGGAATGTTGTCTTCTGGGGAGAAAAATTAAATGACCCTCCATTCTACTTTCAAGTATTTATTATATCTATACCGCGATGGTGTTGGCCTCATTAATTACTGAAAGACAAGAAGTTTAAAAACCTCTTTCTTTTGAAAAAATTGGTCTCCAATCTTGGCTCGAGAACACTGAAACAATTAATATTTGTTAATCAGCTCCAGGTTTACTCAATGATAATCAAGCTCTGGTGGTTAGTGTAATGCTTGTTGATGGCAAACTTTGAAACAGTTCAGAAAAGCAGCAAGCTGGTCTCAAATTCTTACTCTTCCTGCCTCTAAAGTACTGGCATACATATGGCACAGTTGCTCTGACCTGGTTGTTTTTTTTTGTTTTTTTTTTTTTTTTAACTGTGTATATTCAAGCGACACGGGTATGCATGTCCCCTGTGTGTAGGTAGATGTGTGAGGGCGGGTATGCTTGTATGGAAGTCAAATGGGGGAGTCCAGTGTCAATCTCTTTATATATTGAGATAGGGCTTCACACTTGAAGCCAGAAATCGCCTTGCTCAGGGGATCTCCTTTCTTCACCTCTAAGAGTGGGATTACAGGATGTGCATTGCCCTCATGACTGTGTGACAAGTGCCTTGCCCATTGAGCAATCTTCCCAGCCCTATGGTATTCTCTGTCTTATGCCTTGGCGGATTTCAGCTTGAGTATATGCAGTGCTAAGAGAATTTGTAATGAAAACTGGTCAATTATAGAGCTGAGATGCAGCTCAGTGGTAGAGTGTTTGCCTGGAACTCTGGGTTCCAGTCCCAGAACCCCTCAAAAAAGGAAAAGGCCCTACCTGAGAGAAAAATTCCCTAACATTGTGTGGGAAGATGGGGGATATTTTCTATTCCTCTCTATAGAATGAGTTTGCTAATCCAAAACAATACTATTTTCCTTTATAAAAGACATAAAATAAACCATCAGTTTTTTCAGGCCACTGGAAAACAGCAAAGAAAATTTCCAATTTTCACTAATTCTATTTGCAAAGAGAATCACACATACCTCACTGCCAATGTTTTGGGACAACAGAAAGCATCAATCACCTGGTAATCCAATGATGGCCCTGCTGAGTCTAGGCTGTACACTTGAAGCCATGTAGTGTCCAAGGCTTGAACTTCTCAGTCTCAATCTTGTCATCTGTAAAATGGAAACAACAATTTTGAGGAGGAAAAAGAAAAGAAAAACAATCTCTGAGGACAAAATGGGTGATTTGCGTTTAAGTAAAAACATATCAGTTCATTACTTAATACTTGAAGAGCACATCGCCAAGTCACTTGGGACTCCAATACCTTCAGGATTATATTTACATGACTATAAAACTTCACAATTCCTCCACATACAACACAGAACAGATATCAGGCAAAAGGGGGTGGAATTTAAAATTTCACATTTTAAAGTTTACCTTTTTCAAAGAAAGACTATAGTAGCCCTCTTACTCAAATATCATTCCTGGACAGTGGGAACTGTCTTTATGCAGATACTTGGGGGAGGGGGCGACTTTGTGAGGAGGAAAAAAGTTCTATAGTGTGGCCAGGAGCCCCAGGGCTAAGCAATGAATTTGGGAAGTTCAAACTCTCAGTGAAACTTATCCAAGGTGTGGGTTTGGGGTTTTGTTTGTGTTGTTTTGGGTTTTGCTTTAACGCTACACTGATACTCAGAAGGTCCTTATAGGAGACCCTGAAATCCACCATTCTCCAGTCCTGGGTTTGAAAAGGTTCTACTGCAAGCAAAGTTGCACACCAGGGGAAAGGAAGGAAAGGCAGCGGCTACCCCGCGCGACCTCCCAGTTTACAGCAAGGCCTCAGCTGGGTTGCTTTAGTTAATCCTAGTTCTTACTTTTCTCCTGTGTTTAGTGCTGGGACTTGGAGTCTGCTATAAAGACCCTGAGCTGTCACCCAGACGTGGACTTTACTGCGGCCAAACCACTAGGCCTGAGCCTGTAAACGGGAAGCCACCGACTCCCGGGCCACAACTAGCCGAAAGCTAGCCCAGGTCCCACGTTATGTTGAACTGCAGCGCCGCGGAGGCCAGCTACTGACTCGCTGGTGAACTGGGAAGAAGTTCAGACTGATGGCCCTCTGTCCGGTAGTACCGAACACCGGGGCACCAGCACGCTTGCTAAAGGCGGCTGGGCTCGACTTCCCGCTTTCGCCAACGCCGAGCTCCCCGATCAGTCCCGGCCTGCAGCCGAGACTCAGCTCGGTAGTCCGTTTTACCGCTCCTTCCCCACCCCTCCTCCCCCGGCTTTTCCAGTTCCCAGGAAACCTAGGCCGGTGAGGTGGGAAGGGGTGGGGGGAGGCAGCGGGGAAGGGGTAGCCGGAGGGGAGGGAGGGTGGAGACGCGGGGCGGGGAAAGAGGAAGAGCCGCAGATGCTCATCTGGCGCTCTCTCTTTAAACCGAAAATAAACACGATCCCCGGGCAGCGGCCTCGTGTCTGCCCGATCACTCAGGGACCGGCCAGGCCTCACCTACCATTCCGCAGCGGAGCGCAGGCTCCGAATCCCCGTGCATATAGCGGCTCTACTTTCCGCGCGGTTCCCACCGGGGGAGCGCAGCTACGCGGCGCTCGCGTTCAAAAGGCCCGCGCGCGTCCTGATTGGCGGGCAGACAGATGGCAAGCTTCACTGATCTTCCTTTTTTCTCTTTTTTAAATAGCTGAAATGGGAATTGGGGAAGCCTCACCGAGGGGCGTCAAGCATAGAAGACGTGGACGAAGCCCCGAACCTGACCTGAGTGACAGCGGACCCGCGAGTGCTGGCGTGCCGAGCCAGCCGCTATAGGTGACCGCTGCAGGCAGGGGGCGGGCGGTGCGCAGTCCCGAGGCGCCGCTGTCACCGCAATGGTGGCCAGCGCGGCGAGCGGCGGAGGCGGGAGGCGTGCGCTGGGAGGGAGGCAGCAGTGGGACCCCGGATGTGGACGCCTCTGGGAAGCTTTCCCGCGCGCCGTGCCGGGGGGACGTGCTGCACGCAGGGGGACGCGGGGACGCACCAGGGGGGCGGAGATGGACAGGGGGGCGGAGATGGGCCGGGGGCGGCGCGTGGGTCTCGGGGTGCTTCCTAGCAGAATGGGCTGGGGCGGCGCTTCTCACCTCGCGTGTCACACGGAGGCGACCGCTGGGCAAGTGCTGGAGTATGAAGCGCAGGTTCCTGGTGACTGTGCGGATTCGCGGGCGCGCACATCGTCCACCCCAAGTGAGGGCTTTCGTGGTGCGGTTCCCGCGATCTTCCAGACACAGGTCAGCGCGCCACGCACGGGCTGTCGCGGCTGTGGTGTTGATGCTAGTGAGGAGCCAGCGCAGAGGGCCGCAGCTGCATCCTGGACCAGGTAAGAAAGAAAGGCCCTCCAAAACCACATGCACAGGGGCTGTGGTTCCGCATGCTTTCAAGCATCTGCTCCACGAAGTAAAAGGGGGATTGCCCGGGTCCTCCTTCAAGGAGGAGGGGTCGCCTTTCCACTTTTGGGTAAGTTTTTCAGGATATGGCGCACTCTCGCCCACATGGTGAGCCTGAAAGAGCTTTCAAGTCCTTAATCAGGCAAAAAGCTTAAGAGGGTTCTTGAGTTCCTAAACCTGTCCCTTTAGAAATGAGTGGCTTTCCCCCTGGAGATAGAATGTAGCAATACTTGCAAGGATCTTGGTTTCTAAGGGTTTGCTTATTCAACCCATCCAACTAGGCCCGCTCACCCTCGCATGCAAATATAGCGGGGAGGGTATTCTAGAGTGGCAGCAGTAACATAGGTTGACTTCCAGAATCGGAAGATAATGCATCATGATTTAAAATATCAGTGGCAGCTATAGGAGCAAGCACTTGACTCAGAAAGATTCCTCAGCCATTATAGAGAATGGCTGTCTATAGAGTTAGAAACTTCTTACTGGCAGGCCTAAGTTGCTGAAACTGTTTTGGATAGTGTTTTCATGATCCTCAAGTATAAAACTTAAACGTGCCATCCTCGAGGAGTCAGAAGTAGTCCTATTTTAAGCATCCCAGGTCACAATTAACATGGGCTCTACATGAGGCCTACTGCTTGAAAAATAGAATCTGTGGTGCGTTTTAACCTCACTTCGGGTGATCTGGAAAACTGAAAGAAAGAAAGAAAGAAAACTATGTAGATACAGTATGCAAAAATCTTAGAGAACACTGGGTTCCAAACGACCCCCTAGGAAAAGCTTTTTATTGCAGTACCAAGTGTCTTTTAGTCATGGAAATGTAAAACTATTAACACTACCCAGGAGGGCTGGAGCAGTGGCCAGAACCAAAAACAATAAGAAAAGAAAAGGAAAGCTATCAAGTTTTGTTTGGTTGGTTTTTGTTTTGTTGTTTGTTTTTCAAGTTTCTCCGTATAGCCCTGGCTGTCCTGGAACAGAGTACACGAGGCTGGCTGCACTGTGACTTCCTCTTGAGTGATAATATTAAAGGGGTGCAAATCTTCATTTTTCCACGTTAGTAGAGAGCATTTATAAAGGATTTGTAACTTTTTGCTGGCTTTGATTTTAGTTAATTTCAAAACATTTACAGGATCCAAGTGTGTTTTTGTTTTGTTTTGCTTTAGTTCAGGTTTTTTTTCTGTACAGTAAATGTCTAGCCCTTGTGATGTGTGGGTTTTAATATATTTGTAATGTTATGCTCTATTAAGAAGCTGCTTTGTGACAGTTAATATTTCTCCCTACATAGTTATATTAATAATTTGGAGCCTTTGGGAATCTGGTGTTAGGAAGTAGAAATTTTTAGTATTTATAAATGTTATAATTGTATCTTTTCAGCAGTATAAAACCCAATGTTGTAGCCACTTGTAAGAAAAGAAGGAGCTGAAGTTTTAGTGTTTCCCTAACACTCACAAAAGTATGGTTCCATCCCGGAGAGGCAGAAGTTGGTGGCTATGGTGGTGCTTTCCTGCAATTTCAGCACTGGAGGACGGAATGATCATGATCTATTGGGAACCAACTAGTTAATAACAGAAGCAGGGTAACCCAGGATTCAAAGTTATCCTTTATTACATACATAATTCATGGCCATTCTGGGATACTTAAAACAAAAGGAAACAAAGTTTAAAAATCCTTTGTAGTATTAGAAGTTGTAAAGCAGAATATATAAAGTATAAAAATAGTTTTGCTCAAAGAAACCATTTATTGTCACAAGTAAAAATCAATTTTTAGGAATTGTTTATAAAAATATTCAGAAGTATTTTTAATATGTAAAAGGCCCAATTATCAACAAGTATTTGATAATAACATATGGCATGCATAGGATGTATGTTAAAATATGTCCAATTTTCCAACTTTCTATTTGAAACTAAGCATGTAATAAAAAATATTTGAGGTGTTAATTACCAGTGTTTTTATAATTATGTACTTCATGTTTATATATTCTACCACAGTTGTATTGACTTAGGAATATATGTGGTGCTAATTACATTGAATCACTCAGGTCCTTGTGGTGTGTTTAGACATTCCTTTTACAAATTATTGAATATAGATGCAAATAAATAGGAAGTCAGTATTCTAACATTTTGATAGTTTTTGTAGATGCGTTCATTAGAACTTTTTATTTCTGTGACTGAAAATGTGTATGATAAAATTCTGTTTGGGAGTGGAGATACAATTCAGTAGTAATCTGCAAAAGGCTCTGGGTGGGGTTTTCAATACACACTACTGTTTCCTAAGTTCTTCTCTATCAAGTAATCCTTTATTCATAACTGTGTATGAACCTCTCTTCCTGTGGCTTGCCATTGACTTAAACCAGTATTTTCAGTATGTACACCATTCACATTGATACTGTATTCTACATGTAAAACAACACTTTCATTTTTATGTTTTGAGTTTTAAAACATCTTTATCATCCTAGAAACAGGATAACCTACTACTGCCGATGTCTCTAACAGTCTATAGGTCTGCCATTCATATTGATTCTTTACTACAATCTCTGTGATGAAAATAAACTCTACCATTTTTCCTAACATTCGGATCATTCTTGATTATAAAGTGATATGAATCATCTGAAAAATATTTCCTAGTGGAAAGTAGCAAAGCTGAACATTTGAAGCACTGTCTCTCTCTGTCTTGTCCCTTCACACTACAATATGTTGGGTCACCTCAAACTGAAACTCTGCAATAGAATGCCCTGGACCCTCTGTGTGCTTAGCCCAACTTGGAAGTTTCTGTGAGGCTGTGTTTCTGTACTCTGAATTATGTAAATAATAGTATTTCATTTTTAAAACATAAAAATTATAGTATTAAGTATGAATTTTCTCTAACTTCAGGTTTTTATTTACCTTGTCTCTCTTATGGATCATTACAAGCATGCTGCAGGCAGGCAAGAAAGACAATTTTGTTTGTAACTGTAACTTTTTTAAAAAGTTTTATTTTTTTTTAATAAAGTAAAGTCTCATTTTTTTTAATCCATGTACCCCCTTGTTCCTATTCCCTTCCCCCTCCTGACCCCTCCCAGTCATCCTTAGCCTCCCTCCTCCCCAGCCTCCATCCCCTCCCCAGAAAGGCCAAGAGGTCCCAAGGTGGATTAACTCAGCAACCACTCCAGGCAAGTCTGATTTCCTCATCCTAGTATACAGATTGGGTTAGGTGTTCCTCTGGAGGGAATGGGCTCCAAGGTGCCAGTCTATGCACAGAAACACAGTCTGAATCCTCCCCTTGAGGCCCCACATATTGCTCATGCCAGTGGACAGTTGCCTGTCCTTGGAGGGCTTTGTTCCTTTTCCAGATGGTTCCCAGGTGACTGTTCTTAATTCAGTGAGCTCCCCAGAGCTCCAGACAGTCATCAGTGTGAGAATTTTCCTCATAGTCCCTATCCCCTTGCTCATATAGAGTCTCTTCCCCCACTGTCAAATGGACCAGGAGCTCAGCCCAGTGCTCAGCCATGTATTGCTGCCTCTACCTCTATTCATTGTTGGATGTAAGTTCTGTGATGACACTTAGGGTGGTAATTCGTTAGGTTATAGGGGAAATCCTGTTTATGCAACTCTTTCGCTATTGGTTGGAAACCTAGGCAGGGACATCCTGTGAGTTCTTAGAGGTTTCCCTAGAACCTGGTCTTTTTTCAACCCCATATTTGCTTCCTTTTTTCTCCCTCCTTCTTGTTTTTCTCACTTAATCATCTCCTCTCATGATTTGTTCCCACCTCTTCTTGGTTGAACCCTCTTATGCTCTCAATTAGCTAAGGAGATCTTCTCTATTTTCTTTTCCTAGGGTACTCCCTGGATGTCTCTCTTAAGTTCCTTCAGATCCCAAGCTGTTCAGTGGTTGTGGTTTGCAGTTTGGGTGTTCTTTACTTTTTGTTTAAAGTCCACTAATGAGTGAGTACATCCCCTGCTTATCTTTCTGGGTTTGTGATACCACAATCAGAAAGATATTCTCCAAATCCATCCATTTGCCTGCGAATTTTAGGATATCATTTTTTCTTACTGCTGAGTAAGATGTACTACAGTTTGTATCCATTGTGTAGATGTACCATAGTTTGTTAATCCATTCCTCAGTTGAGGGGCATTTAGGTTGTTTCCAGGTTCTTGGTATTATGAATAATGCTGCTATGAACATAGTTGAGCTAACGCTTTTGGGGTGTGAATGGGCATCTTTAGGGTATATGCTCCGTAGTGATATTGCTGGATCCTTGGGGAGTGTGATTTCCAGTTTTCTGAGATATCGCCATACTGCTTTCCAGAGTGGCTGAACAAGTTTACACTCCCACCATCAATGTTCCCCTTGCTCTGCAACCTCTCCAGCATAGGCTGTCATCTGTGTTTTTAATCTTAGCCATTCTGATAGATGGAAGGTGGTATTTCAAAGTTGTTTTGATTTGCATTTCTCTTTTTTAAATACTGAAAGAATTAACAGTTTATTATAATTTATTTTATTTAACCATCTAGGAAGTTCTCGGCCATCAGCAATTCCAGTTCAATTTCGAGTGCAATTGGGAATTCAGGAATCTCGGTGGAGCTGTTAGTGTAGCAGACCTTGTAGGTAAAATACATGCACACTTTCGATAGCACGTGCGAAGGAATCTCTCTAAAATTGACCTCATTGGTTTCATTCTCAGCAAACTGCCCTGGTCCACTCAACATGGCCTTTATTGTTCCTGATGTTAATGCATGTTCCCTTTTTACAATAAATTCATGGCCATCAGAAGATATGAATTTGACATACATCACATCAGGGCCTTCACAGCCACCGTAGGTTTTCTCCTCTCCATCCATTGTGTTTTTGTAAAATTCTACTTGATTCCAACCGAACTCTTTTAGTAGTTTCCTGAACTAGGCAGTCCCGTAGCCACCGCAGCGTCTCCCCACACACCATCACACCCCTATTTAGGCTGGATTTGCATTTCTCTGGTGGCTAAAGACGTTGAACATTTTTTCAAATGTCTTTCAGCCATTTGTAATTCGTCTGCTGAGAATTTCCTTTGTAGTTCTGAGCCCCATTTTTAATTGGGTTATTTAGGGTTTGGGGCTCTAGTTTCTTGAGTTCTTTA
The DNA here is from genome assembly GCA_004025045.1 of Sigmodon hispidus. NCBI lineage: Eukaryota > Metazoa > Chordata > Mammalia > Rodentia > Cricetidae > Sigmodon > Sigmodon hispidus. The sequence goes on from PVIH01000403.1 coordinate 147,421, forward strand.
TATATTTTAGGGTTAGTCCTCTGTCACTTGTGGATTTCTCCTATTGACTGTGTCCTTGGCCTTACAGAAGCTTCTCAGTTTCAGGAGGTCAAGAAAGACAATTTTTAAAATATACTCTCATGTATTTAGCCCAAGAAAGTTTTGGAATAAGCATCTGAGCACTTCCTGGGTGCTTGGACTGCTAGCAGTGGACCACCTCCACCTTGTTTATACAGTTTTGTGGACCAAACCTAGGGCTCCCTGAGTGCTAGCCAAATATTCTATGAACTGAGCTGCGTTCTTGTGCAATTTCATTGCACAGGATGAGAACTTTACAAATGCTTACACTTGTATTTAGCTGTCCTAAGGAAAAAAATACCTGATGAACATCAGTACAGGAAAAATGAAAGTTGCTTAAAATTATAACAATATGGTGTTAAATTATGGTACAACTATAATCTGGAATGAGATAATTATTAGGTTTGAGAGTAGGGTTTCCCACTTTCCTCTGTGTAGCCCTGGCTAAACTGAAGCTCTCTATGTAGACCAGATTGAGCTCCAGTCACAGAGATCTGCTTTCTTCTGGCTCCGAAGTGCTACAATTAAAGGTGTGTACCATCAAATTTGTTTGTTTGATTTTGAACAGTCTCTCTTTGTAGCCCAGATTGAACTGAATTTTCTGTTCTCCTGTTTCAGCCACTGGAAGATTACAGGTGTGTGAATGCCCACATTTTTTTGTAGAACATTTAATATATTTAATATAATGTAAAATAGTTACCTAAATGCAGGCATTTTGTTGTTGTTTAGGGTTTTGTTTCTTTGTTTTTTGAGACGGAGTCTTACTATGCAGCCTTAGCTGGCCTGGAACTCCTTGTGTAAAGCAGACAGACCTTGAGATTATAGGGACATGCTTGCCTCTGCTAAGTGCTGGAATTAAAGGCCTGTGCCGCCATGCTTCCCACACCCTAAACAGACAATTTTTAAAATGAGACTTGGTGTCTCACTTTAAACCATTTTGTAGTGGTTTTCTCAAATGAGGAATGATGGGGCATATTTATCATCTTCATCACACTTTTGAGTTTTACAAAGTAGTGTCACTTGATATCACTAGTAAACATTTTGTCAAAGCCTCCAACACCATAGAATTGCACATTTCGGATGAATTAAGAAGGGTAGAGGAGTCAAGAATTGAGTTGTGAGTCTTCGGCCTCTATGAAATCGGCTTTAACATTTGGGAAAACTGGCAAGGACTGTGACTTCAGGCTTTAACTCTGATGTGCTAGTTACCCAGATTCTGAAAGGATACTGCTACTCTCATCAGAGGCTCTTGAATGCTAGGTCCCATTGGGGGGGGGATCACCCTCCCTGTTAACACACACACACACATACACACCACTCACCTACTACACTCATACTCAGGTATTTGAATGACCTCAGACTGGGAATCCCTGGCAGAACTAACCTCTTAGAGGTTCATGGGCGTCCTGAGACCCCCCAAGAGCACCACACAGCTCACATAGCTGTCCCTACCTCCTCCCTCTTAACATGCCCAATCCCTAACCAATGATGCTGATTTAGCTGGCTGTGAAAACAAGCCATGCTAGCCAGAATTTAGACCCTGGATCCCCTTATCACCCAGGCATTCCTATTTTAGTCTGCTCAGCACTGGTTCCCAGAGCTACATGCTCAGATAAGATTTAATCAGATAGTGAGTGACAACTGGCCCCATAGGTGTAGCCTTGCCTGAAGGGAAGCTTCACTGGACAGCAAGGAGTGGTATCAGGCAGACTCAGACTTACCTAGATTTAGAAGTGACAGGAGACCGTCTCTAAGACACCAACTGTTATTCGAGGGGTGATGGTGAGCAAGAGTAAATCAGTTTTTTATTTCTCAGAACACACATGACAAAGGCACTTCCAAGATTCCCCCTCAAGCTCTGTGGAGTCTTGGCCTCTCTGCTTCCCTGTCTGAAGTGCAGCCTTCAAGAGGCCAGTGCTACTGTTTCAGTGATGACTTCTCTTTCTTTTTTGTTATGCAAATCTCCCTCAGAATGTGACCTTGAAATTACTAATCAGAAAGGAATATCACTCACTTCTAGGATGGCAAGCAAATTACAGTTCAAGAAAACAGGTGAATAAACTTCCTTAAAAAAAAAAAAAAAGCCCTTCCAACTTCAGGCCTCAACAGAGGTACCATGTGGTAATCCCTGCTGCCAGGGTAATCAGCAAGCATCCTTGTAGTTTTTAAGAAGAGATTAAAAACACCCTTCTTCTCAGCTCCTCACAGCATAGTAGTTGCTTGTTCATGAACCCCAGAACACCAAATTTGCATGAATTTCAGTAAAACCATAATCAGAAGAAAAATAAGATTGAGATACATATCTTGCTATATGATTTAAATTCCCAAGGCATAAGAATTCTCTCTGGCAGGCTGGAGAGATGGCTAGGAGGTTAAGAGCACTGGCTGCTCTTCCAAAGATCCTGAGTTCAATTCTTAGCAACCACATGGTAGCTCACAACCATCTATGATGGAATCTGATGCCCTTCTCTGGCATGCAGGAGTACAGGCAGAGCAGTCAAACATAAACTATAAATAAATAGCATCAGTGGGCTGGAGAGATGGCTCAGAGGTAAGAGCACTAACTGTTCTTTCAGAGGTCCTGAGTTCAATTCCCAGCAACCACATGGTGGCTCACAATCATCTATGATGACCTCTGGTACCCTCTTCTGTATACTTGTATACATAATAAATAAATAAATAAATAAATAAATAAATAAATCTTTAAAAAGTTTCTTTCTAGCATTTAATTTTTATGTTAGAAATTGTATGTTGCCTTTGGTTATAAAAATACTATCACAAAGGACCTTGTAACTCTTCAGCACATTCTCAGTTTTGATCCTCACTACCACATCACTATTTCCTAAATTACTCAGAAACCAGGTGGAACTCTGGATGCAACGGGTCCAGGCTCCATCCCTAAAAATCACTCCCAATACCCAAGAGGAATTGTGTTCTGGGAAGAGCTACTTTGTAGGAGTTTAGAACTGTCTGAATAAACTAATCTCTTACGCAAATTGAAACTAATAAAATCCACACAGGGTTCTCTCAGTGTTTTTGCAAGAAATCAGAAGTCAAAGAGGTACAGTGAAGCGGCAGGAGCAAATCAGGCAGAAAGCTGTTGCTGTGGATTTATTTCTCTCTCTCAACTTCTAGTCCAACAGATTTCTGACAGATCACCGGAGTCTTCCGTTAACCCCTGAGATGGAGTCTGTTTTCAAGTGGCCCTTGGGCATGATTCAAAAATGTCAATATTGCTTGCTTAAAACCTTATTTTTGCTTGTTTTTAAATTTAGTGGAGGCATTTAAAGTTTAGAGTTAAGTATACTCCAGGTAGGAGAGTAACTGAATAAGCAGAGGAGGAATAGTTTCACAAAATGAAAAAGAGCCCTTTGGTATTGGAATTTGCAGGGAGGAATCTCAGAGATCCCAGATTTGTATGATTGAGGATTCTGTGTGAGAGAGCACATAACAGGATTTTTTTTTAAGCTCACATTATCAGTCTGAAAATTGCATATAAGAAATCCACAATAAAATTATCTACTCAATTTTTTGTGTATATTTCTCTTCTTTATACCAGATGAATAAATTTCTCTTTATATATATATATATGTATATATATATGAATAAGTAAAGGTTTTATTTTTTTTTAATCAAACCAAACTTGGAGTAAATAGAACATAAAATTTTGTTTTAAAAGAAAAACAAAGGAGTTTCACTGGTTTAAATTTTTATTTAGAATCAGAAATTTACAGTAAGAGGTTACCATAAGAGAATGAAGCTGACAAACAATGTCAGACCTCTTTGTCTCTGTAAAAGCACAGAGATGGGCTAAGAGGAAAAAAAATGAATAACATGAGCTACAGGGAAATACACAGTTGTAAGAAAATTCAAGATAGAATGTCTCCCAAATATAATCATAGTTTTTACCAGGTGTCTCCTGTTACAGTAATGACTGTGTCGGTATTCAGGAAAGCTTGTGTTTTACTTTCTCTTCTGGATGTCACTGTTTTCTTGATTTATTTCTGTTCAGTCGCCAGCTCATCTGACTAAGCATTTCTGTGATTCTTGCATCCAGTTTAAAGAACAAGTAGCCACTGACTCTCTTCAGCTGAAAATCCTCCCCCATATGGAAAGTATTATCTTTTTATTTTGAAATAATTAAGAGCTCCTGTAATGTGAGATGTTTTGACTTTTACATGCCAAGTAGTTGCAGCAAAATATATTCTGTGTAGTACCATATTTCTTTAAAAGAAGCTTATTCAGTCATCTTTTCAAAGCACATACTAAAGTTATATATTCTCCCAGAGGTGATTATGAAGAGCTTAATAAGGAAATTTGATCTGCGCTATCTCATTTAATTGTCTGAGAGCTCTTAAGTTTGTGCTATTTTACTTTTTCTTGTCTTGTTTTAAGGCTCATGTAAGTATCACAACCTGTAGAATATCACTGGTTAAATATATATAATTTATATTCAAATATATATGTATAATTGACTTTGCCCCTGGAACTAAGCACACATACACACAATTTTATTTTCATCTCTTCAGCTAAGTTCTGCTCTGAAAGTTATTTGGTGGAATTGTTTGGCTGTTTGTCGAGGCAGGGTCTCTTGCTCTGTAACCAAGGCTGGCCTGGAATTTTCAGCCATCCTCTTGCCTCAGCCTTCTGAATACTGGGACATAGGTGTTCACCTTTGTGCTCAGGAGTTCTATACATTTTTTAGTCCTCTTAAGTCACCATTATGTTCATCATGGGCCTATATATCCCAGTAAATATTTACTGATTCCATGGGAAAATTCAAAACACAAGGCAGTATAACAATAACTGAAGATCTTATGAGTTCCCCAGATCACTCCATCACATAAATTTAAACTGAAATCTCTCATAAATGTAAATTACTTCTTCCTACTTTGATTTAAAAGCAGCAAATGAGGATGTTTGAAATAACACAGGAACAGTTTGAAGCAGAAGAGAGCTCAATCTTAGTATTCACATGGCCTGTGATTAGATCCTGTTTCTTTTGCTTGGTGTGGGTTTAGGACAGATCTGCAGGAATTTCTCTGCTTCCACTTTCTCAACTGGAAACCTGAGGGAGCAGCTTATGGTATTCATGTAATGAGAAGTAGGTAGAGCATGTCAAGACTCACTGCAAACATCCAATAAGACATGCATATCAGTCAAGTCAAACATGTCCTATCAAATTAGCATAACTTTGCCTGATTTTAAATCAAAGTAGGAACTAATGCTACTTAGTATCTGGGTAATATCTATAATTTCCTGTAGTAGAAAAATCAGTGTAATCATTAAAACCAAAATGTTATTAGCCTGTTTTCAATCTCAAAAAAATGTCAGTGACCTGGAATTGTGGTCTCTACAGAACACACTAGAGATTATTGGATTTCTAACCCCTGAAGTTTACTCAAAACAGTTTTAAATACTTTAGTTTTAAGTGTGTGTGTGCATTGAATTTACAGAGTTATTGAATAAGGGGTCGATTGCCCGCCTCTCTGCATTCTCTCTTGATGGGTTTGTTCTGCTGCTATGCAGTATTTTGTGGTCCTTCCACAGTTATTTTAAGGATATGATTGTCATTCTCACCACACATATTTGTCCAAGTCAAAGTAGCTGTGGCTATCATAGAAAGAATATGGGGAGAGAAAATTATTCAAAATTTACAGAAAATAGTGCCAGGCCTTTAATCCCAGCACTCAGGAAGCAGAAATAGGCAGATTGAGAGCTAAGTTCCAGAGCAGCCAGCAATAAGTAATGAGACCTTTTTTTTCCCCTTTGTTTTGGTTTTTTTAAACAAAACCTACAGAAAATATTCATTAACTGGGTAGTGTACCACATCTCTGGCTAGTTATAGATCAAAGGAATGGTTCCTTAAAAGATAGGTGTGTTATACCTGTCAAGCGCTTTATTTTGTTTTTTGGCTTTTTTTGTTTTGTTTTGTTTTATTTTGGTTTTTTTTTTTTGCTGTTAATTTTTTATTTTACTCCTATTAAACTCCAGCAATGTTAGAATTGCTCCCATAAGCAGATGCACATCTTTTGTAGGAGAAAATGAATTTGTGGGCACCTGAACAATGAGGGAGTGAATAAACACAGTCCCAAGCAGAGCAGAAAAGAGATTCCAGGGAGGCCAGCCAGCCTCTCCTTTCTCTCCACTCAGGCTTTTCCCAGGCCAATGTGGCCAGACTCATCCCTATGAGCTGCTCTCTGTGCTACCTAATTAGGAGGAGGAATTTTCTTGCTTCCAGGAGGAGCATCTTTAGATACTCAGACTCTAGTAAGAGGTGGGTCATGGCAGGGCCCACCTTGATCCCTAGATATGCTATGGATCACTTCAGCTTCTCCAGATGACACCCAACTTATGTTAAGAAATGTCACCATTGCTGACCTCAGGGGCTCTCTGTGGATCACCCTACCTCAGCCACTGTCTCCAGTGCTACCAGCTTGCCCAGGCCCCACGAATGGCCACCACTGCTGTTGCCACTGTTCTAGCTGAGTCAGAAAATGCCCTCCTTCTGAGGCTTGTGAGTCTAGAATCAAAAGTTCCCATGCCAGAGATTCTCTTCCAGATAGGGAGGAAGGCAGTTTGTCAACCTGTCATTGCAGGAACCAGGTCCCATGGCACCATCATCTTTGTTCTTCAGGCTGCTACGGAGAGACACATTCAGGAGGCACCATGCTTCCATCCACATCCCAGAGCGTGTTTTTGCCATTCATTTCAATGGTATACATGACCCATCGATGACGGCCAAAAAATTGCTTGTTGTCCTCATAGTATTTATTTCCATATTTGTCTTCTCCCACCAGTGTACAAATCTTTATATCATTTGCCCTAAAGAAAACCTGCAGGAGGTCAAGCAGGCCGCAGGCCGCAGGCCGCAGCTTCAGGACCTCCCAAGCGCTTTATTTTGAAGGTTGGTAGTAGAGTGCTTTCCCAGCATGAGGGAAACTTATGACTTGACCCACAAAGCCACAAAAAGGTGGGCAGTGGGAAGTCATATAACTGAAACATAGCAGTATTATAGCAGCAATTAAAGGTACTTCAAACATATCTGAAAGATAGTAACTAAATTGAAACTTTGGCTGCAAAAGGGTAGAGCTGTTAAAACTAGTCTTCACAACTAAGAGTAAATTTTACAGGATCTTCAAGGTAAGGACTTAAAAGAAAGGGAGGGAACATTTTGACATTGTCATTTCTTTGTAGCAAAATTTTTTGTTTTCTTTATGCAGATCATTTTCCTTTTTTCCTCCCTCCCTCCCTCCCTCTTTCTTCCTCCTTTTCTTCCTTTCTTCCCTTCTTTGTTTCTGTCTGTCGGTCATTTTAGCTAGGATTAAAGGCGTGTACCACCACCACCACCTGGCCCTGATTTTCCTACACGAGTGAGCTACAATCAGGAAAAAAAAAATCATTCACAATGGATGATTTATTTTTACTGTCAAATATCACATAAGCTGGTGCTTCTTAACAAAAGAAATCCTGTTGCATTGATTCAGGTTTTACCACTTGTTTGAGCACTTGTTTCTCAGACAAAAAGAAGTGCTGCTAAATTGCACACCACAAACACTGTACATTATTCAACAGGAAGGCATAATGATAAACATTATTACTTTCTTGGCCACCTTGAATGGATTTCTTATTGTTTCTATTTCTATGTCTCTTTTAATTATATCCCTGGCTACCTATCTTGTTATCAGAATGAGATCACTATTTGTCCATGTAAGCAGATTATATGTGTACTCATACATATATATGCATGTACGCATACATACAATTGCTTTTTATCTTTCTGTTCTCTCTACAATAAACAGCTTCTCAACAATCAGGATGCATTTACATTAAAATTAGAGATTATTTTCTTGAACTGCAAAGTTACCCCATGTCACATAATATCTACTCTTTAAGATATTATAATGGTAAAATATTTGGTTTTTAATCACAATTGTTTTGTACACAATTTTAAAAACTCTGTCTATAACATATATCACACTTCTAACATTTTCCAAAATAGTCTTGGTATGAGTTGATTTATATTCCAAATCCAGTTAACATTTTGGAAATTGATATTAAAAATTTGTGACTTACCTACAATTGCACATCATGTCTACAAAAGGTGCTATTCTTGCTGTGGTCCTACTTGAGCTGGAAGATAAATTTTACAGTAATTCTGAATAGACAGGGATAGAAGAAGTCCCAAAAATATGCTTTAGTTGTTACAGCTAATAATTCTCAAGAATTAACAATCCTGTTTGAGGATCTGCTCTTCTCCTTGTGAAAAGGTACGTCCCTTGCCATTTTTCAACCAAGAAAGTTTTTCCATGTCTAAAAAAATTTAACCAAGATTTGACAAGATCACAATAAAAAAGCAGTTTATTAGGTGCATAGGCATATATGATTATGATCTTGTCTGCTCTGTGACTTTGAACAAGGGACACTGTGTCTAGCTAGTTATAGTGTCCTCACCTGGGGGAAAATGGCAACTATGTCTTAAGGGGTTGCTGTTTTGACTCTAACAAGAAATATGTTTTTCACTATGCTGCTCAGTTACTCTTGGTAAGAATTATTAGGGTTAGGTGGTGTCAAATTTGAATGATAGTATTTTAGATGAGAAAGAAACTTTGATCTGAGTATTCAGCCACCACCACTCCCAACTAGTTATATTCAGTTTATCTTATTGCTTGCCACCCTCTGGGGCTCTGGTGAAGAGCTAGACTATGCTGGTGAGGAAGGGCTGGGGGGGGGCTTCATCTACACAGGCACAAAAGAGTCATTATCTTCCAGACCGTCCTTGCATTGATGCTACTTTATACTCATGTAAATCTAATAAACTCATTGGCTGCCCACAGTGAAATGGGTAGAATCCTGTCATGATTTGTTGGTGGACAATAGGAGGAGGGGGTTGGTTATGTCTCCTCAAGAGGAGAAATTTTAGCTACACCTCACAACTGCCCCCTTCTCTTTCATTTAATTTCTCTTCAGCTTAGTTTGTTTGTTTGTTTGTTTCATCTGAATCCATTTGCCTATTTCACCTGCTTTGATGTGCTTGGTGGGGAAGCTGGGGAGAGTGTACAGTCAGTGCTCAGTGACCCAATACCTTCCATTCCACTCACTCTCAGGTTTCTATCTGACTTCTTTGCAGGTTTCTTTGTAGATGCTTCCTCCAGAACTTTCTCTCTGTTTTTGTTTTTCTGGCTGCCCAATACAACCCAGAGGAATACTCCCTTTTCCTACATGCCCTTATCTTCACAGATGTTCTCACCTATGCCTGGAGTATCTTCCTCCTTCTCCATCTGAATACACAGAAAAATCCAGGTGTGAACCTGCAAGGAAGGTCTAACTCCAGAGTCCATTTCTTTAACCTACTCTTCCCCCTTCTCAGCCTGTAGTCAAGACCTTGGTTTTTATATTTTAGTCCAATATTTTATATTTTATATTTTATATTTTAGGAGTGTTGGCATCAGGTCCAAGCTGTAATGCATTCATAAATTTGGGGTGTGGTAGTTTTGTTTTGTTTAAAATAAAAAAGGATTTGTGCCACTGTTATTTATTCACTCCTTATAATAACAGGATCAACTTCCAGAACAAAGGGGCTATACACAGAGATCCCATCATCTTTGATGATCGCCTACTGCAAATACTTACGCTAGCATATACTTACCCCAAACTTATTTTTGATAGTTTCTGTGTTATAGTTTTATTATTTAAGGCATTTTAAAATTTAAATATATTTTGATTGTATTTTGTCCCTCAAGTTCTTCCAGATCTTTTCCCTTACTACCCACCCAACTTTAAGTTCTTTATATTAAAAAAAAAAAACAAGGAAACAAAATAAAACACCAGCTACAAAGAAAAAAATAAAAGTGTATGTGTGTGGGGGGGTCACACACACACACACACACACAACCTATGGAGTCCATTATATCTTAGCCAGCTATGAGCTAACATGAGATCTACCTTGGAGTGGAGTTGGTTGATTTACCTAAAGTGTTTTTACATTGTAGAAAACGGATAGTTTTTTTCTCCCAGGAGGTTTAAATGACAGTTCAGTTGTTAACCTTTACCCTAGTGGATAGGTTTTCATTCATCCATTCATCCATTTTTAAATATAAAAATAAACTATAATAAAACAACTATCACATCAAAGTTGGACAAGATAAACCAATAGAAAGAAAAGACACAAGAATCAGAGACCCACTCTTTCAAACACTCGGGAATCCATAAAAACACTCTATTGGAAACCACAGTATAAGCACAGAAGTCCTGGGGCAGACCTATGCAGGCCTTCTAAATGTTACTTAAGTCTAGGTGAGTTCTTAGGAGCTTTGATCATGTTGATTTAGCAGTCCCTTTTTCTTGGGACGTCCATCCCCTCTGGCTTTTACACTCTCTCTGCCTCTTCTGCAGGATTCCCTGGGCTTGGAGGGGAAGGATTTGACTGAGACACTCCATTTAGCACCGAGTGTTCTATGGTCTCTCACTCTCTGTAGTCTCTGTATTAGTGCCCATCTGCAGCCAGAGGAAGCTTCTCCGTGATGAGTGAATACTGGTGATATTTTCGAAGCAGCCCTCTAGGCTTGCTCTTTAGTTGCTTTTTAACTTCGTAGTGTTAATTGCAGGAGTAAAAGAAAAGGCTGTAGTGTTTTCAGTAATGATTGCCTTTCTAAATCCTCCGTTTTATCTATTACTGGTAACTCTGCCCATTCATTAAAACGGATAATGTGATAATCCTGCAATAGAATTGCATAGTTCTTAACGTTTAAACTCACAGCAACCCCATAAAATAGTAATCAATTATGAGCAAGCAGATTGTTCAGTGACTGCACTCCTTCACTTTTGATTTGCATACAGATTCCTTCCCCAGCTGTGTTAAATAGAACTCATGTTTTTAAGAGCTAGCAGCACCCAATATCCTAACATCAGAAATGTTTCTGAAAATTCGTCGTCTGAGACCACAAGCAGGCAGGCAGGCAGGCGACTTTCCAAAATGAATTGTTTGAGCTAGGATCGCTGGCATTTCAGCTCGGTAAGGACATAGCTCTTTCTGTTGAATAAAAGAAGGAGCAATCTTTGCCTATGAGCTTAAATAGTTTCAGTTTGCCAATGATAACTACCCGCCTTCATTTTCTAAAATAAAACTTGCTCTGGGAGGAAGGAAGCGCTGCTGGAGAACCGACTAGCTCACTCTCTCAGAAGACTCATGTGCTCCGCTTTTGTGTGCCGGAAGGAACCCAGAGTCAAGGAGTGCGTGAGCCCGTTGGGGAGGGGGGTGGGCAGCGTGGGCAGCGGGCGGAGGCGCTCCGATCTTCCAGCGCTGCCGCAGCCCCTAGTCCTCCTCAGATATGCCACACTTCTTATGCTGGAAAGCCTACTACCATCCCTTCCCCATTTCCCCCACCCCGGGATGGCTGGGATGGTTTTAAGGAGTATTCCGTTCTTGCAGTGTTCAGGGCAAATAGTGCCACCTATAGCAGACTGGGGAGCCACCTCAGGCCAAGGGTGAAGTTCGACCCCCAACCTTAGAGGAAGGAGGGAGGGCCCGGTTGGTCACGCGAGGACAGGGCGGGCCCTAGATCTTAGAGAGAGGGGGAGAGAGAGACAATGAGAAGGTGACCGATGTGCAGCAGCATGGAGACCTCTGCCGACAGGCTGGCTAGGGCGGCGGCACAGGGCCGAGAGCACGAGGTTCGGGCTCTGCTGGAAACTGGAGCTTCGCCCAATGTTCCAAACCGTTTCGGTTGCACCCCGATTCAGGTAGGCACAAGGGGTCTGGTTTGCAGTGGGATGGTAGCTTTCGTTCAAAAAAAGACAACCCCTCTGAGGGCTTTCAAGTGTGACCCTGACTGCAATGGACATTGTTACCATTTGAAGTGCATGCCTGCCCTGATATGTTTGCTGCTCTCTCTTCTCCTTAAACTAACTTGGTATAGTGTACCATCTTGGCATGAAGTTTTCAATATCTCATGACTGAGAATTATTATTTGTTCCCATCTATTTTCAGTAGGTTATTTCTGGTTTTGCTTTCACCAATTTATTAAGCTTCAACCTAAAAGGGAATTCTTTGTTTGTCGTCGCTCTAGTAATATCCATTTGTAACCATTATTTCTTTTTTTTTCTTTCTTTCTTTATTTATTTGCCTTGGTGTTTGCCTGGAACTGGAACTACAGACAGTTGTTAGCTGCCATGTGGGTGCTGGGAATCGAACCCGGGTCCTCTGGAAGAGCAGACGGTGCTCTTAACCGCTGAACCATCTCTCCAGCCCCTCATTTGTAACAATTATTTCTAATTTTTCAAAGAAAATCCCCATGAGGCAAATGTGCATTCTAAAAGCCTGTGCATGGCAAGGTAAAGGGAAGTAGCTAGCGCTAGTTGCAGTTACGCAATAAAGAATACATTTTGCACAGTTTAAAATGCATAATAAAAAATAAAAATGTTTGGGACCTTGAGATTATTTACAAGTCAAGTGTGGAGACATTTTGAGGCTAGATAGGTTAGGTGGTTGTACAAAATAGGTGTGAGACTTAAAACATAATGTGTTTGTGATTTACAGTTTACCAGAGCCTGGGGAGTTTGTCTTTGGAGTCCTAAAATGTGTAAGGAAAGATCTTATTTATTGAATGCAGAAAAAAAGTCAGATGGATAGTTTAGACAGCTATTTAGCAAGGGGAAAAGAGGAAATCATTTTGATTCAGAACCATAACCAATTGGTGTTTGAGACTAAAAGCTTAGTTTATGAAAAGAAAAAAAAAATCAGCAGGGTGGTAGCGACGTGAGCCTCTGACTTTGAGGCCAGCCTGAGGGAGGAGAGGGAGAGAAGAAAATCAAGCTCTCAATTCAAGGTACTTTCTTAAATGGATTTAGATACTCTCCAAGTATTCATTTTATTTTTGCTATTTTCAACTTTGCTACACCATAAAAGATGTGAGCAATCTTTAAACTCAAATTTATGAACAATTCTGGAGGACTTAACATATACATAGAGCACACAGTATTTTTTTTTTTTCTTCCCTCTAGTTCACTTAAGAGTTTTCTTGAAAACTAAATTAGTTCCATTTTCCGGGGAATGATTCAGCAATACTAACGCAACTGATTGTGCCATCTTGATGGAGAAAGGCTGAGCAATTCATGTTTACAAGTATTATTTACCCTAGGTAAAATTGAACTGTGAGTTGTTTGTACGAAGTGGTGCTTGGGGGCTTTCTCATTTTCTCTAAAGCAATTTTTGTCTCATTTATTTTCCAGTTAACTTTACAGAGTTTTAAAATTTTTATGTCTCAGATTTATTTATGTAGTTGAGAGGGGGAAGAGGTTCTCTCTTTCCTCCATTTCAGTCTGGAAAATAGAAGGTCAGTCTTGATGCAAACCATTTTACCAGCTGAGCCATCTTCTTATACTAAAGAGCTTTTTAAAAAGTTATCATTATAAGCAAAACAACTTGGGGAAAGTTTTATGACATAGTTAATACAATATGACTTTTATTTGTGCATTGAAACTGCAAACAGGTAAATGTGCAATTAACATTCCTATTGAGGTTGTTAGCATGACTTCCAGACTCAAGTGGAGCTTCTAGTTTAACTGCAAAACTACTACTACTTAGTTTAGTTCTAGCTGGCTGCTTTATTATTATTTTATTGTTTGTACATAGGTGTGTTGTCTGAATGTATATCTGTACCACATGTATCCCTGGTACCCACTTGAGGTCAGAAGAAGGTGTGAGATCCTCCAGAACCTACTCATTACAAAATACTTACTTGTTCTTGTGGTGATCATGGATTCCATTTCAAAATTCCTGTCTGATTAATGGAGGGAGCTAAATGGTAGAGCTCTTGTTTGGTGTGCACAGAGCCTTGGGTTGAGTTCCTCTATGGGAAATGGCTTAATTAATTAATTTATTACCATTACTAGTAGGGTTTTTTTTTGAGACAGGGTTTCTCTATGTAGCCTTGATTGTCCTGAACTTACTCTGTACACCAGACTGGGCTCTAACTCTCAGAGATCTACCTGCCTCTGCCTCCTGAGTGCTGGGATTAAAGGCTTGTACCACCTGGTTTAGGAATGGTTTTATTTCCAAGACAGTTTAGGAATCAATAGCAGGCCTGTAACCACAGTTTCTTAGGAAGGGGATTGTGCCAGGAGGATTGATGGTCCAAAACTAGACTTTCAAAATTTAAAGTTAAGAAGTGTTTTGTTTTATTACTGTTCTAACAAATTAATTTTTTCTTTTATTGAAAATAGATTTTTCTCACGTACCATTTCCTTCCCAGTTCTTCCCTACCTTTCCCCCCTTAGTTTGTAATGATAAAATAATAAAAAATTGGGACAGCTAAGACTGGCTTCCAACTTGATATGTAGGCTAAAGTTCTGATCCTTTTCCTCTACCCCTGGATGCTGAGAATACAGGTATTCAGTGTTGGAGTTTGAACCCAGACTTTCTTTCACAGGCTTTTATGGTCAACATGACAAACTTGAGTAATTTGGAAAGAGAGTACCTTAATAAAGAAAATGCTGACATCAGATTGGCCCATAGGCAAGTGTTTGGGAGCATTTTCTTGATTTCTGATATGGGAGGAACTCTCTCCCAGTATGAGCTGTGCCACCCCTGGGCAGGTGGTCTGGGTTGTACTAAAAAAGCAAGCTGAGCAAGCCAATGAGAGCATTTTTCCATTGTCTCTGCTTCAGTTCCTTCCTGCAGATTCCTGTACAGATGCTTGGCTTGGCCTCCCTCAATGATGAACTGTGATACCCTTTCTTTCCCCCAGGATCCTCTTGGTCATGGTCTTCATCACAGCAATAGAAAGCAAACTAAAACTCTAGGCAAGCATTCCACCAACTGAGCCAGTAGCACACATTTAATGACTAAAACACAGAGTTATCACTATGAAATTATAGGAGCTGGAAGTCTAAAATGAGTCCACAAGGCTTCGTTCCTTTAGAAGACTAGAATCCAGAATCTTTTTCTTTTCTTCCCCCCCCCCAGCTTTAGTGGCAGTTGGACCAGAACTCCTGCATGGTTTATTTGGGTCTCTGCTTCCGTCTTCTCTTTGGCAGGATGTTTGTGGTAACAGTAAGCCTAGTGTGGTAGTCCATTGTAACATATCTCAAGATCCTTAGTATAGAGATGTCTACAAAGTCTCTTCTCCCTATAATGTAGTCTCTGTTTAGAGGATTAGTAATTTGATGGGGAAAGGATATTAATATTCGAGGTACATTTAAGGAATCCAAGTATAATATTCCAGAAAGATAAGGTTAACCAAATTTCATGAAAATTTTGGTTGTCTTTTTTTCTTAAGTTTGTATGTGTGTGCTCTATTGACTTTATGCCAGAAGAAGGCATCAGATCCCACTATAGATGGTTGTGAGCCACCATGTGGTTGCTGTGAATTGAGCCTTCTGGAAGAGCAACCCGCGCGCTTTTAACCGCTGAGCTTTCTCTCTAGCCTCTCTGGCTGTTTCTTATGCCAACCACTTTTAGTAATTACTACACAATTGTAGATGTCTCAGATGAGGCAGGTACAGTGTCTTAATGCCAGTTAAACTGTGTGTAAAAAGAATGGAATGGGCGGGAGCAGCAAGCTGGTATTAGAAACCCTTAAAGTGTAGAACGTGGTGACTGGTTGTCTGTATTGGGTTAGTTTGTGATAAGACTTCTTAAATAGATAGGGCTTCTTTCCCTAATCCTGACTGCACTTTGGCCTTAACCCCTCTACTTTTCCTTCTGACTTTTTTCAGGTAATGATGATGGGCAACGCCCGAGTAGCCAGTCTACTGCTGCTCTACGGTGCGGAACCGAACTGCGAGGACCCAGTCACTCTCTCCCGACCGGTGCACGATGCAGCGCGGGAGGGCTTCTTGGACACTCTGGTGGTGCTGCACCAGGCGGGGGCGCGGCTGGATGTGCGTGACGCCTGGGGTCGCCTGCCGATGGACCTTGCCCAGGAGCGGGGCCATCGCGATGTCGTGCGGTATTTGCGTGCGGCTGGGAGCGCCCCCGAAGGCAAAGGGCCAGCAGGCATAGCTTCTGCTCAAGGACCCCCAGGTGAGCACAGCTGGTCCAAGAGTTTGAAATCTGAGGCTTCTAATCTCATTTGTGAATGGAAATGTTGATTACGGTCTCCTGGCTACCTTCCGCTCACACAGCCAAGTCGTGGGATAAGCTAAGAAGATGCAACCCAAATGAGCCTGAGAACATGAACAGAACACTCCTCCAGAAATTCCAGCCGTACCCACCCACTTACCCCTAGTCAAGGCCTCGACTAGAATGAAGGCCAGAGGTCTAGGGTTCAGTTCTGCACGGTGAAGCAGCTAGCTGTAGGGCTACGTTGCCACTTAGCCTTGGTTTTGCTGCTTCGCTTGGTGGACTGATTCCACAGTTTCAACTTTGACCTTCTGCCTCCCAGTGGAAAAATTTCTACCCTTTACTCCCATCCCCGCAGTGGGGGGAGGAGTTTTGAGGGTATCTGAGATGGATATCTTAAAAGAGACTTAGTTCTTTTCCATCTTTTCAAGCTTCCAAGCTTTCTATTTCATGGCTGGAGGTTCAGTTAGTCAGAGTGCACTGCTCTTCCTGAGGCAGAGTTCCATACCCAGCACCCAGTTCAGGCAGTTTACAGAAGCCTGGAGGTTCCGAATTCCAACTCCAGAGGATTCGGATTCGGTTCCTCTGGCCCCTGAGAGCCCCGGGCTCGTGCGTGTGCGCTCACATAATTAAAAATAAAATTTAAGCTAGTTCAGGCAGTTTACAGCAGCCTGGAATTCCAACTCCCCAGAGGGTTCGATTCCTCTGGCCCCTGAGAGCCCCGGGCTCGTGCGCGCGTGTGCGCTCACATAATTAAAAATAAAATTTAAGCTTTCCACTTTTTAAGAGACATAGCTAAACTACAGCTGAGTATAAGCTTCCTTTGCCTTTGCTTTTCAAAGCCTTCAGCAACCACGAAGTCTTGGTTTTCTTTGGTCCTATCCCTTTATCCCTCACATAGGACGTTTGAAGTATTTTATTTGTTAAAGAGAAATATTTTTTAATTAAAATAAGATATATAAATAATCCACGAAATTAACACAAGTGTTTAGTATAAAACATGACTTTGAAAATTAACTAGGGGGATGGAGAGATAGCTCAGCGGTTAAGAGCACCGGCTGCTCTTCCAGAGGACCCGGGTTCGATTCCCAGCACCCACATGGCAGCTAACAACTGTCTGTAGTTCCAGTTCCAAGGCAAACACCAAGGCAAATAAGTAAATAAATAATAAAGTTAAAAAAAAAAAAAGAAAATTAACTAGACTGTATCCTAGAACAAGGACGCGGGAAAGTCTCACTCTGGCTCTCTGAAAGTGGAAGTGTTGGTTGCAGATTACAGAATCCAAACTGCCAGCAAGAAAAGGAAGGCTCAGGGTCGGTCCTAATTTGGTGGGTCCGATTTCTCCAAGAGCAGAGGTCTTCCAGAGAGCATATGGGAGGGAACCTGTTTTCAGTTTGTTCCGTTGCAGACCGTTGGCTGAGGATTGTGGTCAGGAGAAAGGGGCGGGGGGTGGGGAGTGTTAGAGAAGCCGCAGTAAGAACCCTAGTGAGGGCTGGAGGTTCAAAGGCTGCCCCTGGGAACAGTTTCAGAGGGAAGGGGAACTAGCGAGGAAGGTGGGTCCTGTAGGAACCGTGACGTTCTTAAAAGAAGGAGCGTCCATTTTGTGCCGAGAAGCCATTAATAATTAGTTGGGGGATGCGCGGAGATTAGATGGAAACAAACTCTGCGAGGGTCTTCTGCCTTCAGGAGCCCCGGGCCATCTGCTCCGGTGATCTAAGGCATCTGATGGGAGGCCAGGAGGCTGCTCTTCACAGCTGTCCCAGACTGGGTAGGATTCGCCAGCAGTTTTCTAGACTCCAGGTTTAACTCCTGAAGCAGAATATCCGCCAGACCCAGGAATTGGCGGGGGTTGGGTATTGAGACTGATCAGAGCCACAGGGAGAGCCTAGCGGGGCGGCGCACTGGGACAGGGTGGCAGGACTGGAGCCTAGGCCGGCTTTCTAAAGCAGGGTTTCTCTCCTTTCTCCGCAGACGCCTCGGATTTCGCGGATCACCGCTAGAGCAGGCTGAATCCCTCATCTGCCGCCGTTTATTTTTCCTTGAATCCACCTCTGGAAGAACAGCGCTTGGCTGGTCCCGATTCGCGTCTGTGATTCTAGTGTGTGGGAAGCTGAGGCGGGAACAGTTAGAGGCCAACCTGCTTTTAAAAAGAAATAAAAAAACAAATGTTTTAAAAAATGCCAGCTGCTTTCTTTTTTAAAACATAAAATTGCCTCCCCCATCCCCAAATTCAGTTTCAGCTCTCATTTCCATATCATTTTACAAGAAAGTGTTTTGAAGTTAACTCCGTTTTCCATGAGTAGCGCTCCGGTGCCCCACCCTCTACCTGGTACTGTTGACGTAACAACAACCATTTAGCGAAATAAAGTTGAAAAGGGTTTACAGACTCTTAAAAAAACTTCTGACAAATTTGTAGATTCAAGACTCTTAGCTTAAAAAAAAAAAAGTTTTTATCCGCTCGTTCCGTCAGCATTCATTATTAAGGCATTGTGCCCTAACGAATCCTCACACAAAACTCCAGACTGGAAAAATTATCAATTTTTACGGAGCCACAGTCAACAATATTTCTAATACTTTTGTTTCGTATACCTCCTACCATAGACAAGGCCAGAAACAAGATTTATCAAACAAAAGCCAGGTCTTCAAAACGATGGTGAACGGGAATTCCAGGGAGCCTAGCTTTGCCCACTTGGCCTTTGGTCATTACCTGACCACAGTGAGCAATGAGGTTCGAGGTCCTTTGCTTTAGTAACTAAGCAGACCCCACATCTCCCCTTTGCGGGCTGCCAGAGAAGGACTGCGGGAATCCTAGCTGAGCTGGGTTCCTTGAGAGAGACCAAGCTAGCTACTCCACGCCCCAGAATGGAATGCACCTCCAGAGCAAGATTTGTGCAGCACTGTTACCCAGGTTCATCAGATCACGGCTGCTCCACATTTTATTTTATCTGCATCATATAAACCTAATTTTTAAATGTTCAATAAGCGAGTCAGACACCTATACTTCAGTCCAAAGCAAGGGAAGTGTGAGTTCCAGGCCAGCCTGGGCTATATAGTGAAACTCCAGGATCTCATAAGGAGAGGGGTGGGGAGCGGATCACAAATGGCATTGTTATTGTACACAGAATATCCCCATCTAGTCCCAACACATTGCCATGACTGACTCCCTGATGGTCCCCCTTCCCCAGCTGTAGAGCGCTCCCTCCCTATCTCTGCCTCGGAAGTGGAGGTTCCCGTATGGTCCAGACAGCTCCACCTCATAAGCCTGGAGCCACACTCGGCCCGGCAGATGGGCAGTTGCAGGGGGGGGGGGTGGTGGCAAGCAGAGAAGTGCTAGTGTTAAGGGAGAGGCACTCACCAGACCCAGTCAGTAGGATTCAGCAGGGGCAGTGTCTTGGATAAAGCCACCCCAAAAAGCGGCATTGTGGAGCTTTTCCAGTATTGAAGGTGGGAGTTCCTCTACCTTCTACCTCGTTGGGGCCACGCACCGAGCATATGCCAGTGGACACCCACCAACATCCCATTCACTCCATTCCAGATCAGGCAAAGCCATTAAAGCAGCCAAGCTCAAGTTCAAGACAAATATGCGTGCTTTTATTTTATTGATTTGTCTTACAGTACTTTAGTAGATTTCTGAATCTTGTACCTTAGATAGCAAACTGTTGTTTTCTTTTTCTTTTTTTAAACTGTTGTTTTTTAAATATTAAATAGTAGGCCTCTGAGCTAATTGTTTTATAAAGTGGCTGCAGGACTGTGCTGGTCGAAGAAATTCGTCCAGACCTCGGTGCTACGCAGGACGGAGAAATTTCCGACTACATGTGTCCCTTGTCCTAAAACATACGTAGTCTAATATGGGAGATTAGTTGTAAACTCCTGAAAATCTACACAAGCAGCAAGTCATCGTGAACCACAGGACAGGGCATGGAGATCCAGAAACTGTAGTCTGGAAGAACAGTAGCAATGTTGGCTTCATGGAAGCAGCACTGAATTCGTATAAAAGAAGATATGGGGAAAGTTGGTGTCAGTTATCATCATCATTATTCATGTTGTGGTTCTGTGGAGCGATGTGCACATGCTACCACTCTGCCCAATGTCTAAGGGCTTTCCACATATGACACTTGCATTTTTGTTTCTATTTCAGTCACTGTTGTCTTTTCTAAATGTAGCATTGTACTTTTATGCTTGCTTAGCAGTCCATCTTGTAACTATACCAACATTTATTGTTGATGTGCACTTGCACTTGAGCTCACTTTCAGTTAGACACTTACACAGATATGTACTATAAGATATACGTGCTGGAGAGATGGCTCTGAGGTTAAAATATTGGCTGTTCTTCCAGAGGACCCGAGTTCAATTAACAATGACATGGAGGCGCACAACCACTTGTAATAAGATCTAGTGTCTTCTTTTGGCCTACAAGGACAATACATAATTTTTTAAAAAGATAATATGCTAACTGTATCATAAAAACATGCCCAAGTGTTGTTGTTAATTTCATTTTTAATTTTTTCTTTTTAAAAGTAATGTATTTATTTTTATTTTATGTGCATTTTTTTTTCTTTTTCAAGACAGAGTGTCTCTGTGTAACAGCCTTGGCTGTCCTGGAATCTACTCTGTGGACCAGGCTGGCCTCAAACTCAAAGATCCACCTGCCTCTGACTCCCTAGTGCTGGGATTAAAGGTGTGGGCCACCACCGACCCATGTGCACAGGTGTTTTGCCTGCATGTTTGTCTGTGTGAGGGTGTCAGATCTTGAAGTTACAGATAGTTGTGAGATAGCATGTGAGTGCTGGGAGCTGAAGTGGGGGTCCTCTGGAACAGCAGTCAGTGCTCTTAACCATTGAGCCACCTCTCCAGCCCTATTTGTTTTTTGAGACATGGTCTTAGTATATAGGTCTGAATGACTGTGAACTTAAGTTATTCTCTCCACTTCTTGAAGGCTAGGGTCCCAAGGGTGCACCACCATGTCTCCATTTGCACAAGTTGTTAATATCTAAAATTTTTATAGTTTCTGTGAATTATCACAAATGTTGGCATCACATGGTATGTTTTTAAAACTTGTTATGAACTCTGTAAAGTATTAGAGTCTTTGAAAAACTATTTGTAAAGATAATTGGAGAAGTACTATGAAGCTGCTTCCCTTCAGCAGAATTCATCTTTGTTTTGCCTGGCAGCAGTCTAACTGAAGTGAATTTTGCTTCAGGTATTCCACGACTCACTGGACAAAGTATATCTGGGCTGCAGATATTTGGACAAGCCAATTAGCTTCTAATTCCCTCTTGCCTGGAGGGTCCAATTCCACTGCACTGAACTGGAGGAACAACAAGAAAGTCCCTTATCAGATTTCTTGCTTGGATAAGGTCTGGGCTTTAGCTGCACCTCTTTCCTTCACAAGGCCATTGATAGAAAAGTGAATGGGCAGGTTGAAGCAACAGGACAGCTGCAAATTCAAGACTAGCCTAGGCTATTATGCCCACAGCAACATCCATAGTGAGGCCACAAAGATGGCCTGTCCTATCAAAGAAGAAAGGAAGGAAGGAGGAAGGAAAATAAGGAAGAAAATTCCACCGAAGAAAAGAAAAGAAAAAGGAAAGAGAAGAAAAAAGAAAAAAGAAAGGAAAGGAAAGGAAAGGAAAAAGCAGTCTTGAGTCTAAATCGGGTTTTTCAATTCTTACTTATCTGGGTTCCCAGCTTTTCCTTGGCATTTTTCTTGATCACAGCTTATTAGCTTGTTAGTGTTTCAATACATTTTTAAAGAGTTTAAAAAATTATTAAGACTTATTAATCATTTGGTTTCTATCAGGAGGAATGCCTGGAATTACCAAACTCATACTTTCTGGGAAAAAAAAAAAAGCTAAGGATTTGTATATTATTCTTGAGCTGTGGTAAGAAGAGAGAGTAAAATCTGGATTTGATCTTCTGTCTTCTTGCTTCTGTCTTCTTGGCAGGAAACACACAATTTTGTCAGCCAATTGCCTAGCTTTTTGTTAGATTCTGCTTTTATTCTGTCCATATTGGTCTGTATACCCATTGGAATCTTTCTAGTTGGAAAGTAATGGCCCTGGTCTCTAACAGCATGTTCTGTATTTCTTCTTTGAATTCAAAGTTTCCATATAACCTTAATTCTCTTCTTGTACATTCCTGGCTTATAATCCTCACCAAAACCCAAAATCTTTCTATACAAATATTCTTAGCTTCATCCTTCTATTGTGGTTTTTTTTTTTTTTTAATAGTTGAAGAAAGTGTTTGCCATTGTTTTCTTTCTGTTGCTGGGTAAATACCATGACCAAAAACAGCTTAGGGAAGGAGGAAAAGGCTTATTTAGTTTACACTTTCAGATCCCAGTTAATCACTGAGGAAGTGAGAGCATAAACCCAAGTAGAAACCAAAGAAGAAATTACAGAAGGCTGCTCACTTCCTGGATCATGCCTTGCTACCTTTCTTAGTCAGCCCAGAGCCTCCTGCTTAGGAATGGTGCTGCCCACAGTGGCCTGGGTCCTCACACATCAATTATAACAATCGGTTATAGACATAGCCACAGGTCAGTCTAACCTGGAAAATTCCTTAAATAAAATTTGCTCTTCCCAGATGATTCCTGGTTGTGTCAAGTTGTCATAAACATTAACCAGTAGAGTTCTTTCTGGTCCTGAAGGGAGTCAGTGTTGGTTTCAAGTGTGGGAAATCAGACACACACCACTACCAAGGCCACATGAGAGTTTATTCAGGAGAGTTTCCAGGCAAGTACAGGAGCAGAGAAGCAAAAGAGAAAAGAGACCGACTTACATGTGGTGGCTCCTTTTAAGAGAATGGGTGGGCATGGATTTACGTAGCCACGCCTAGGGGCATACCCCAAGTATGTGGCATGTTCTGCTGGTGCCATGTTGGCTTTACTACATGGCTGCTACATGCCAGGAATTCTTATCTCACCAGGTGCCAAGTTGGGTTTACCATGTGGCCTGTCAGGAATCCTTATAGTCAGTGATCAAGCTTCATCTTAATAATAGAACATTTGGACTCCATTCTGACACATTATTTCTTATGCTTTGTGATCAGACACAATTCCTCACTCTTAGGTCTGCATACAGAGAACTTTGTTTTCTCTTAATTTTCTTAAAACTTAACATACTTAGTAATTTTTGAAAAACTCTAGAAGTCAATGTGGTCTGTTACCAGTTACCTGACAATTTTTATTACACAGCAGAAACAGGTAGGATTTTTTACCCAGTTTCTCTTCTCTCCTTAATTTTGAGCATCCTCGGCTTCCTTCTCCCCAAAGGAGTGATCTATATGTCTAAACATACAAAATGGTAACTGTCTCAATAATTAGAGTAGGTCATCCATACAGTCCAGTTTATATTCCTGTATTCCTATATTTGAAAGAGTTCCAGGCAAGCCAAGCTCCTCTATCTGTAGGAGTTTGAAAGTGTAACTGAAATTTCTCAATCTGCAATTAGTCTTTTTAATTAAAGCATTGACAAATGCAGAACACAGAAAATGTGTATATAAGAATCAGACACATGCATAAGTTTTATGAATACTGAAAACCAACAATTTTGGGGTTCTTCAAGGCAACTAATCAAAATTAAAACTCATATATGTGATTTTTTGTTTTATGCATCCTGAGTGAGATAACCAGACTCAGAAAGACAAATATGGTATAAATTCACCTACGTGTGATTATTAGCTGTTAGGTCAGTGATAACTGTCTTGGTTAGGGTTTCTATTGTTGTGATTAAACACCATGACCAAAAAGGCAAGTTAGAGAGAAATAGGTTTATTTGATTTACATATCATGGTTTATTGAAGGAAGCCAAGGCAGCAATTCAAACAGGAAATGAACTGATGCAGCCCCATAAAGGGGTGCTGCTTACTGGCTTGCTCTTCATGGTTTGCTCAGCCTACTTTTTTATAGAATCTTGGACCACCAACCCAGGGATGTCACCATCAATAGTGAACTGGACTCTCCCCCACATCAATTGCTAATTAAGAAAATGCCTTACAGGCTTGACTACAACACTTTCTTATGGAGGCATTTTTTTTAAATTGAGGTTTCCTCCTCTCAGATGACCCTAGCTTGTGCCAAGTTGACATAAATATATGATAACAAAACTACAATTCATGGAACCATAGAGTTTAGGTATAGCGTAAAGGACTGGGGGGGTGTCATATCTCTCAGGAAAAGGAAATAGAACAGATAGTTATGAATGGATGGGGGTGATGACTGGAATTGGAGGATCAAGTGGACATATGGAGGAGAGAAGAGGAACGAAGGAGGGAAGACAGAAAGGGAGAGGGAGAGAGGGAAAGAGACAGGAGGGGAGAGAGAGAGCACTAAACTTGAGGCTCATTAAGGGGTAGTATGGAAACCTAATACAGTAGAGGTTTCCTAAAATGTACACACATTTGAAAGTAATCTTAATAAATTGGTCAAATAATGGCTGGAGATAGAACCCCAACTGGCCAACTTTTGTCACCAAATGAAGCTTCCAGTTGGCCGAGGTCTCATAGAAACCCCTAAACAATCCAGGCTGTTGCCAAGACTATAGGTTGGTCTCCACAAACTGAGGCAAGGCCCTATTGCTGGAGACACAACTCATTGAACATAGAAAAATCAAGCTGGTGCCCACATAGAACCTTCACCCATACTTGCTAGCATCTTTGGTGAAGAAAGGTGTTCTTTACACTACCAAAGGAGAAACATAAACACCAATCCAGCCACAAATTCCTCTTTGATTTACAATGGTGCTCAGCCTCCAAGATATGTTAGTGCAAATGTAGCATAAAGTTTATGGAAGCAGCCAGGTGGTGGTGGTGCATACCTTTAATCCCAGCAATCAGGAGGCAGAGGCAAGCCAGTCTTTGTGAGTTTGAGACCAGCCTGGTCTACACAGTGAGTTCCAGGAGAGCCAGGGCTGTTACACAGAGAAACCCTATCTCAACAAACAAACAAACAAACAAACAAAGTTTGTGGAAGTAACCAACTAATATCTTATTTGATTAAAGGCCTATTCCATGAGATGGAGCCCATACCTGACACTGCTTGAGTGACCAAAATAACAGAGACTAGATAACTCAGAGATCTAGAGTAAAATCAAATACTATTGTTCTAAAAAGAAATAAATGAAGAAAGGAAGAAAAAAAGGAAGGAGGGATGAGAGGGGAATCTGTGGTTAGTATGTAAAACAAATAAAAAGATTTTAAATAGAAAAAAGCATACGTTTGTGCATATATATACAGAAAGCTTAAGTAGAAAAAAGAAAAAATTATTCCAAGTTATAAATATACTTTTTATTTTTGGACAATGTTTCTATTTATGATAAAAATACACAAATAGCCTGACACTCGTATCAAAGGAGTAGAATCTTAAGATCTCAAGCCATTTTTTTTAACAGAGTTATTTCTTATAGCAAACATTTAACAGATATTATATCTCTTGACTATATCATGAACTGTGACTTCATTACTTGTGGCAGAAGGACAAATGTGAGTCTATGTGGTCTTTGATTTGTTGGTAGGTGTGATGAGAACATTATAAATATATTTATATTTTAATTAGATTTAATTATTTATAATTTAATTAAATTATAATTTAAATTATAAATTTTATATTATAAAAATATTAAATTCAAAGAAGAAAGACAATTTTATGTAGCAATAAAATGGCTCGTATCCTACTTTACTCATAGATCAGTCAGTGCCTTAGTGCCTTGTCCAGCCATCAGCAGAGAAGCTTCCTCCTGCAGCAGATGGGAGCAAATACAGAGACACACAGACAGACAAGCAGAGAGTGAGAGACCTTAACACTCTCAGTCCTAAATGGGCTTACTCCATCAAATCCCTCTCCTGGGGGGCTCAGGGAAATCCATGGAAGAGGAGGCAGAAAGTATAAGAACCAGATCAGATGGAGGACACCAAAGAAACAAGACTCTCTAAATCAAATGATCAAAGCCCACATGAACACACTGAGACTGAGCCAGCATGTGCAGTGTCTGCATGGCTCTGTGCCAGAGCTGAAAGGAAAAGTGGACAATGCACCCATCCATATAACTCAGAAGCAATCTCTAATTGATAACCACTTGCAAATGTAAATGTAAATGTAGTTTCCTCCAAGGGAATCTCACTGGGGAAATAAACAATTCCTAAGTGTAGGCTGAATGGCCAGCAGAAAATTAACTCAATAGCATCTATGGAGCGTCCTTGTCTCATAATGTCATGTCAGGGATCTTCTTTTTATTACCCGTTGTTTGTCTTTTATTTTCCCCAAATTTTATCTTACTTTTTATATTATTTTTATTTAAATTTTTCTTATTACCCTGCAGGTTCTTCATGTATATATTATGCCTTCCACGTTAGTGTTTTTATGGATGGATTGCTGTGGGTGAGCAAGTGGTTCTCTGATTTTTATGTCTTCTTTTGGAATCTTCTCCCTTTTCTTTTTGTCTAATTAAACCTGTTAGTTTTGTCATTATGTTAATTAGTTATACTATATTATTATTATATTGCTATCCCATAGAACTCTGTTTGTTTTCAAAGGAAAGGCAGCAAAAGAGTAGACCCAGATGGGAGAGGAGTAGGGAGGGACTTGGAGAAGTACAAGGAAGGGAAACAGTAGTCAGGATATACTATGTGGGAGAAAAATCTGTTTTCCATTAAAATCAGGGAAAGAAACAAAAAAATAGAGTCTATGAAAACAAAGATATATGTGAGCCTTAACAAAGAAGTCATAAAAGTGAGGGATTCAGGGAGCTAAATGAGTTCACTGTGTTTGATGATGGGAATATACTATGCTATCTGTAAAAATACTGCACCCTTCCCCTCATCCAATCATGTGTGGCTATTTGCCATTAGAAAGTGTTTTGCAGTATTTTTTCTGAGTTGGATATGACCACCCTGGAATCTCAATAGTTGTGATCTCTCAGGAGCCTCAGGGGATGGAGACTCAGGAGACTGAGGCCCTTCCTTTCTTGAGGTTATAGAAGTGCAGAAGAATCCCTGCTCGTGTGGTAGCTTCCCACAAGTTGTCCAGGGAACTTCTCAGTGACACTAGAAGAAGATGATCAGTCTTCTAATCATCTACACTCAATAGTAACATCAGTAGACTCATTGGCTGACCAAGCTAGACTTGGACTGAATTTTGGACTATTGATGTCTTCTCTAACTGGGATAGAGGTTTCATTAAGCCATCCCAGGAAGAGTCATGCTGTTAGAAGGTTTTCAGCTGACCAGGGAACTGAGTGTATATTTCAATTAAATTATTATGGTCCCAGGTACAGTGTGGTTATATAATAAAGATGTGAAGAACAGATAGGGTATAGCAGAAAGGAAGTTAGAGAAAAAGATTAAGTTGGATTTTCATGGTCCTCTACTTTCCAGTTGTTAATTTTTAAACATTCTTGTCCTCTTACAGCTGTGCTTTCTCTAGAATTGATTTCTATTACTCACAACCAAAAATTCTTAAGGTTGCTCAAACAGGTTTCTACAGAAGCTGTATTTATTTCCTCATAGTTCTAGAGGGTGGAAGATCAAGGCCAGAGTAGGGATCATTCTTCTGTGGCTTACAGATGGCTACCTTTCACTCTGATTTCAAATGTTCCCTTCTCTAACACCCTTGATGTTACTTCTTGTCATTAAAGAACATCAGTATGTTTCAAACTCTTTTTTTTAAAAAAATATTTATTTGTTATGTATACAGTAGACAGAAGAAGGTACCAGATGTCATCATAGATAGTTATGAGCCACCATATGGTTGCTGGGAATTGAACTCAGGACCTCTGGAGGAACAGTCAGTGCTCTTAACCACTGAGCCGTCTCTCCAGCCTATGTTCCAAACTCATAATTACAAATGTTTCAAAAAATATTTTAGAGTCAGGGAAAGATGCTACCCCACCTGTGGTGGGTAAGACAGCTGACCCTTCCCCTTACTAGCACTTGGGAAAGTGGACGGGACATCTTGCCTAGGCAGCACAGTAGAGCTGACCCTATTGATCGGGGAGGGCAGCTGCAAGTGAACTGCCGAGAGAATGTGAGCTTGGTAGATCTGGTCCCACCCATTATCTGCCATATGGTGGTAAGTGGGGAAAATAATCCCCCCATACACACCCCTTGCTGCTTGTAGCAGGTGGGAGATATGTTCTTCTCTTTCTTCAACTGTGGCACTTGGGAGAGTGGCTTCTATACCTTGAATGGGCAACTCAGAACTAGCCCTGAAGATGTAGGTGTGAGAGAGCAAGCACAATCCTGAGGATGTAAAAGCAGGACTAACACAGCTCCTTGTTCATTGCTGCAAGTGGTAAACAATGGTAGAAAACTCACTCCCATAGTGAAGACAGGAGGGAACTGTCAGGATGCCCAATACTGCAAGTACCGAGACCCAGAATCAGGGTTATGAGTTGGCCTACCCCATCTCTAATCTGCTGGAACATGTAACAAAGGAGCTGGTCCTGTGGACTCAAAGCAGCAGGATCTCCACAATACAGGGCAGCAACAGGATATCCAGGAGTCCCAGTGAAGGCCCAGCATTGATAGTATAGCAGAAACCAGAGGCCTCGGACTAGACCAGTGACTCTTTGCAATAAACACTTGCAAAGAGATGGCTCAGCGGTTAAAAGCTCTGACAGTTCTTCCAGAGGTCCTGAGTTCAATTCCCAGCAACCACATGGTGGCTCACAACCATCTATCTTGAGATCTGGTGCCCTCTTCTGTATACTGTATACATAAAAATAAAAAAAGACATGTGGATAAAAGGTTTACTGTGGGACTCAGTAGACTTATTGGCTTTCATGACAAAGTTTTTCTTTTTTTTTTCTTAAATTTTTATTTTTTTTTTAGGGGGATGGTTGCAAGGGCAGAAAGCAGATATGAAGGGACAAGAAATAAATGGGATTGAGATGCATAATGTGAAAGATACAAAGAGTTTAAAAAAAAAAGAAAGTTAAGGACTGAAGAGATGGCTCAGCAGTTAAGAGCACTGACTGCTCTTCCAGAGGACCTGAGTTCCATTCCCAACATCCACATGGCAGCTAACAACTGTCTGTAATTCCAAGGTCTGACACTCTTATGCAGTTATACATGCAGGCAAAACACCAGTTCACATAAAATAAAAATAAATATTAAAAAAGAAAGTTAAAATACTTAAATTGTGTGTAGGTGCTCGTGAATGTTTTTTTCATGAGTATGTGGTTGTGAGGCACTGGGTCCCCTGGGAATGGAGGGTTAGACAGTTGTGAGCCACTTGATGCGTGTCCTGGGATCCCAAGTCTGGTCCTCTGGAAGAACAGCAAGTACTGTTGAGCCACATTTTTATACCAAGAACCTGTAATTTAATTTTATCTCATTTATCCATAGTGACTTCCTTGAACATCCTATACCAAACATAGGAATCTAACTTTAACGTAGGAAATGTAAGGGAATGCAGTTCAGGTCATAACAGATCCCAGTCAATGTATCTAATTGACTTATTTCTTACTGTGTTCAACATCTTCATACTTGGTTGAATAAAGAAAGACTGTTAACACTTTGGGTTTGTGGAAACCCATAGTGAAAATAATGTTTTCAACAGAATTTCACTTGATACTCATATGGAATAGAGAGAGAAATATGTGTGTGTGGGGGGGTGGGTGGGTGGGTGGGTGGGTGTCTGTCTGTCTGTCTGTGTTGCTAGAATTCAAATGCAGGGTCTTAACTATGGTCGGCAGTCACTGTACCACTGAGCACTACACCCTACCTAATATCTACTGATTTGTTTTGTTTTAATCCTGTGACTTACACACTGCAGCCATGGCTTATTTTTAGCATATAAGTTGAGTGACATCATCAAATACAGTTGTAAAGCAGCATATCATTTCTGCTTTATAGGTAAAATAGACAAAAAAAATCAGAATAGTAAAATAATTAGGAACTAATGTGTCTAGCATTTGCTACTTTTGTTTCTAATGATTTAATTAAATTTTGTGTGACATAGATTTCTGCTGGGCCTATGCAGATCTACTTGGGAGGTAGATCTCTGCATTAGAGACCAGCCTGGTCTGCAAAGCAAATTCCAGAACAGCCAGAGATACACAGAAAAACCTTGTCTAGAAAGAAGAACAAAAGCAAAAACAAAACAACAATTTTAAATAATGTATGTGTTTGACTTCTAGCTTGAAACACTCCTTAAATTTAACTTTTGGATCTCACTATCTGGCTTGTTTATTCCAGCATACTTGTGTAGCTAGTCCCTCTAAATCAAAACATTTTCTCTTTGGAGGGAGAAGGGAGACTCTGAAGACCCAGGAAGTTTAACATTTTACAGACTGATAAGTACCCCCAACATCATACCAATAGTAAATAACATCAGTGCTGGGAGAGACTCCACAATGGAACTGACTTTAAGTTGTGCAGTGACCACCGGTGTTGCAGTTTACTGGGCTGTTGAAAAGGACTTTGAGCTGGGCAATTAATCTCCACTCTTTCTATCTCCTTCATAGTTTCTGTCTCTTCATCACAGCCCCTAGGCAGTCCATGATGTGTCATATTCACTACCCTAATAAGGATAGGCAGCCCTACAAGTTCCCATCTTGCCCAACCAAGTATGACTGCCTACCTTCACAGTTTGTGTCCTCAGGCAAAACTCACTAACAGCAGTATTCAGGGTGTGCCTCAACAATGCATCCACTCCCAGAAGTTTCTCTTGCAGTAGAGAGATGCACACCGTATATTATTGGAGGTAGGAAAGATAATTGTCCACCAGATAAGCTTAATATTTTTTTTAACATACTGTTGTATTCCAGTTTTATCCTTTGATATACATATTTCCTGGTGCTTTAGGGAGCCACTATAAATTAAGGTACCCATGACTTTTGTATCCACCAAAGGCTAAGTATTTTGCACATTACTAACGGACTAATAAATCTTCAATTTGACATAGGATCTCTGGTCACTGTGTATGTATGGTCTTTGTTTGTAAGTAACCTTGGCCGCCCTACCAGAGGAGCAGCTGAATTGGTTCCCATTCCCAGAAGACCTTCTTTGTAGCAGTAGCTGCTGTGAGATCTCTTGTTACCCACGCTGCCCCCCACTCCCCCACCTTCTATCCCACTGTCCACACAACTGTCTTCTGCTCCCTTTACTGCTGGTCTGGCTGTAAAACCTTCTAGATGCTCACAGGCACAGACTTCATCTTTCCAATTCTTTCCCCAGATATTCCAGCTCAGTACACATCTTACTGTATTTATTGCTGAGTAACATAGACAGGGATCTATTGTCTGCTTTCTTTTTCTCTCCACTCCTCTGGTGTGCTTTAATATTTTATGAATCCAATTCATATGTGCATATAGATAATTCAGATCTGCCAAAGCCCCTTATAACTCATAAAGATCTTGACATACCACAGGACTCAACAATGCCACATTAGACTCATATTAGTCCTGCATGAATACAATCTTTTCCTGTATAAGCTCCTGTAAAAGCAATCTTATGTGGCACATTGAAATGGGCACTGAAGAGAGTAAACTTAGCTCAAAAACCCTAATTTTACATTCTAGTAGCCATTTTTCAAAGAAAAAAAAAGAAAGAAAGTAAAATAGAGTTCAGTTTTGCTTTCCTGGAAGGGGGCCTGCCCAGTCCTGATAAAAGAACAGATATACCTGACCAGTTCTGGAAGAAGAATAGACCAAGCAGGGGGCCTGTCCAGTTCTGCGAAAAACCAGCCACCCCAGGTAAGGTCCACTAAGGTGGGGTCCAAAAGTGCCCTGGGGCAGAACGTCTCTGAGCACAAGCCAATCAGTAGCATGCTTGTACTTTGTCCCCAAACAAATGACTTTGTTATAGTGTTTGCCTATAAAAGCCAGTGTCACCTGGGAATAAACAGCTCCTCCTTGCTCTGTTACCACAGAAACTTGGAGTAAGCTCCCTGCCTGGTTTGTATTGTGCTGCCAATAAACCTTGCTGTTGCATTCCAGACATCCCTGTCTCTGGTGGTCTCTCTGGTGGTCAAGCTTTGGGCATAACAGGGACAAAGCATTTCCAGTTTCATATCTAATTCCTTCTGTAGGCCTGCTCTTCCTCTGTTGTTTTCTAGTATCTGATCTTCAGAAGTGTGGGGATGTCAGATACGATAACAGAGCTAGTCCACCAGGGACTGATGTCTTTCAGACTGCATGGGTTATGAAGCCTGTGCCTTAGGAGGGATGGAGGGTTATTTATTGTTTTTCACTTTTGAAGCATAGGCTCTTTCATTGTTTTATAGTTTTTCCCTATTCAAACAGTTCAAGCATCGAATACCCCCTGATTTCTGTGGCTTCTTTTATAGAGCTATTCTTTAAGACCCTGTCTGTAATGGTGATCATGGCTTTTCCCTTCTGAATTAAAGGATGGACCTGAGGGATATTTTGGATCGCTTTTTCTTTTTCTTTCTTTCTTTTTTTAAAAAAGAGATTAATTTATTTATTATGTATACAGTATACAGAAGAGAAATGTTATTCTAGATGGTTGTGAGCCACCATGTGGTTGCTGGGAATTGAACTCAGGACCTCTGGAAGAACAGTCAGTGCTTTTAACCTCTGAGCCATCTCTCCAGCCCCTGAAGAACTTCTTTTTTAAAAAGATTTATTTATTTTTATTTTATGTACAGTGGTGTTTTGCCCTGAAGCTAGAGTTACAGACAATTGTAAACTGCCATGTGGGTGCTGGGAATTGAAGCCTGGTCCTTTGGAAGAGCACTCAGTGCTCTTAACCACTGAGCCATCTGTCCAGCCCCTGTTCTTTTTCTTCTTAATGTGGCTCTTCCCTGGATCTGTGTTTGGATCCAGGAAGGGCATTTTTGAATACATATCTAACTTGTTCTTCCACAGCTGGAGAGTCTGCCAGCAGGAGAGTGGATGGTTGACTCAAAGAGTGCTGCATCCTATAGCACGAATTCTATTTGGTATATAATAAAAACACAGAGTCAGATATTGGGGAAAAGCTGGAATATCAAATAGAGGAACAAACCACAGCTACTTCTCAAGCCTATCTCCACAAACCTCTCTCTCCTCAGCCCACCAAAGAAGTGTCCAGGAAAGCTGAAAAACCTCTCTTCTCTCCCTCCGCCCAGCTATCTTAACTTCTTCTTTAAACATTCCCAAAGCTAGGATTAAAGGTGTGGTTCACCACTCTCTGACCTTCCTGACATTGCTCTGTAGTTGATTCTCATCTGATATTCCAGACTAACTTTATCAAATATATATCACTCTAGCATCCCCGTAAAGCCTGCCTCAGCAAGGGTGATGATGCACAAAAGCTAGAACCTTGGAGTTTCCTGTAACTTGCAGGCCAGAGAGTCCCCTGTAGGATGCTCAGCCAGTCCATGAGTTTCTTCCTCCCAACAAGTGTTGACATCTTCTCTAACCTTGGGGTGAGGCCTCATGGACACTGTAAGATTCAGCTTTCCTGGACTTTCAGGGTTTATTTACTTAAGTCTCCTGAGTCTCCTTCCTCCCTCCAGAAGAGAATGTTTCAATTCAGAGGAAATGACTGTGTTGCAGTTGGCTATTATGAGTCTTTTACCTCCTGATATTAAAACTTTGAGAGTCATTTGTAAATATAACACAATATTTCACTTAGATTTTCTTTGCTATTTTATTGTATCTGTAAGAAAGCTGAAAAAACTGATGTTTTGACCATATTGTCTTCCTAAGCATGAGATGAACATGGAATATTCTGTTTATACTCTGACATTTTAAAAAGTTCTCTCTCTCTCTCTCTCTCTCTCTCTCTCTCTCTCTCTCTCTGTGTGTGTGTGTGTGTGCATGTGTGTGCATGCACACATTTGCCCTCACAATATACGTGAGTACAAGCACACGCATTTATCGTGCACATATGGAGAACATATTTGTAGTGGAATTATGTTATGTTGCTACTGTTTCCTGTCATTGTAAATATTTGTCCCGCCTATGGGTTTAATAAAAAGCTGATTGGCTAAAGGCAGACAGGAAGTGTGGGCGGGGCAACCAGGCTAAGAAAACTCAGGAACATCTCAGAGCAGAGACAGATGCCACAGACAGACATTGCAGAGACCCAGGAGACAACACAGAGGAAAGAAGCTGAAATACTGCTCTGAGTAAAGGTATCAAGCCGCATGGCTGAAAAAGATGGGTTGAGTTCAAATGAAGGAGTTAGCAAATTATATGCCTGGGCCTTAGGTCGATCGGCAGAAAATTAACATTAGTGTCTGTGTATCTCTGTGTTACTACAAGTGTTTCTGCCAAACTGCTAGACTGCCAGTCAGACCTCTACTCTAGACTGCCAGTCAAACTTCTCCTCTCGACTGGAAAATCTGGGACAGAAACCTATTACAACACATATTCTCTCCCTGCACCTTTTGAGGACAGGAACCTCTTATCACTTCTGCAATGCTGTGTACCCCAGGCTTTCTGTCCCTTGAGCTTCCACATGATTCTCCTGTCTCTGCCTCCACTCTTTCTGTATAAATTACTTATGGGAATACACATGTGCACTACTATATCCGGCTTTTAAAAAGAATCTGTGTTCACAAGACCCAACTAGGTTGTCAGGCTTGTGTGATAGGTGCTTTTATCTGCTGAGCTATCTCACTGACATCTTCTTCCCTCATATTTTATTACATACTCTTCTGTCTCACTTGTAAAGGTGCTAGTGTAAATGTTAGCATGCTTTTATTCATATTTCAACTTGTTAATTGGTAGTACGTAGGAAATCTTGACTTTCAGAAATTAACTCTGCATCCTGCAGCTTTACTATACCATTCAATTTCTATTTTTTGGTTTATCTTTTAGGATTTTCTACAATATACAATTATGCTGCCTGTGAACAAGCAAGTATTTTATTCTTGCATTACCTAAAATTTCCATTATTATGTTTAAAAGTAGTGGTGAGAAGGACCTTCTTCTAGAGATCACTTTACTGTAAGTCTCCTGTTGACTATTATTTTATTTTCTTTTTAAAAAATTATTTATTTTAAAAAAATGTTTTTTCCCCATGTATCCCCCTGTTCACCTATCCTGCCCTCTTCGCAGTCTCTCCCAGTCTGCCTCCCCCCACCCCACTCCCTGGTCCCCTCCCTAAAAAGGACAGGAAGGGGGCTGGAGAGATGGCTCAGAGGTTAAGAGCACCGACTGTTCTTCCAGAGGACCTGAGTTCAGTTCCCAGCAAAACCACATGGTGGCTCACAACCATCTATGATGAGATCTGTTGCCCTCTTCTGTAAAACTGTATGCATAATAAATAAATAAATCTTAAAGAAAAAATAGGACAGGAAGTCCCAAGGTGGGTCAGCTCAGCATGCTCATCAATAAAATGATAAAAATAAAGTGCTGGGATTACTGGCATGGTAACCTATCCAGGAATATCCTGAGGCTTCTTGGGGGTGTCCTTAGCACCCAGACTTTTTCCAAACCCACAGTGGCTTCATCGGTCAAGACATCCATCTCTTTTTTCTCCCTCTTTGTTGTTTCTCTCACTCAACCATTTTCTTCTCTCATAACCACCTCTTCTTGGTTGCAACCCATTATGATCCCAATTTGCTAATGAGATCTTCTCTATTTTCTCTTCCTAGGGGAATCCCTGGATGTCTTTTTTAAGTTCCTTCCAATCCCAAACTGTTCAGGGGTTGTGGTTTGCAGCTTGGGTATTCTTTGCTTTTTGTCTAAAATTCACTTATGAGTGAGTACATCACATGCCTTTCTGAGCTTGTGATACCTCACTCAATCCATCCATTTACCTGCAAATTTTAGGATGTCAGTCTTTTTTTTTTTTTTTTACTGCTGAGTAGTATTCCTGGAACTGGAAACTGGAACTATAGACAGTTGTGAGCTGCCATGTGGGTGCTGGGAATTGAAACATGGCCCTCTGGAAGAGCAGTCAGTGCTCTTGACTACTGAGCTATCTCTCCAGCCCCAATAGTATTCTATTGTGCAAATGTACCACAGTTTGTTAATCCATTCTTCAGTTGAGGGCCATCTAGGTAGATTCCAGGTTCTTGCTATTACTAATAATGCTGCTATGAACATAGTTGAGCATGTTCAATCCTCAGTGTACATCCTTTGGGTATATGCTTAATAGTGGTATTTCTGGGTCCTTGGAGAGATTGATTCCCAGTTTTCTGAGAAACTGCCATACTTAGTACCATGTTTCTTTTTAACTCCATAGTTACTCCCTCTATCAAGATATCCATTTCTTTCTTCTCTCTCTCTATTGCTCCTCCCACTCAGCCATCTCCTTCTTTCATGATTTGTTCCAACTTCCCCTTACTTGCTCCCCATTATGATCCCAATTTACTCAGGATATCTCTATTCCCCCTTCCTAGGGGATCCATGGATGTCTCTCTCTTAAGTTTCTCCTATAACCTAGTTGCTCAGGGATTTTGGACTGCCTGATCATCTCTTGCTTTATGTCTAAAATCCACTTATGAGTGAGTATATGTCTATCTTCCTGGGTTACACAGCAACTCTTATAAAGAAAAACCTTAGTTGAGGTTGTAGTTAACAGTTTCAGAGGTTGAGTACATTATCAACATAGCCAGGAACATGGCAGCATGCAGGCAGATGTAGTGCTGAAGGAGCTGAGAGTCCAATATCTTGCACAAGCAACAGAAAGAATGGCTTGAACATATATGAGACTTCAAAGCCCACATCCACAGTGACACACTTCCTCCAACAAGACCACACCTACTCCAACAAGGCCACACCTACTCCAACATGGCCACAACCTCTTAATAGCACAACTCCTTAAGGAGCCATTTTCTTGAAACCACCACAAACTGTAAACTGAATAATATTTGTTATATTGATAAATTGTTGTATGTTGTTTGAGAAACTGGCAATGGAGACAGGGTTGCCACCTCTGCCCCTCATTTTAGACCTAAACATGTTTGTCTCAAAGTGTTCTCCAAGACTGCTTCCCTGGGAATGGGATCCCTCTCTAGTTCTGTGCTGAGGAGGGAGAACCACAACAGAACTATCTAAGAGTACAACAAGGTATCCTTGGGAACAGCTATAAGGTAAACCATTTCTAACAGCAACTACTGCTGTTTGTCCCATGGCATAAAAGTGTCTGTGGTAGGAAAGGGAACCCAGACATTCAGCCATAGAAGGCTCACCCATGTAGAGAGCTGAGTGCAGCCGCGCCTTAAAGATGGTGCTGGCTTCTTCCCTCCACCTTCCCGATGGTGAATGCTCTCTGTGATAAACAACTCTATATTTGGCTAAGGCTAAGAATCTGGCTTGCTTCCTCGTACCTGGGCCTATTGGTAGTGCCCACGTGGCGTACTAGGGTTGGCTACCCAGAGCCTATTTAGGCCACAAGCAGGTTTCCCTGGGGTCATCAGAAGAAGAAGTCAGAAAATTATTCAAGGTTCCTGAATAAACTGCTGAAAGAAGAGCCTGGTGTTGCGTCTTCCTTGCTGGTCGAGGTGGTCACGACAAGTAGTGGCCCATGCTGGGACTCTACTTTCAACGAAGGCTCAGAACTTTCTGCAGTCAGGGCAGTGCACTGGTAAGTTCCCAGATAAGGTGGGAAGCTGAGTCAAAAGTGGGTAAAAATTTTGCTCTTCTCTGTAGATAAAGAGAGAGCAGGACAAAAGGCTCGCCAGCAGGCAAATTGAAAGTGAAAGCAAAAGATTACATAAGAGGTTACTAGATTAGTTATGGGCGCTTCTCTATCACACCCAATTTTTTTGGCTCTTAAGGAGCTGCTTCATTAAGGTTTTTCTGGTAGCATTTCCTGAGTCCACTCCGTTTGCTAGCAGTGGCAGAGCGGCGTGGGTTCCTCTACCATATTGAAATGCCGCCAAAAGGGGTGGAATCAACAATTAAAGTGATACCAACATTTTAAAAGCTCTTTGGGTTAACTTTTAATGAGCTAACTGCAGAAAGATAATTGATTGCTAAGTCTGCTGAGTTAAACAAATGCATATACTTTAAAGATATCTTGACTTTGAAATAGGTTTAAAAGAATATGTAGCTTGGGAAAAGAGTTTCTGTTTTTGTCTCCATAGAAGATCAAAACCTGTGGATTAGTTCTAGGCAAATGTAGTTCCATTTGCCAAGGCCACCTGAAACTAATAAGAGGCTGTCTTGAGGATCAGTGCTGCAGTGAGGCAGTAGAAAATGGCCAGGCTGCCTTAAGAAATGTTACAGGAGGAGAGATCAGAAAAGGCAAGCAGTGAAAAGGGACAGAGTAAAAAGGGAGAGTTATACCCCGACCTTGCTGATATAGAAACTCCTGAGTCTACAAACTCGGAGGAAGAGCTGCTGTCACTCATAGAACAGATGAAAAGGACAAAGATAAGAAAAAAGAAAAAAAGGAAGGAAAAGGAGGATCCAGATAGAGGAGAATGCTGCGAGTCCCCAGCATGTCAAGTCGCACCTTCGGCTCCCCCTCCCTATGTGGAAGGTGGACGTGGCAGTTCAGGGCACACTTTCAGTCCAGGGGTATGGAAGGCAGTCAGAACTAGGCTGGTGCCCTTGCCTCTTAAACCTGCATGGGCTGAGTCTCTTGGAAAGGGAGTCTCTCCTCTCACTGAGTCTGCCTTCTCACAGCCTACCTGTGGGGGTTAGAACAGATGAGTTTTAAGTGAGAACAGGTGAGCCTAAGTTGTTTATATTCTAGCCACCTGGGGAACTTCCACCTGTGTGCTCTGCCTTGGGTATATGTTTGAGCCTGAGGCACTCAGTAAGTGGCATTTGGCATTCTCCCTGCACGAATGACCCAGCAGTCTTGTAGGTCTAGTCAGTGTGTCTTTAAATCTCCAGGCCTGGGAGGCCAGTGTACTACTGCTGTTGCCATGAGTCATACTGTGCATGCCGCTCAGACCTTGAATAATCTTTCTGCCAATGTAGCACAAGCCCTGGATGTACAAAAGGGCATTAATGCTCAGCTAAAGGGAGGCTTGATGGTGGTCAACCAAAGGATTGACCTGGTTCAAGTGACAGAGAGAGAGAGGAACACACATAGAGATGTTAAATGGGATAGGAGGTAGGGGAGGTTCTGGGAAGAGTTGGAAGAGGAGGATGAATATGATAAAAATACATTGTATGACAAGTGATCATATAGGAGAAAAGGGATA
Source organism: Sigmodon hispidus (assembly GCA_004025045.1). Taxonomy (NCBI): domain Eukaryota; kingdom Metazoa; phylum Chordata; class Mammalia; order Rodentia; family Cricetidae; genus Sigmodon; species Sigmodon hispidus. Next base: position 186,597 of record PVIH01000403.1, read on the forward strand.
CTTTAAAAAGTGAGCAAATGAGGTAAATACAGAAGGAAGGAAGGGGTTAAAAAATGAGAATGCCTAAAAAAAAAAAAGTCACAAGAAAGCATCCAAAAATCCCAAACTTAAAAAAAAACCCTCATAATACAAATAATTCTGTATATAAACATATAGCACCAATGAACTTCTCTCATCTGGTCTGACAGTGTTCATCTCAAGAGCCAAAGACCATCTAACAAAATCCCTAATACCAAACTTGAGAAGCTACCTTTTGAGTTGTTGGGCAAAGCTATCTAGAAGACTTTCATACACCCAAAACATATAACCTATTTCTTTTTCCTTTTGTTGCTCCCCAGAAGGAAATGGTAATTTCCTATTGCTGAAGACAGCATGCTCATCTGAGACAGGACCAAGAGACTCCCAGAGCTTGACTTTCTGAGCTTCTCCCTCCTTAAGGATGATAGCAGAAGGCACCATGCAAGCTTCTGAAAGAGGTAAGCAACCAACAGTCCTACCGAGACCTTAGAACCATATCAATGGCCATCATGGCACAATAATCCTAAGGGTGCAGCAGTGGCATGGATACCTAGGTGGCAACCAATAACTCTCTAATTGAGTTTAAGAACTGTTCAATTCAAGGTAAACCATGCTTGGTACTGGGGATTAACTACCTACTCAGTGCTAGCAAAGTCATGGTTATTGGAGAAGAATCTATAGGCACCAATTTACTAAACCAGCATAACACCTAACAAAAATAATAAACATTTGTCTCTATATCCACAGCCAAGTATAGTTTTCACCCCTAACCAAATCAACATATGGAGGCCATTACAGAAAACTACAACCAAATAAAATGCAGAATTGTGGAGTCCAGTCTTAGTGAATACATCTACAGAACACTCACATACTTAAGGCTTAGGAGTATTTCAGAAAAGGAAATGGAATGACTGTTAAGAGCCAAGGATCAGGGACTTTGCTGTGAGATTGTGCTCCCTAGTAATGTCAGAAGCTACAACCATAGTCTTATCAATCTGACTATCTCCAAGTGAACTGAACAAGAACACCACCAGCAGACATGCCAGAGTGCACAAGGAAAAGCACATGAGGCCTCAGCTCTACACAGAACTACAGGAAACTGAATAAAGCTGGAGGCTGGAGAGGTAGTCTTCACTGGGAAAAGCACACCAATTGGCTCTCCAGGGTCAAATGGTTAGTCCTGAAAACACACATGCAAATAAAATCCTATAGACTGTGCAGGTCACATTTAGGAATACATACATGAGCAGAGAATAGCATATGGTAGGGTTTGAAGGGAGGAGAAGAATAAAATGTTGTAATTATAATCTCAAAAATGAAAAAAGTATATTGCATGAAATTCTCAAAGAACTAATAAAAACATTATTTAAAACATTATTACTGAGTATTAGTATCATGTGACACTTCCCAGGGTGATGCAATACAAACACACACACACACACACACACACACACACACACACACACACACACACACACTGTATTCAACTCTGAAAGGGAGCCTACCGCAGACCAAAGAAATAAATAACAATTGCACCAATGTCCTCAAGAGTCTTTCTAGTTTTTGTTCTTCAGAGCAAGTGACTTTTGTTTACCCTGTTTACCACTGGAGTCTCGTGGGCCTCCTTTTCCCTTCTGAAGAAAATGTGTCAAGTTGGAGGGAATGTTGTAACTTGGAGGAACATGCCACACACACAATTAGTGACTAAGCAATCTCATGAATCTGATAACTCTCTGAATCAGGATAGTTTCTTCACACTGTTGAACAGTTACTAAAGGATGTTTGTATACCTAACAGACAATGACTCACACACAATGCCTGGGGCTCCAGGAGCAATGGAAAGGTGTTTCTGAGGAAGGTGCAAAGAGTCCAGAGTGTCCTGTAAGGTGGCAGAAGTGAGCACAGCTGTAAAGGACATTCCTGATGGTTCTGTTCAGTGTTTCCCACCTCTTCCCTGTCCAGTTATTCATCTAAGATCAGTTTTTAAATTCCATGTTTCATAATATCATTAAGAATATTCTAGATATTGGTACAAAATTGAAGTTGGGATATGTTCATTTTCTCTCTGACTCACATGCTTGAGACTACCATCTAAAGATCATCATTCTGAAACAAGCCTATGCATGACTTCCTTACCCATGATGTATGTCAACAGTACTGGAAACATAATTGAAGGGTTTTTTCCCAGCATCTTGGCAGTTTGGAGCCAGAAATATCAGAAAATCATACCACACAGCAAGCTTCACAGATTTACTGAGGAGAGACACAGAATGACAGCTGCCCCTGAGTTAGAAGAGAGACAATGGTGGGTTGTGCAGAGGGGAAGGCTTTTATAGAGTCTTTGGAGCATGTGAGCTACTGTATGAGTACAGCGTGGCTGAAAATATTACTTGGCGATTAATGTTGAGTCACAGCGGCAAGGATTTCCAAGTCTCAGGTTCAGGGACAGGCCAGGGGCATGTTTGGTTCCCTATAATAACACCTTCTAAAATAGTGTATGATAGAAATCTAAGAAAGCAAGCAAGAGCCAACAGCTGAGAATCAGGCAGTACTTAAATCCACCTTCCTTACTTTCAGTCACTGTGCTTGAGGAGAAAGTAGCAGAATCCTGTCTGAGGACATTTGTGTGTTTTAGCGCATTAATCTTCATTATATCTTAAAAAAAATCAGTTTAATTATTTTTCCATATGCACTTGTATCACTTATTGTCCCGCGCTACCGTCTCGCCAACAAGAACAACGCGGCACATGTAGGATCCTTCTGCAGAAAAGCTTTAATGCATCTTGAGAGGGAGAGCATAAGCTTACAAGGCAGAGACCCCAAACGGCTAAAACCCGTCCCTTATATAGGAAACTGACCCCTGCCTAGGACGTGTCAGACTCAGATTGGCTGTAGCTCAATCGGGCGAGGTGACGCCACAGGAGAGGCAGAGCACAAGGAGTGGAAATTCCCCTTGCACCTGCGCAGTCTACTTATTTACACATTAGAGCACAGTATGTCGACACCATCTTGGAATGGCGGCAGTGAGTGCGGCTTCTCACAACTTATATTTTTGGGGCCTGAGAGATGCCTCAGAAGTTCAGAGCACCAGTTGCTTTTCCTAGCATCCTGGTTAGATTCCCAGCAACCACATGGTGACTGACAACACTCAGTGGGGGCGGGACAAGAAAGATAGGGCAGGAGAAGGCAGTTCTTCCATCTTCTGTCTTCTTGCTGCTCAGTCAGAGAATGTATGGAAACAGGTCTGAGGAGTTGGCTGGGTGAGAATTGCCTTTTGGTTCTTCTCTGATATTTTAGCTTTTCCTCAGTATCTGGCTCCAGGTTTTTGACTTAATAACAAACAGAACTTGTGCAATAGGATATTTCCTAACTATTATATAGAAAATATGACTCATGAAAGTGTAGATTTCATCTATTTATAGTGCTTGAGCTTCAGGTCTTATACATGAGAGGGACGGGCAACTATCACAACAGCCTGCCATAATAGCTCTGTTAAGGGCTAGGCCTCAAGTCTCTGACTTTTGGAACTGAGCAGGCAATTTCTGAAGAAGAGTCATGAATGGAGGACAGTCAATCTCCAAGGAGGCCTGGTACGTGCAGTCCAGGTTGGATCCATAAACAGCTCAGGATGATAACCAAGTAAGGACTTGCTCAGGATAGCCCCCAAATGGAAAACGGTAGCCCCATCAGCCCTACTAGCCCTGGCCAATTAGAACACACTAATATGATTGACACTTACTCAAGCCAATCACATCTAACTTCCTTGGACACTCTCCTTAGTTAGGCTTAGGAGGAGCCCTCTTTTTCTTCTGGAGTCTTCACCATCTTGCATTTGTGTGGGATGGTAGGGGCCAGCATATTGGAAACTTTCTCTAGATAATAAACATTCTTGCTGATTTCATATGTGGATGGTGGTCTTTTAATAGTATCTCCAGTCTCCAAATATACCATCTTAATTATATTCAACTTAGCAGAGCTAATATACACTGATTGTACAGTGTTGTGTGCTATTGCTTTAAAGTGATTTATTTGGGAATAAATTTGCCTTCATCACAATTACTCTTCATCTCTAGGGTGAACTTGTGGTGGCTAACTTAGATTATCATCTTAATTGGATTAAAGGTAGACTAGACAAAACTTTTGGTCTATCTGTGATATTTCCAGAAAGATTAACTGAGAGGGGAAGACATCCTGGAATGTGGCCTGCATCACTGTATGGGCTGGGGTTCTCAATCGTTTAAGAAGAGGAAAGGCTGTCTGAGCATCAAACTCAGCTTTCTGTCTCCTGTTCCACCAGGAGAAAGCAGCCTCATCCTCCCACTGACAAACCTGTCCTAGCTCTATGGATGTATCCTTAAGCCATGGAGGAAATCAATCAATCCTTTCTTAGGCTGTATTCAGGTAATCAGTCACATCAGAGAGAAATGTAACTAACACATTGTGCTACCAACTTTTCTCCAAAATGCTTCTGCCAATCTGGCTATAATACTACATTAGAGTGAAATAAAAGTATTCTTTTTTCAAATAATGCTACCATATTATGAACCCACCAAGGAATAATCCATTGATTAGTCCAAAGCCCTCTTGATATAATTGTCTCTATAACATCTCCACAGTCCCACTCAGAAGCCAGATTAATTAATGCACTGGCTGGTTTTGTGTGTCAATTTTAAACTAGATAGCATCATCAGAGAGGAAGGAGCCTCATTTGAGGAAATGCCTCCATGAGATCCAGCTGTGAGGCATTTTCTTAATTAGTGGTCAATGAGAGACAGCCCAGTGGGTAGTGCTCTGGGCTGGTGGCCCTGGGTTCTGTAAGAAAGAATGATGAACAAGCCAGAGGAAGTGAGCCAGTAAGCAGCACTCGCCCCAACCCCCATGACCTCTGCATCAATTCCTACTGCAGGTTCCCACCCTGTTAGAGTTCCTGTCCTGACTTCCTTCAGTAGGAAACAGAATGTCAAAGCATCACCTGAATAAACCCTTTCCTCCTTGCTTTATGGTCACAGTGCTTTTCACAGCAAAAGAAACCACAAGACACCTAACATCTTAAGATTCTTTTTAAAAAATCAGACCAAGATTAACCACCACACCATCTTTTCAAAAAAGATGTATTTTTATTTATGTGTCTCTGTGAGTGCATACCATAGGTGAACATGTGTCCATAGAGATCACAACAGTGTCAGAGTCCCTGGAAGGAGAGTTACAGGGGGCTGAGAGTCACCTGATCTGCATGCTGGAAATCAAACTCTTGGCTAGCTACCAAGGACTTTCTCCAGTCCCATTACATGAACTCTCCTTTTAAAACAGAATTGTATTTCTTTTTCTCCTTTTTCTCTCTCCAGACCTTCCCTGGTGCCCCCCCAACCTTTCCATGTTTTACCCCATTCTGAAGCTGATAGCCTCCTTTCCTTGTATTGCTATTGTCACACAATTACATGCATGCGTGTGTGCTCGTGCACAAGTATAGAGAAATATAGGCTGTTGAGTCCATTTTTGTTGTTTGTGGGTATATAGTTTCAGGGCTCACCACTCTGAATTGGGTAATCAATAAGGAGGCTCATCCCTGCAAGGGGCTAATTATTCCTCCTCTGCAGTCATTACTTGTATTCTTTGTCTGGGGCTGGGACCCTCACAAATTTTCTTCCTTCAACATTAATATGTCTATTGATGTTGCCAACGTTGTTTTTTGTTTTAAGGAGAGACTAAAAGGCAGACTTTCTGGCATGCTGGTTCTCATGATCTTTGCACCTATGCTGGCTAGCTCAGTATCACCTTGACATAACATATAAGAGAGGACCATCTCCCATCTGAGAGAACTTCAATTGAGGAAATGCCTCCGTTAGATTTGGCTGGAGGGGTCCTCCTGGTGCCACTTGGCTCAGGCTGAAGAAAGACACCTGTGCGTGGTTCCTTAGTCTGGGCTGGCTGAAGGCATACACAGGCCTTGCCTGCCCAGTGCCTTGTGACACCGAGAGGGTAGGTGGCATTTTGATGAGCAAATATATGGTGGAGAAATGGGAGACAGACAAGCAGAGCAGTTCAAATGCTGTGGAAAGAGGCAGAACTGAAAAAGTGATGGTGGTGAGAAACTGGCTGACGTGAGTGGCCTGCTTGCCACTCAGGGTAAGGGTGACATCTGATCCCATGCTCCAGCCAAAGGCCATGTTTGGGTCCCTAGACTTACCTCAGCCAGGTTCTATCTTGACATCCATGACCCATGTTACCGCCAAAGGCCACAAGGATGCCTGAGGTCTGTGCTGCCACCTATGGCAATGTTGGTGTCTAAGGGCTCTGCTGCCACCACGGGCCTTGATGACATCAGGGCCTGAGCTGCTGCCATGTCTAAGTTGATGTATATGGCTCCTTTAGTCACCAAAGGTTGTGCAAATAACTGAGGTTTGGGTAGTCACCTGAGGCCAAGTGGGTGTCTGAGGTCATGCTGTAGCCAGGCCATACAGATCTGAGTGGCCTGCACTGCTACAAGGTGCCATGGTGACATTTAGGCCTGGGCTGCAGCTGAGGGCCGTGTCTGGGTCTGTGCCGATATCCACAACCTGTGTAGCTACCAGAGGCCACACAGATGCCTTGGGTCTAGGCCATAACCTGTGGCTATGTTGGTGTCCAAGAACCACACTGCCACCAGACCCTTGCCAATTTGAGTGGCCACGTGGGGTCATTGTGCTGTTGGAGCCTTGGCTGCTGCCGAGGGCTACGTCTGGGTCTATGGCCTTAGTGCAACCAGGGTCTGTATTGATGTCTGAGGTTCCTGAGACAATAGAAGACCATTCCGATGTCAGGGGTCTGGTCAGCCATCTGAGATCCATTTTGGTGTCCAAGGGCCATGTTGCTGCCGGGGCCATGCTGATCTGAGTGACCTACTGAAGAGGGCCATGCCTGGGTCTGTGTTGATACCCCTGGCCTGTGATACTATAGGAGACCATAGAAACCATGCCTGTTGAAACCTGAGGGCCATGCTTAGTTGGCCCTGCCTCTCACTGGACACTGCAGTAGGAGAGCTGGCCCTGCCTCTCATGGGAGAGTTCGTCTCCCTCCCCCCGCCCCCCCCAACATAAACACCATGGAATACTGTTCAGCTGTAGAAAACTTCAGATAAATGGATAGAGCTAGACTATATTAAATTTGGTAACCCAAACTCAGAGACAAAGGCTTAAAATTTGTAAACCATTATTTAATAAGGAGTTGTATTGTTTTCTTTCTTGTGGCTGTGATAGCAAAAGGACAAAAATGCAACTTGTAAAGGGCTTACACTTTCACATTATAGTCATCATTGAGGGAAACCAGGATAGGAATTCGAACAGTCAGGAAATGAAGCAGCGACATGGAGAAACACTGCTTAACTCCCTCAATCCCCATGGCTGGCTCCACCTGCTTTCTTATACAGCCCAGGCCCAGCTATAGCAGTACCCACAATAGGAGCCCTCACCCACACCCTATTAGACAGCAAAAAAGAAAAGGCTCCACAGACATGTCCACATGAGAAGGTATATGGGAAGATGCCCATACCTGACACCAGCCTTCTTCTTTGGTAGCCTATAGTGTCTGGAAGATGTTATGCCCTGTTATACAGTGATATTATTGTTTACTTTCAAAAACTTTGGATTTCTGTTTATGGTATAAAGGTCCAATTTCATTTTGAGTGTGGACATCTATTTTTTTCAACACCTTATTGAAGAGATTCTGGAGTGGTCTTGATAACCTTGCTGAAGATTATCCATGTTATTACCATGATATTTTTGATTTCTGTAACTCTAGAATGTTTGAAGTATCTGAATATCAAAAGTATATATACGAGTATATAAAATGTTGACATGTCAAATGAATTTTTAAATCATTTCTACCATTTCACGATTATTTTTTCTGTTTCAGGTTCTTTGAGATGTTGGGTAGATTTTTTTTGTTTTTGTTTTTTTATTTTTAAATTGCTGTTGAAATTTTGATAGGGAATTCTTAAATCTGTATATTATTTTGTATAGTTTTAGCATCTTAACATTAAACCTTCCAGTTTAAGAACACAGATATCTCCCATTTTATCTGCATATTCCTTAATTTATTTCAACAATGTTTTTGTCTGGTTTTCAGTGGGCAGCATATTCTAAGTTTTGCACTTTTTATTTCCAACAATACTATTATATTTGCATTTTATTTGAAATGAAATTATTTTTATATTGGATTATTCAGTGGAAACATGGTAGCATTGGTGTTTATAAGTAGGTGTTGAATCTTACAACCTCAATGTATTTTTGTTCTAACTGCTGTTTAGTGGCATTCTGTAGGATTTTTCTCCATATAAAATCTTGTATAAGAGTAAAAATAGTTTTTCTTAATTTTCAATGTAGATGCTTTTTCTTACCAAATTGCTCTTTCAGTTAGCATTCTGTGCTGTGTTGAACAGAAAGGATGTGATCCAGTACCTTTATCTTGTCCTTGTTCTTAGAGGAAAGCATGCGGTATTTGACATCTCCCCCAACAGCACCACCAACTGGGAAAAAGTGTCCCTATAGGGACACTTCTCTGCTTCTTTGATCTAATGACTATTTAGGAGTGTGCTAAATAAGTTGAAAGTTTTTTCTTCTAATGATTCCTAATTGTTCTGTGTGTTCTTATACTATTTCTATTCCTTTAATGTTTTACTTATCTCTTTCCTTCTTAATTTAAATCTACTAAGCTCTATTTTAGCCTGAGATATTTGTGTACTTGAGAATATACATTCTGACCTTATTCACGTAATGCTCTATTTAAACCAACTATATGTTGCTGGTTTATAATTTTTAATTTTTTTATTTCATTACTTGGATTCTGGCTAATTGTATCCATTACTGAATATTTCTCCTTTCATGTCTGTCAGTTCTCCCTAGGATTTTTATTCTTTCTGATTGGGTACATATATTTCCAGTTGTTATCTCTTTCTCTTAGTTTGGCACTGTTATTAAAAGATGATCCTAGGGGCTGGAGAGATGGCTCAGCAGTGGAGAGCACTTGCTGATCTTGCAGGAGACCCAGATTTGGTTTCTAGTGCCCACAACCATCCCTGCTTTATTTTCAGTGGATCCTACATTCTCTTCTATGGATATACACATGGCTCACATACATGCTGACAAAACAGTCATGCACTTAAAATGTTCCTAATTGTTTCTAGTTACATTTTTTTCAAAGGTCTGACAATATAGCCTTTCAAGCTTTTTAGTAGTTGTTTATATAACACATAATTTTATACTATATCTTTGTATATACTCACTTTAAGCCTACTTGTGTTTTTAATTGAAAGCATGGGGTTTTTTTGTTTTGTAGATACTTTTGCTTGTGGCTAAATGTCTATCAGAAACAACTAAGAGAAGAAAGGTTCATTTTTGTTTATGAGTCAAAGCCATCTGGATGGAGAAAGTAGAGCAGAGGAGCTCTATCTGTGGAAGTGAGTTTATAATGGACCACGAGATACAGAGCAGTCTAGAAGCAAAGGTAAGTATTCCAAACGTTATTTCCACAGCTAGGCCTTAACCTCCTATAGGCTCCACAGTCTTCAATCAGTCCACAGATTTGAGTAAGAACTCAAAACAGCAGCCTCGAAGGGGCTTTTAAGATATAAACCACAATGCTGAGATAGGTAAGAAGTTAGGGAACTGGGATGTGAGGCAAATTCTCAAAGGATCAACTTACAGCTTCCAGATGTACTGAACTTAAACTCTCAAGCTTCTTGTCTCCTCTTGGAAAAGACAATCAGGGGCTGCAGACATGGCTCACTGGTTAAGGGCACTGACTATTCTTCCTGAGTTCAATTCCCAGAAACCACATGGTGACTCACAACCATCTGGCACCCTCTTCTGTATACATAATACATATTTTTTTTTTTTTTTAAATTTAAAAAGACAATCAGAAGGGCGGCAGAGCCTGCAATTATTATGCTAAAGACAGACCAAGAACAGGGGCTTTACCTGGCCATAAAGCCAAAGGGTAAACAAATGACCAAAAGTACAATTAGCTATTCCTTCCAGGCCCAAAGCCTCAATATCCAAAAGTTAAACTGGTTAAATGCAGTTAGCTATCATACTTTTTTCCCCAGTTGTATGCAGATATATTTTTTGCATGTGTCCAAAGGCATGTGCATATAGAAGCTGGTGCCTGAAGTACAGAATCATCCTCAATGGCTCATCTGCCTAAGTCAGAGTCTTTCAATGAAACCTAGACCTCACTGACATGACTAGTTTTACAAGCCAGATTGCTCTAGGGACCCCTTTATTTTTCTGCCTTCCCAGGATGGAATTGAATTACAAGCTACCATGTGGCTTTATATGGGTTTCTGGGAATAGCAACTCTTCTCTTCATCTTGTGCACATTAATGGCTGAATCCCCTTCCCCAAAGTCCTAGCTAGCTCTTTTTTTTGTCAAGTTTCTTGAGTTTAGGACCACACAGAATAGCCTGTATAACTTCAAAGCTGAAGCTTACGGTTCTAGATAGGGTTTCTTGGGGGTGGAGCTCTCCAGAGTGGGGATCATTTGATCTCAAGTTCTGAACTTAGTGGGATTCTATGGTGAGACTCTGGACCAATCTAAGGGACTGGTTGGATTTTGTGCCTAGAGATTGGTGGGACTTCAAGGCCTGGGCTTGGTTAGGGGCACAGTTGTTTTTTCTTGGCTCTGGTCCCAGGGTCAAAGTGTTCTTTCACAGTCCCCTTTAACTCTGCATTGCTGATCTCAGAGTTTGAGGCCTGCTTGGTCTAGATAGCAAGTTCCAGGTCAGCCAAGGCTACATAGACAGAACATGTCTCAAAACAAAGAGTTTAAATGGAGTCGCCTTATAAAAGGGCAATAATGCTTCTATTAGACATTCAGAGACAACAGAGGAACATTTTAAAGTACATTTTAAGGATGTAGTAGTAAGAATGTAGACTTTATGAGACCATGTCTTTTTCCCCAACAAATAAACTTCAAGTATATAACAGAGGGAAGAGAGAATCTAGACTGATAAAAAAATGAAAAACATTTCAGCCAATGAAAATTTGTGGGTTTTAATTAGATTTAGAGGTGCTGATAGTCAATTCAGGGTTTTGTGTATGTTACACAAGCAATAATCACAGGGCTACATGCCCAGTCAGTACTTAACTGAGTCTTCCTGTTGTTTTGAGACAGGCTCTCTCCACATCTGCTGAGACTAAGGAATTATTTTTCACATTTCTATGCTAGTGTTACAATGACTACCTTAAAAATGTGTCTTTTAGAAGTAGCATTGAAATCCTCAAAGATGCAACATATGATGATGTTGCTAGGCCCTCTCATATCAATCAAGAAAATGTCCTATAGACACTTGCCTACAGGCCAGACCTATGGAGACATTTTCTCAATTGAAGTTCCTCTCCCCAGATGTCTAGTGTAATGTGGATTTGCCACAATAATCTTTACATTTTTATAAGTATCTGAAGTTGATGGTCTCTATTACTACTTTAGTTTTGAAATCTTGATGTTTACAAAACGAGTTTGTAAATTAAAGTGAAGTTACAAAAAAGCAACCAATAATACATCACCACATTCTGATGTGAAGACTCACACACTGGATCATTCATAAAACCACAAGGTCATAATCTGAAAACACAGGACACATTTCTCTTTTAAAATTTTCCAGATGAAATTAAATCATTGGTTTTGTTTGTTTTAACTCGAGGGAAAAAAAAAAACCAGCTCTGTACTAAAATACTTTAGAAAATAGTAAGTTTTTTCTCCAGTTCTATGTCTGACCAACTAGAGAACTGATATATAATTGTCCTCTGACCTCTACACACTGGCTGTGGCATGTACACTACACACCTGCACACACACTAAAGTCTGTATGCATGTGCATGTATGTGTATATACATACACAAATGACATTCTAAGAATGTCCCCAACTTTGAAGACACAAGGCGAAAAAGGGCATTCAAGAAGTAAGGTTTTCCTTTTTTAAAAAATAATTTAAAAAGGAAGAAAATGTTTCATTAGTTGATTGTAAAAAAAAAAAATTATTACATAACTCATTGAATTTTTATTGCACACCACTTAAGCCATTTTCTTTTTTAGAATTTCTGTTTTACTAGCTTTCACTATGTATTTGGGAGACAGAATGTGTAGATAGCTTTTTACATTATGCCAAATGGTCGCTGGGTAACACAGACTCTATGTGGACCGAAAATACACAAGGTGGACTATTTACTCTGGGTGGACCTAGTAAGATTATGGAACCAGTGATTCCAGCTGGAAATGGAAAAATGGCTGAAATATGAATAAGCTGAATTTTCAAGGACTTGCTCAATTATTTATGAAATACAAACAGTACCTCTTCTGTGTCAGTCACCGTGTCAAGAATCTGTGGATACAAAAATGAACACAACCACACCAATGGACAATGAAACAGGAAATTATAACTGTGTGACAAAAGAACAAAGTATTTGGGAAGACCAGAGGATAGGCTGTCAAAAATGGGTAGTTTAGATAAAGGGGAGAAGGTGGTACTGGAGGTGGGATGGTGTAAAATCTGGATTCAACTGAACTAAATAATGGAGAACAAGTGTAGCTGTGATGTTTAATGTCAGTTGTCCACTGAAGAGATCTAGAGGCAGCTAGAAGATGAACTCTGGGCATGCTCATTAAGGATTATATTGACTAGGTTTACTGAAGTGAGATGGCCCACCCACTCTGGAGCAAAAGCATTCGTTACTCTACATTTCTTCACTGCAGATGCAATTGTGTGCGGAAATGACCTAATAAAGAGTGAGGAATAATTGAAATAAAGGCACAACAGACCAAGTAATGTCCTTGACTAGGTCTCAGGTCTGGAATCTGTTTAAAGGACAATCAGACAGACATGGTTCAGATAACAGTTCTCAAAGTGGAGTTTCTATACTAACAGCAATAGCCAAGACCCAAAGCATATTTTGGTCATTTGAGAAATCTGCAAACACATGTTTATTGAAATACTATTCAGAACAACCAAAGGAATCAGACTATGTATGTATTAACAATGAATGGATAAAGCAATTGGTATGCATACACAATGGGATTTTATTTAGTCAGAAAAGAGTGGAATTATGTCACCTGCAGGAAAATGGATGGAGCTGGATGGCATCATGTTAAGTAAGCCAGAATTAGAAGGCAAACAAATTTCTCATATACAGAATATAGATTAGATGACATTAAAATATAATGTGGGATAAATGATGTTTTATATGATATGTATATGGAAATGACAGGATAAAATCCACACTGAAAACATACTAAGAAAAAAACAATACAAATGTATTTTTAATGCTACTTAAAATAGCTAAGAAGGCAGATCTTATAAGTGATTATATGCAATTTTTATCACAATGAAGGATTACAGAAAAAGAAAAGAAGCCTGTATTTGATGATGCTAGAAAAAGTCACTAAAGAAATCACTTTTCCACACTGGAGAAAACTGCATTCTCTCTCTCTCTCTTTCTCCATTTTCTAAAGGCAACAAGAATGACAAATGCCTGCTCCCCAACTTGACACTCTCACATGACTCCTAAGAGTGTAGGAAAGAAGTGTCCTCACTGCAGTGAAGTAAAAACAACCAGGAGCCCTGGTCAGGACCAGTGGGGTCTCTAGGGATTGCTAATAACCAGCACTGGAAGCTGTGCAACACAGGCCCCAGAAGTCAGAATCGCACTTACCCAGGGGCTCAGACCAATGCTGGAGCAACTGGTTTATTTATTGCTTACAGTCAGCAGCTTACTTTCTTGAAGTCAATTTCAGACACAAGCACATTCACTTTACAGACTCTTTACAGGAACCGTAGGGCATCTCCAACAGCAGTAACTTGAGGTAAACATTATGATTTCCTCATGGCAGACAACCAAAAGCACCCTTTACCGAAACATTAGGCTTCAGGTTCCTTCCTTCATTTTTAAAAATAAAACACTGCCAACTGATAATGTGTCAGCTCTTAAAAAGGAACAGAAACAAAGGGTCATTTAAAAAACATCTGATATATGGTAATGAGTTACAACAACTTAATCCTTGAAGAGCTTAACACACCTTGGCATTAAAACTTGCCTTCTCAGTTACAATCCCAAGTACTTGTTTGTGACCCAGGGTCTTTCTTAAGTAAAAATAGCACGATTTTATTTTTTTTGAGTGCATGCATGCAGGTGTGTGCTATTTGGCTTACACATCCTGAATAACACATACACCTTTTTTTATATTGACAACTTTGTTTCATTACCAAGAGTTTCAAAGAATTTGACTTTTCTACGTCCATTTTAACTTTAAAAAATTTATTACTTGATTATACTTATGTTTTAAAAAAAGTAGAGAAAAAGGTTAAAAGAATATAGGAATTATCCGGCCTCTCTTCACAAGCACAGCAATAGGATAATGTATATTCCCTTCTAGTCTTTTTTTTTTTTTTGTATTTACACACCATTTAAAACAAAAAACCAGTGTCATAAACGGATACACCCTTTTTTTCTCATTTCATAGTATGAAGTAATCATTTCTTTTTGTGAGAACATTATTTCCACTTGATTGCCTCATAGCTTAAGCATAACAAAAACATAGTACATTCATCTAATTTTTCAATATTCAGATTGTTTTGAATATTTTGCTATGACAGACAACACCTGTTCTCCATAATTCTTTGAAGAAATCTCCCATAATTTCTTAAACAAAAATTCCCAGTGTACCAAACTGCCCTTCATCCAAAAGATGACGCCAATTTACAACCATATAGTCCCATTTCAAGCTCATATTCATTCCTTAGCAGTGTAGGGAAATGAATGTTCTCACCAGTCACTGTCATCAGTTAATAGGAGAAATGATTGACAAGGTTTTGGGCTTTGTTCCCTTACATTTCTGCAGGCCATTGCTTTCCTTCCGGGTTCTGGAGGAGTCGGTATCTTGGAAGCGTGCACTGTCTCTCCTGCTTACCACATGCTCTTTCCAGGCAGAGGCATGAAGGACAAATATCTTTCCCATTCTTGTTTAAGCAAAGTCCCCCAAAGAGTAGAAGAAGTAAGTCTCCTTGTGGCGGCCATGCTGTTTTAATGTCTTGGCGGTAAAACAGAACACTGGGCCATGTTCTGAAAGGAAGAGAGCAGAGATGACACGCTACAGGCAGCAGAGAGCATGCTAACTACCCCAACCAAATGAAAACAAGAAAAAAAAAATTGATATTTTGTGTATAGTAAGAATTCATGGGACACATACTCATTAAACTCTCCAGATAATTCCTATGTTCACCAAAACTTAAAAGCCACTAATTAGGGTGGATGAAATGGATCCAGGAATAAAGCTACTTGCTGCTGGGAAAAAGTGTGAGACTTCCAATACAATAATGCAACCAATCCTGGAGAAGCCACGAACCCTGGGGAGAGGCCTGTGCCTTGGAAAACATCTGGTGAGCTCTCTGGCCCTTGAAAATCTGGGGGAGAGGGTGTAAATCTTGTGCAGGGCCATACCCATATCTGCAGCAAATGTAGTGAGATTATGTTGGTAAATTGCAAATATTTTTCCCTCCTACTGGTTTAATAAAAAGCTGATTGGCCAGAGGCAGACAGGAAGTGTGAGCGGGGCTACCAGTCTCAGAAAACTCTGGGAACATCCCAGAGCAGGGCAGAGACACTAAAGAGATGCTAGGAGACAGAGAAAAGTTGAAATGTTGCTCTAAGAAAAGGTGCCAAGCTGCATGGCTAAGCAAGATAAGAACCATGGGTTACTTTAAGAGTAGAGTTAACAAATTATATGCTTGGGCCTTAGGTCAATCAGCATAAAATAAACATAAGCTTTTGTGTGTTTCTTTGAGGCAAAGCGGCAGTGGGGCTACGAGTGGATCTGAACCTTGAGGCTAGGGCCAAAAACATAATACAACAACTTGCCACCAAGTCTGACAGCGTTAGTTCAATACTTGGACCCACATGGTAGAAAGAGAATCAACTCCTACAAGCTGTTCTCTAACCCCACATGTTCACTGTGGCGTGTTTATGTGTACATAAATAAATAAAATGTCAATAAAGAAACAAAACAGCAATAACACTAACCAGATATGGAACTTCAGGAGCAACATTGAATCTTGGTTTTTCTTTTTCTTCCTGACAAGTGAGGTTAGTACTGCTCATCTCCAGGGACTGCTCTGAGAACCACACATGTCCCTCCACTTTTATAGGCATTAGAGCACACTGTCAATACCTTCTCCCAGCTGGAACCATCACTCATGCAACCCTGTATCTTATATCACTGTAAAGTTGCTTACGATTTAATGTGACTCAACTGGCAACATGATGGGTTCTTCATCAATACTGGGAGTGTTTGAGTATTGTTTTAAATTTTAATTGTTTGTTTTGGAGATAGAATTTCACTATATCACCCTGGCTGGCATGAAACCAGGCTGTCCCTGAATCTGCCTCTGCTGGTATACTGCCACACCCTACTACTGGGTTTGGTTCTAACCTGGAGCTTGACAAACAGTGAGTTAACTGGTGTTTCAGAAATGAACCAATGAGTGAATGAATGATCCACACATTTCAGTGCTTTGATGATTAAAAATGACTCAGGGTAAGAATTACTAGTACCGGGTTCCTTACCATTCTAGAATAGAGACCACAGCACTGAATTTTGTCTCCAAGGCAATTCTTCATTTCTTACAACTCCCTCGATTGACACCTGATGAATGCTACACCTATAACTCACTTTAGAGTGTGTATTTACAAAAGCACAAATCAGCTTCAAAAAGATCATTAATTTATACATGTCTGAGCATGTCTTAGATTTTTTTTTTAAGGAACTGACTTCGAGTGTGAAACTACAGTGAGTGTAAAGTCAGCAGGAAGACAGCAAAGTTTGCAACTGGATCATAATATGAGTCCAACACTGACTCAGAAGTGGCCACAGAGGAACTCAGTGAGGCCACTCAGACATTGGTTTGTTTGAGACTGTTCAAACTATCATTTTGCAATTGGTAGATTCTTTATCTTTTGCCACACCCCCAAGAATAATTAAAGGTCTTTTGTACCTCAGCTGTGACAGAGCACTTCGTGAGAGGAAATTTATTTACTGATTAAATAAACATTTATCTTCTAGGTATCAAGTAGTGAAACCAGTGGAGGTGTCTCCATTCATGGAAGACATTAACTTTGCAGTGGCTTCATGTTGGCTGCCCTGAAGCATTCCATGCAAGACAGAAAACACTAGTAATCATTACCACAGCACAGTGTCTCCACCATACTAAAACTGTGGCTCATTCCTGAGCTCCTAGGTGGTAATTCAGGTAAGGACAGCATCTATAAACCTGCCCCATGCCCTCTCTGTGACTGTCAAGGTATCTAAGAGTACAGACATGTTTGAAGACACCTAGAGCTACTTCCTCTTTAGAGACAAGAGGAAGCTGAAGTAGAATGTCTTCAGGTCTTACCACTTTGGGTAATCAAGAGTCACAAAATGTCTAAAAAAAATGTCGCTTTCTAAAATCAGTTTACATTATATCCTTAGGATGAACTGGAGTTGAGAATCTACCAATCTGCAACTTGTCATCTGCTTACCATTATTAATTGTCTTAGTTTCATGTAACATTGACCCAAAGTGGGTATTTCCAGCTATCATTTTGTTATTGGTATATTAGATGTACTGACTGCAAAGACCTGTCTATACTCTGTACGAATCTACCCAAGAGAATATTGCTGAAAATACATATACAAGTAAGCCACATACAAGGAGCACACCAGCCTTCTGAACCAAAACAAAGAAAACTCCAGTGGATAACAAAACTCCCACGCCAGGTTGAGGAATTTCAACTGCAAGTAGAAAAAACAAATAGCAACACATAAAAGCTTGCTGAAAACGAACGAACAATACAACACTGACCTGTAGAAACTACATGAGGACATGGACCAAATTTAAAGAGAAAATATGGTGAAAGTCACAGCAGTGTCTGCTTACTGGTACAAGCAGCTTACCTTTAGGTTACGGAGTGTTTCTGACCATTCCATCGACCCTATTTGAGGTATGGTAGTGAGGAGTAAACTTTTGGCTTTGTTGGCATTTTCTTTCATGGTCTTTAAAACCCCATCCACTGACACCTTGCGAAAGAATAGCACACGATTTTATTGGCATGAACTGCTTCTCACAAAATAACTTACCCAAGTCACTGTTTTGCTTTGGTGTCCATGTTTATGTCCTTCCAAATCCATCCTTAGGGACCTAATCTTCTTTGTGAGGCTATCAGGAAAGGGACTTGGGGAGTTGATTATGTCAGGCTGGGACTGTTCTTAAAGAATAGTGCCTGAAATCACAGTGAACTCCCCCCACTGTTGTGGTTTGAATGAGAATGTTCCCAGAGGACCATATATTGGAATGTTTGGCCCCCAGTTGGTGGGACTGTTTGGGACAGATTAAGAGGTGTGGTCTTCCTGGAAGAGATGTGCCACTCTGGGCATTGTAGCTCTGTAGTGGGATTATATCTGCAGCGAATGTAGTGAGATTATGTTAGTATGTTGTAAATATTTGTCCCTCCTAATGGTTTAATAAAAAGCTGACTGGCCAGATACAGACAGGAAGTATGGGTGGGGCTACCAGACTAAGAAAATTCTGGGAACAGGAAGAACAGAGAAGAGATGCTGAAGAGATGCCAGAAGAGAGTGGGATGGATGAGTCACCAGCAGAAGCAGAAGAAAGAAGCTGAATTGCTGTTCTAAGAAAAGGTACCAAACTGCATGGCTGAACATGGGTTTGTGGGTTAGTTTAAGAGTAAAGAGTTAGCAAGTTGTGTTTCAGCGGAGCTGCGAGTGGATCCAAACCTTGAGGCTAGGCCCAAAAGTGTGGGTCAGAAGCCTTAAGCAGCAGTGGGGCTGAGAGTGCGTCCAAAACTCTGGGCTAGACTGGAAAGGCCAGCCCAGAAACCTTATACAACATAGCTCATAGCTCTGTCTGCCTCACTCTTGCAGATCACAGGTAAATTCTCAGCTACTGTGCGCCTTCCTGCCTGATCATGACAGGAAAAGGAAGCTTCCTGTGAACTGTATACCTCCAGTAAATGCTTCTACCAGATGTCTTGGTTATGGATCTTATTATAACACTTTAAAAGTAACTAAGACATGGCATGTGTCGCATGATGTTCAGTGGCAATGTGGCTACAAAATGGGTCCTCACCAGACAGGGCCAGTTAGTCTTGATCTTAGAGTTGTTAACTTGTAGAACTATAAAAACAAGGCCCTTTTTTTTTCTCTCTAGGAGCTATTTTTAATGGAATTTTCTTACAGCTGCTTGAACAGACTAACGTGGACCTACAATGTAGAGACTACTCACTCCAAATTGAATCCCTGAACCCAACCAAACACTGCTCTTCATCTGAGGAGAAAGGACTTATAGAAGCTCAACTCCACCTTCTAGAAAGTCCAAGAAAACATCACAGATGTCAAGAAGCAGCAACAGCAGCTGTAGCCACCACCTCTCCAGGTTCATAGAAAAACATATTCTAGCCTAACACTTGTTATACTGGACAACCAAACAGGAGCTAAGTATTCTAAAAGCAGCCCCTCTCCCTTCTCTTAAAGATTAAAAAAAAAGAATCATACCATTTTTATGACTCCTAGTTAATGGACTGGCAGTTAACATCACAAACTAAGCCCAAGAACCCAAGGAAACAAACAAACCAGGACAAACTACCTCAGGGAAAAAAAAAAAAATTCAACCCAGTCTGTGTTTCCTGTTACAAAATACCATCATGACGCTCAATTTTCCTTCTGTATCTAGGCCTATATCTATATATAGAGACACATGCTGATAAGATGAAGCTTGTAGCAACCCAGAGGAGAGACTCCATAGGACAAGGCCTTGGCTTCTGCCTTCCTTTTCCCCATCCTGTTTTTTGTTTGTTTTGTTTTAACACTAAAATTTTATTTTCTGTGGCAACCCCTTACAGTGTTGCCCAAGCTGGTTTCAAACTCATGATTCTCCTGCTTTGGTCCCACCAACATGCTCCAACCACGCTTGGCATTTTGCTTTCTTTACAAGAAAAAAAATAAAAATCCCTTTGGGGACTAGGGATGTAGCTCAGTGGTAGAATGCTAACCCAGAGTAAATTAGGCCCTGAAATGAATCTCAGAAAGTGTGTGTGTGTGCGTGTGCACAAGCATGTCACTTAAAATATTTAACCAGAAACTAGAATTTTGCTTGAGCATATTAAATAGCATAATTATAAATTAATTACTCAACTACTTCCTGCAGTGATTCTGAATTATGGAAGGAAGTACAGATCAACATTACTGGGCATAAACTGGCATGACGACTGTGGCTGGGCTCATAACTGCTCAGATAATCATGTAACTTTGTGTATGAATGACTGGTTCATAAGGGGAAGCTGACCACCAGGTCCAATTCCTTGCCCTGCTTTATTCCACTTGCAAGAAAGATAAGATTTATCAGGGCCACATGATTACATCTTTGTGTCTTCTCATCTACATAGCTTCTACAGACCCCAAGATGTAATGAGAAAACATAAGTACCACAGCTGTGGAAATGTGGCGAAGGTGCAGTTGAAGCTGAGTCATCAAATGCAGGTGCATGTAGCAGCCAGGGACTTACCATTTATTTATACTCATCTCCATACACTTTTCACGGGACCGTGACTTCACTTTTCTTTGTTCCTATTGTTGGGCTCCCTCAAAATGCCCTCACTATTCACCCTATGACTCACAACAACAACCCAACCCTTACTTAAAGATAGAGCTCAAATCTCCAAGGTTACTTTCTTTGCACACCCACTCTATGGAGTCCCTGGGGTTAACACTCCTGTGAGTCAGTATTCTCCTAACCATTTATGGTCTGACTCTGGCATGCTGCCCATGGACTCATGATGGGGAGACTGGACTCTTTAAGACACAGGTTGAAGTAGGTCAGTGGATGGGGCTTTTGAAGGTTTTAGTCAGGCCTCAAATTCTGGTTGTGGTATAGTTATGTTTTTGCTTTTAGATTAAGAAACCTTTTAGGAAATGTTTACCTTCAAAAGAGGGTGGTGAGGGAGGAGTTATATGGCCATGGTTGGTAACTGTGGAACCTGAGTGACTGCTTCATACAAGTTCAAGCTTTCCATGATGTAAATACTGTCTTGGGAGGCCCTAGGAATGTTCTAGGATCTTCAAGTCCTAGCTGGGCCTTGCTATGTTCCCTGTATAGTATCCCTCATTGACCTGTCTGCAATCCTGACCAGTTGGCCACATTCCATTATGCCCTCTTTCCGCTTCTCCCTCCTCTGTGCCTTTCAATCCTGCCCATCTTTCTCATTACAATTCCAAATAGCATCCACAGACTTGAAATATTTGGTTCAGAAAACTCATGAAACCCAGCATTATCCCCTTATAACCCTTTGCTTAGCCTCTGTGGTGGGTTGAGTAGGAATGGCCTCCATTGGCTCATACACTTGAATGGTTGGTTATCAAGGAGTGGCACTTGAGAGATTAGGAGGTGTGCCCTTGTTAGAAGAAGTGTCACTAGGAGTGGCTTTGGGGTTTCAGAAACCCAAGCCAGGCCTATTGCTCTCTTTTCTTGCTGCCTGGGAATCAGCATGCACGGCCAGCACCGTATCTGCCTGTGTGCTGCCGTTCTTCCTATCATGGTACCAATGGACAAAACCCCTGAAAACTGTAGGCAATCCCCTAAGCAAATGCTTTCTTTCATAAGAGCTGCTTTGGTCATGGTGTCTCTTCACAGCAATAGAACAAACACTAAGGCAACCTCTTCTTTCCTCAAACAGAATGCCAGCTCTAATGTATTTGCTGGCACATTCTTAGGCTGAGCATAGCATCTAGTTACAGTATGTTGAACAGGATAGGGACTTGAGATTTTCTTTTTCCATGAAAATAAACATAATGAATAACAGCAAAGGAAACGACACTCAAAGTACAACTTTACCTTTAAAATAAGGCCCATTATTCTCAACACGTCTACAGGCCTACAATGTCAAACATTATTGATTGCAACTCTCCTATCCTCCATGGATGATCTTATCTTCCAATAGGAACTATAGGAGATATCTTATAAAGCCTAATGAAAACTTTAAATGCTGTAGGAAGGCCCTTCCCAAGATGAGTCCAAAGAAAATCAATGAGACATTCTCTTAACAGCTCACCCAGAAGCCCACATTATACGCCATCAGGAGATTCCTACTTACCGCTTCTTCATGCTCCTTCCAACAATCATAATCGGTTGCCATGGCAATGCTTGCATAGCAAATTCCAGCCTCCTTAGCAAGCACTACCTCTGGAACTGTAGTCATATTGATAACATCTGCACCCCAAGTACGAAATACAAAGCTTTCTGCCCGAGAGCTGAAACGGGGCCCCTCGATTGTGACTATGGTCCCCTTTGAATGGTATCGAAGTCCAAGCTTCTTGGCTGTTTCTATGAGTACCTGCAAAAGGAAGAACCACCGCGGAAAATCACACAAACCCATGACACCTCCAGCAGACTAACACAGCAGACTTTTACTACAATGTCCTTCGAGGAATCCTAGACAACTTAAAGATACTGTCTAGGGGCTGGAGAGATGGTTAAGAGCACTTGACTGCTCTTCCAAGGGACCTGAGTTCAGTTTTCAGCAAGCATAAGGTGGCTCACAACCATCTGTAATGGGATGAAATTCCTTCTTCTAGTGTTTACATAAAATACATGAATAAATAAATCTTAAAAAAAAAAAAAAAAGGAAGATACGGTCTAGCTCCCTACTCACACATTCCTGCTGCCCAGGTCCACTGAACACATAGCTCATGGCTTTTAGAGAAAACACACCAGATTTTGATTGATGTACTTGAATCTCATTCACTTTTTAAGAACATAGAAAGGCTAAACTGGGGCTTCAATCTGGACCATTACACTTGATCAACTAAGGCACTACTTGTCAGGCACAGATCAAAGTGCTGGCCTAGTCAGACTCAGTGACCTTTTGGAGAGTTTTGTAGAAGGCCACTTTTCTTGAGCTTGCTACCTCTCCAAGGGCATATGGTTAAATGAGAATGCTGTCCTCATTTTCTCCAGAGACCAACTTATCTGAGCATTTGTTACCTGTTACTGTAAGGCCATGCACCCGTTTTTTTTTGAAACATTATTAAAGTTTCATCAGAAACACTTCTGGAGCTGGAGAGATGGCTCAGCAGATAAACTGTTTCTGCTTAAAATAACTGAGAATGGAGGTATTATTAGCAATGAGGAACAACATGTAACCACTGAATTTCAAAACCAAAGCTGAGGGAGGAATTGATCTACCTGCAGATATCATCCCAAGACTTTACACTTTATTCTGGTATGCCTGTCAGACAGACTACAAACCTCTCTTGTTTTGGGGCAAAATGGTTCAGCCATTGGGATATGACACACTCCTCTGGCGCTGCTGTGACTTCCATCATAGAAGGTCTGAGGCCTAAGGGATGTCCTAGAAAGATAAAGTGGTAAGGTTTTTACTTCTGTTACAGCACCATCTCTGTCCTCTGAGGTATAAATCTGCTGTGCCTGGGTCACTCTACATCCAATAGCTGTAGGAAGTGAAGGACATTGTCACTGGGCACCTTCAGGTTAGAACTGAGCTCTTGTAACACACCCCTAACCAGGAACAAGTGTGCCCATCTGAGATTGTTAAGTACAGCTCCGGGACTTCAGAGAGGGTGGGTAAAGCCCAAAGCCAATCTGAAACATTCCATCAGAACCTATGCAGAAGACTTCAGAGTGAGCTCCTGAGCCACTACCTAGACTAGTTCCCAAAACTGTACCAGACTCATTTCGTTAGCTTCTGCATAAATGTAAAATGCAAGAATCGATTTAAGCCATACCCATATCTCCTTAAAATATTAAACAAAATTAAAACAATTGCTTTGTTTCAGTCCATACACCGTCCTTATCCACATCAACTGTCTTCTCTTCAAAGGAAAGATAATTCCTGCTTCAGCCTTAGTGGAATTTTCCCAGGCCACTGATCCACTCAAGAAAGCGGCTGGACTGACTGTCCTGCTCCTCAGGAAACTTGTTTCCCCCCTCAGCTTATTCTTAATCCACTTTAACTAGATCGCAAGGTTTTTATTTCAAGTATTTTGCTAAAGTCTTTTTTGGAATCCACAAGACAAGTAAAAATAAATTCACCGCTAGTTCACTCAACTTCGTTCCTGGAAGCTTGCAGAAAAAAAAAAATACAAACTAGTTTTTATGTGCATTGATTTTTCTAAACTTGAACCACTAAGTAACTGAGTGAAATTGCACCCCGCCAACCTCTGCCATTTCTGAAAGAAGAAAGATGAGGGAAGGGTGGTATATACGAACACTGTAGGCAGAAAATATGGTCTTTTTCCAAGGGTGGAATGGAAAAGTTCTTGCTGGTTCCATTGACACATCTAGTTTATCTACTGCCCCAAATGGACTATTTTATACTCAGGAACTCCAGCTGACATGGAAGTTATGTCTCTTGGAGATGAAGAAGGCCCACTGCTGTGAAAGAATGCAAACCTCATCTCTACAATCTTGAGTCTTTCTCATGTGCTCGAAGAAGTCAGAGTAAACCTCACAGCAAGCACAGCTGAGGCTGAAGAATGGGCCAAATGACAGCTATATTATCAGGGCTTCCCTCTGAAGAATGACCAGCAATGCCCGGTTTTAGTCTCTCATGAATCAAGTTGTATCAATGTTTGCAACTGGGTATAAAACAGACACAAAAACTTCCAGTAGGTACGGTAACAAACTTCCATGCAGTAACACCAATTTCTTCAACATGTTCACTGCTTCTGCCTTGTGGCAAACACACAAAAGAACATGCACTACATTATGTTACATTACTTGATACTTGTTAACTGATCTTAATTACTACTTTTTTTTTTCCCCATTTATCCCCCCCCCCTTTTTTTTTTTTATAAAATAAAGTCTTTTTTATCCCCATCCCTATCCCTCCCAGTCAGCCTTCGGCCACCCTATCCCCATCCCCTCCTCGAAAAGGGCAAGAAGTCCCAAGGTGGGTCAGCATCCACTCCAGGCAAGTCCAATTTCCCCATCCTACTATAAGGATGAGTTAGGTGTTCCTCTGGAGGGAATGGGCTCTGAGGTGCTAGTCTATGCACAGAAACACAGTCTGATCCCTCCCTTTGAGGCTCCACATACTGCTCATGTCAATGGACAGTTGCCTACCCTTGAAGGACCTAGCTCCTTTTCCTGATGGTTCCCAAGTGGCTGTTCTTGGTCAGTGAGCTCCCCAGAGGTCCAGTCAGTTATTACCATGGGAGTTTTCCTCATAATCCCTATCCCCTTGTTCATACAGACTCTGCTCCTCAGCTCCCAGCTGGACCGGGAGCTCGGCCCAGTGCACAGCCATGGATCTCTGTCTCCACGTCTATTCATTGTTGGATGTAGGTTCTGTGATGACACTTGGGGAAGTGTCATTTAATTGTATATATTAGTTAATTAATTCATTTAATTATAGGGGAAGTCCTCTCTAGGCACTCCTTCCACTATTGGTTGGAGACCTAGTCAGGGACATCCTGTGAGTTCTTGGAGGTTTCCCTAGCATTTGGTTTCTTTCCAAGCCCACATTGGCTTACTCTATTAAGATCTCCATCTCTTTTTCCCCTCGTCTTACTCAACCATTGCCTCTCATGATTTGTTCCCACCTCTCCTTGGTTGCAACCCGTTATGCTCCCAATTAGCTAAGGAGATCTTCTCTATTTTCTCTTCCTAGGGGAATCCCTGGATGTCTCTCTTAAGTTCCTTCTGATCCCAAGTTGTTCAGGGGTTGTAGTTTGGAGCTGGGGTATTCTTTGCTTTTTGTCTAAAGCCCACTTATGAGTACATCCCATGCCTATCTAAGCACTATAAATACAACTGTTTACACTAAATGAATTCTGATAGAGCAAGGGGTTTCTTACCACAGCAGAGAAATGTGCAAGGCATCCCCAAAACAAAACCATAAAGTAAAACAGGTGTCATCTGTGGAACACGTGACTTCCCTTGAGAACCTGTCAGAGAAACTGGATCTCTAGAACTCAGCCAAAGCCTGGAACAGTGGACCAGACACAGCATCAGAGGAGAGATTGCTAACAAAGCTGAAAGGTCACTTCTCATTTCCAGCCAAACCAGCTTGTCTAGATTCACAATTCCAGTTGAGCTGTGTCGTTCAATATTGGCTGAGTGATATGGGTAGGAAACAGGTTTATCCTTTGATTTGAATTAACACTTCAGTTTCTATCTTTGTACATTTAAAGCAAAATCCACACAGCTACATATAAGGCTTGTACAACCTATAGATTTCTATGTTGAAATCCTGCCTCTTAAGGTCATACTATCAGGAGGCCAAGACCAGGTCATGGGGAGCAGGTACAGAGCATCCTCATGATTGGTACTAGGGCCCTTCCAAAAAAAGAGGATCCAGGGAACTAAGTTCCCTTTTCACTACACAATGAAATAGCAAGAAGATGCCAAAAAAGCCAGCTCTTTTCAGACACCGGATGTATTTGTAAGGATTCCTGGCATTCCACGTAGCTGAGCCTACTTGGCCCAGGTGGGATGCACCTTATACCGAGGCACGACCCTGGGCGTGGCTGTGTAAACCCTGCAGCACTGCTTATGAAAGCACCTCCCTGGACCCGGAAACACCTCCCTGGACCCATGACGCATACCCGTGCACGCCCCTTCCCTTAAAAGAGACTGCAAGCGCATGCTCTGGTCCTTTTCTCTGTCCCCTGACTTCTGTCTTGCTCCTCTGTTTCTTCACCTGCCTGGGACTCTTCTCTTAAATAAACTCTAGTGTGTGGCCTTGTTAGTGTGTACTTGCTCTCATGCGCGGAACTAACAGTATTGACACCTTTCTTCAATCTTAGCCGTAATTACTACTGAGAAACTTCTGTGGTTTAGAAGATAATTACTCCACAGTATTTTGTTAAAGCAGCTTAAGTAGACTAAAAGACTTGTACCTTTGCTTAAAGATAGAAACAGCAGCAAAAATTTCAGTGGCTACCCACCCATTACATTCAGATGCAATCACATCTCAGTGTTACATTTCAGTAACACCTACCCCACTAGATGCTCACACATGTATCCCCAGAAGCTGTAATTATTTTACCTTACATGGCAGAGGGCAACAAAGGTAACAGATGGTTAGTAGGAAGTTGACTTCAAAATAGAAAGATTATTCTGGATTAGTTATGAGGAAACAATGTCATTATTAGAGAAGTTCTTACATGTGCAGGAGGGCAGCAGAAGTGTACATAGTGACAAGAATTTCATCTGTCCTATTTGGCACTGGATGGATGTGGGCCATAAGCCAAAGACTATAGTGAACCAAGGGTCAGAAAATGGACTCCACCTTAAGCTCCCCCAGAAAGTTATTGGGCTTGGCCAACAGCTCTTTTTTTAAGGCCCAGTGAGACCCATGATAAACTACTAACCAAATTATAACAAGATGATCAATTTGTGGTTAGCTCCTAAGTTTTAACTGAGAACAGATAGATTTGCATATCAATTGCACCCTGTCTGTTACTTCTCTCCTCAGGATGGCCATCTTTTTGAATAATCCTCTCCTTCCTCCCAGCTACCTGCATTCTTCACACTCTGAGATTCTATTTAAACGATGGCTGGAAAAATAAAGTGTGAGAGCTTGAATGGAAGTTCCTGTTTCTTCATTTGTCGAACCTCCGGTTTCAGGTCCACTGAAGACCCCACTGGCAGGGGCAGGTACACTCATTTCTGTAGTTTGATATATGATCAACCCAGTTACGGACGTCTATAGAATTACCGATGGAGGGCCACTCCCTTTATCAAAGTGAAGAGATTAGTTTTGCCTCCTGACTAAGCATGGATTTTAGGGAATGATGACCACCAGGTTGGCTTTACTACTCACTGTTTGCTTCTGGGAAGAGTCCCTCTGATCTCTGGAAATTAGATCTTCCTATAGTTAAGGGGACAAAGCCACTTATCCCAAATGGGCTATGTGAGGGTGAAACAAGATGATATAATCTGGAGGCTGGCACTGGCCACTGTTGACATGGAGCATCTGCTTCTGTACTCTCTTCTGCCAACATGGAGTTTGGCCTCAAATCAAGGAAACCCCTGAAACTCCTCGTGGCTGGCAAGCAGGGGTGGGTAGATGCTATTCTAGCTTTTGTTTCTGATGCTGACAAAATGAAACAAAGGAGAGAAATAGATTTTTGTTCATAATCCCACGTTATGTATCTCTGGGGGAAGCCACAGTAACAGAAGCTTGAGAAACGTGGTCATATAGCCACATAATAACAGAGAACACACATGCCTACCAGCGTGCTTTCCCCTCTCATATTGCTCAGGACCCCTGCCTACGGAATGCAGCTGCCCCCAATAGACTAACTTTCCCTACATAAATTAGCAATCAAGACAAACACCCATAGGCCAACCTAACTTGATAATGGAGACTCTCTTCCCAGACAATTCTAAGTTGTGTTAAGTTGACAATTAAAACTAAACCAACCAGCACAAGTACTAAAAACAACAAGAAAAATGCACAAACAAAACATTTCTTTGAAAGGGTGAAGGAGACAAATAAACTTGCCCCGCCATGGAAAAGGAGTTCAGGCTAGTCCCTCAGACACAGAAGAGGAGAAAAACTGACAAGCAGGCTGTTTCTTAAGTAGAGCCCCTTGAAGCAGCTTGAGGGCATATTTGTTAGCTGAGACTCTTCCTTAAAGAAATGTGGAGTTAAAAGTACACGGAAGGAAAACATTCATCTTCTAGGAAACAGACACTTCTGAGGTGGTTTCCGAATGTAGCCTCTGTGCCTAGTAAGCTCCAGCACGAGGGTACATGAGTCACTTAACTTGCCAAAAAGTAACATGGCTTTGCTTACAAGGATGGTGTCTGGGCAAGGGATTCTCCCACAGCTCTGATCTCAGGAGTATTCCTCCTAATTGATTATAGTAATCACAGCAGCAACAACAAAACAACTGATGGATGCTTTATACCTCGATGATGAAGAGATTCTTCAGTAGAGGGTTTTTCATTATCCTCTCTCTTCTGTCATAACTTAGGAGATCTTGCTCACAGTAAAGTACAAAAATTCTAACTTTGGGGAGCTGGAGAGATGGCTCAGCAGTTAAAAGTATTTGTTGTTCTTACAGAAGACTCAGCTGGGTTTCCAGCACCCATATGGTGGTTTGCACCACCTACAACTCTGGTTCCAGAAGATCCAACTCCTTCTGCTGATCACTGAGGACACCAGACATGCGTGTGATGCACACACAGACACACAGGCAAAACATCCATACACATAAATCTTAAAAAAAAAAAAAAAATTAGAAAACAACAACAACAACAATACTAACTCTGATAGGGGTAGTGAAAAGAAATCTGCTATCATCTCCTTAAGTGTTAGGATTTCAACACAAAGTCTGAGAGTCATAGAAGAACAGATCTCAGCAATGAGGATTTTGCTCAAGGCTCTGACAGAGACAGTGATTTCATCTCAGTTGCATATCTGTAAAGGGGACCATAAGGAATAAGGAATGCATTTGCTAATGCTGTTACTATTTCCTAACTGTCCAAAACTTGGTCCAGGTCAGTTTAAGTATTTTATCAGGCTGTGTAATCCCTGTCCCAGGATGTTTACCCTAAAACAATAGCCACACACAGGTATACTATGCAGAAAAAAGTACCACTTTGTGTTATGTTTAGGACTGCAAACTGTGAAAGTGAGAAAAAGCTGGCTGGAAAGGCTTTGGCATTTTAAACTCCACTAATGGGTCAGATCATCCTTTTAAAATGTCTGTCAGGTCTTACAAGCAGGATGTGATCACATCACCATCATTGATATTCCCCTGTAAATAGGGAACCAAGCAGAGGTTCAGGGCTCTCTAAATATAAACTTCTAGAAACCACTCCTTCAAAAGTGCAAGAGATCATGAAGCACACACCCAACGTTGAAAGAATGACGAGAAGGGCTGAGGTCTAAGAAAAGAGCCAGGACCTCATTTCCCCTGGGTAAACAACTGCTGCTCAAAAACCTGAGGAGATCCCCAGGGTACTGTTGAGGCTGCTTCTTGGTTTATGTCACACTTACAGGATATGAAAAAGAGTCGAAGGCATGCCAGGCAGAGAAAGCGAGTACTGTCCAGGGGCTTGGGAGAAAGGGAAGGTTCCAGCAAGCAGAAACAAGATGTTGTGATGTGGGGACTCAATGACACAGAGGGTCCCAGCGAGGCATTGAGCATAGCACTAGCAAAGGGCCAGAAGAGAATTACAAACTTTGAGGTGAACACAGCTGGAAGCACCTGGATGAGGGACTGTTGAGGTGACAGACTTGAGAGTCACCCGAGTTCAACCCCCCCAGGGCTCACTTGCTAACATATGACAGCATCTCTTTTACCCAGGTCTCCTGAAGCATAACTGGGTGAAGGATCACTGCATGCCTGTGAAACACCGACCACAGCACCCAACTGGACGGCTGTTTTTAACAACAGGACGTGTGGTAGTTGTAGTGGGATTATGTTATGTTGCTACTGACTCCTGTCATTGTAAATATTTGTCCTATCTATGGGTTTAATAAAAGCTGATTGGCTAAAGGCAGGCAGGAAGTGTGGACGGGGCTACCAGGCTAAGAAAACTCGGGAACATCTCAGAGCAGAGACAGATGCTACAGAGCTGCCAGAGAGACAACACAGATGCCAGGAGATACAGAAGAAAGAAGTTGAAATGCTGCTCTGAGAAAAGGTACTGAGCTGCATCTTGGAACAAGATGGGTTGAGATCAGATGGAGTTAGCAAGTTATATCCTTGGGCCCTAGGTCAATCAGCATAAAAATAATATAAGCCTGTGTGTGATTATCTGAGGCTAAGTGGGGCAGAGAGTGGGACCAAAACTCTGGGCCAGGCCCCGATAGTCCAGGACAGAACCTATTACAACAGGTAGTACTGTGTAAATCTGGAACTAAAGTAAGTTTAGAACAGACTATTAGGACAAACTACTTCTAAGGGGCTATTGACCTCACTGTAAGCACACCTAAGGAAAACTCAGGACACGCATTACAGATAAGAGGGGCTGTCAAGGTAGGTAGCGAGTGTATGCCCAATAGTATCGCTTCCTTATAGAATCCAAGGTGACATTCTCAGCACATAGTGGAAGACACACAAGAAGCAGTAGGAAGAGGATGGTCTCGTCTGCATTTGCCTCTGTGAGGAATGGAACAGAGCAATGCCAATGCTCCCTGAAAACTTTGCACCAGGCATGGCCATTCCTTCCTTTCTTGTTTCAGACAGAGTCTGTCTCTGTAATCCAGGTATCCAGACCATCCTCAAACTCACAATCTTCTAGCCATGGCTTCCCGAGGGAGTCTGTCTCTAATCATAGAACCTACCTACACTTAAGATGAAAAGAGGGCCGATGAGAAATGACCACTAGAGCATACCCCCACAAGACCACAGCCTTAACCGATGGCATCATGGGGGAAGTCCAAGGTGGGGCAGTATCTCAGGGAAGGGTGGAAATGAACAGGCATAATTTATCAGCCCATATGTCTACTGAGGGACTTTCCTGATGAGTCAGAATGCAAGGGCAAACTCAGGCCTCTCCTGTTCTTCCTGCAAGCGGATAAACTGGAGGAAAAAAAAATAGAGAGTACAACAAAATCCAACAGCCTTAGCACTCTGAAGCCAATGAGAATGCTGAAGGAGAAAGGCATCTGAGGGAAAAGCCAGCAAAAAGCTGGGCGTCTTTACTGCACTCTGGCCAGCCCTTTGCATTCTTTAAGCAGGTATCTAATCAGGGTCCAGAGGTCCTACTGGCCAACTCGCTAAGCACGCTTCAAAGAAACCATGCCACACCACAAATCACACTTTATTTTCTTGGATCTTTAGGGTTTGGGGCTACATTGTTTTTTCATTGTAAAACAAAACCCTAAACTGTAAAACATTCTTGATAAAAGGCAAATATTAAACAAAACAAAATTTACCTCATTTCCCTTCTCACTGACATTCTTGTTTCACCTGATATTTTGAGTTACAGACGTTGATGGCACAGAGAAGAAAAGATATATGTATCCCAGGAAGTCCCCATCCCTGGGCCTCTGGAACTCTTGAACAGCACGACTGCATGACATTTCTTCTACTCAGAAAACAGGATAAGAGTGATTTGCTTAGACAATGGAGGGAACAAGTATCATAAGTAACATGGGAAGAGACAACGACTGACTGCCTTAGGCTTCGATGAAAGCAGTCCTGAGGGGAGGTCAGCAGAGCCCCTCAGGAGAACCATCCCCACGCAACACTTTAAAGTCAACCTTTAAAAAGTAATCATCATGAGGATCCAGATATCAACCCAAAAACCTATGAACACCTGATCTTGGACAAAGAGGCCCAAAATATTCAACGAAAAAAAGATAGTTTATTTAACAAATGGTGTTGGTATAGCTGGATGGTAGTGTGTAGAAAAATGCAAATAGATCCGAGCCTGTCACCCTGCACAAAACTCAAATCCAAGTGGATCAAAGACCTCAACATAAACCCAGCCACTTTGAACTTGATAGGAAAGAAAGTGGGAAATACACTTCTACGAATTGGCACAGGTGACCACTTCCTAAATATAACACCAGTGGCACAGACACTAAGATCAACAATCAATAAGTGGGATCTCCTGAAGCTGAGAATCTTCTGTAAAGCCAAGGACACTGTCAATAGGACTAAACGACGGCCTACAGAATGGGAAAAGATTTTCACCAACCCTACAAGTGATAGAGGGTTGATCTCTAAGATATATAAGGAACACAAGAATCTAGAGTCCAAAACTTTGAATAACCCAATCAAAAAATGGGGTTCAGAACTAAAAAGGGAATTCTTAGCAGAAGAATTACGAATGGCTGAAAGGCACTTGAAAAAGTGCTCAACATCTTTAGCCATCAGAAAAATCAAATCAAAACAACTTTGAGATACCACCTGACACCTGTCAGATTGGCTAAGATAAAAGACACAGATGACAGTCTATGCTGGAGAGGGTGTGGAGCAAGAGGAACACCCCTTTATTGTTGGTGGGAATGTAAGCTTGTTCAGCCACTCTGGAATGCAGAATGGGGGTTTCTCAGAAAACTGAGAATCAATCTCCCAAGGACCCAGCAAAACCACTTCTGGGTGTATACCCAAAAGATGCACAGTTGCACTCCAATGGCATTAGCTCAACTATGTTCATTGCAGCATTATTTGTAATAGCAAGAACCTGGAAACAACCTAGATGCCCCTCAATTGAGAAATAGATTAACAAACTGTGGTACATCTACACAATGGAGTACTACTCAGCAGTAAGAAAAAATGATATCCTAAAATTTGCAGGCAAATGGATGGATTTGGAGAATATCCTCCTGAGAGAGGTATCACAAACCCAGAAAGATAAGCAGGGGATGTACTCACTCATTAGTGGACTCTAAACAAACAAACAAGAAAAAAGCAAAGCATGTCCAAGCTGCAAACCACAACCACTGAACAGCTTGGGATCTGAAACACCCTGGACTGACATACCTTGGATACCACTCCCCCTAGAGGAACACCTGACTCAGTCTTGATGTTGGGAGGAGAAAACTGGATCTGCCAGGAGTGGAGGCTGAAATAAGCAATATTGGGACCTTGGGACCTCCTGCCCATGCTGGGGAGGAGATGGGGAGATGTGGAGAAGAGAGAATGACCTGATGTGGTGGGAGGGGGAAGAGACCTTGATTGATTAAGGATATACAAGTATAGAAAATGTTACTTCTTTATTCATAATAAAAAAGAAAAAATAAAAGAAGTTGCTCACAGTGAAGTTCCTGTATATTCAATAATACTGTATTTTTCTGGGGTCTTTGATGGAGTTAAACGCTAAATATTTATAATTAGAGTTTTCCTTAGTTATGATATAAGGTAAGTTAGATATAAAACCTTAGACTCACAAAGATAGGATCAATGATAAAATATTTTCTTTAATTTTTTTCAAATACAAAAAAAAAAGTAAGCATCAGCTACAAAGCCGATCGATAAGCAACAACAGGATAAAGCCCAAGCAACCGTACAACTATGCCTCTCAATTTTCTCAGAAGTCTCTTCTGAGAAATCTGCTTTGTTTATACAAGGCCCTGGCCAAGCCACAGGCAGGGAGGAGATATCTGTCATGAGCTGGACTTCTTGAAAGGCCTCATCATAGATATTGATGGGCTTAGGACACTGCATCTCCAAAGACATTTGTTAAAAAACCCTGTTACTAGCAGTTGGAGATATGGTTCCACGGTTAAAAGCACTGATTGCTTTTCCAGAGATTCCGTGTTCAACTTCCAGAACCCACATGGCAGCTAACAATTGTCTGTTACTCCAAGATCTGATACCCTTACATAGATACATGCATGCAAAACACCAATGCACATTAAAATTAAAAAGAACGGTTACCCTGTAGAGAGGAAGTAACTGCAGATCCCACCACTGACTAGTAAGTGGGGTTCATACAACTGCTGCTTGAACCATAATTGGCAAAGTGATACTAAGGATTAGAAGATGCTGAGATGAAAGCACACATGAAATTCAAGGAAGAAACACCACCTAGAAGCCCAGCTGGAGCCTTGAGAGCAGCTGAGCCAACCTTTTCCACAGGGCAAAGCCAGAGATGGAGGAGGGAGGCCACGCTGACTTCTGTGTGACCCACACCCACTCACACAACATACTGCTTTGGTTCCCCACAGGTGGCAGGAGGAATATCAAATATACACACCCATACATAAGGATATGCACTGTAAGAGAAAAACCCCGAATTATAAATGCTGGAGAACCGGTAAGGACCTTTAAAAATAGAAATGCCTAACAAGAGTCTCTTAGACCAAGTAAAAGGTCCAATTCTTTGCCCTTCCAAATGGACTGTTTAATGACCACCAAAGAAAAGGAAATAGTACAGTGAGAATGTAGAAGGTCTGGTGGGATTGGCTACATGCAACACTCCACGAGACAGAGCACCAGTATGGTACACAAAACCTCTGATGTTTTTGATCAACTTCCTAAAACATCCATCATGTAGAACAGATTATAAATGAGAAGCTGGGCATGCTCATAGCAGAACCAGACAGACACCAAGACTACCAGTGCCAGGATGGCTAAACAAGAAAGGGTCTGGCAAGAAAAACCTAGAATAGAAACCATGTGAGGCATGAGTGGAAAAGCCCAACTCCACCTGTGGTAATGGCTAATATAATCAAATGTCTTTGATGGCTTGAAGGGAACCAGATACAGTTAAATGTTTGGTTGGGTTAAAAAAACAAAAAACAAAAACAAAACAAGCCCCAGCTTGAACTAGATTCTGTTTTCAATCGTTAAGCACTTGTGTCTCTCACGATGGGGACTTTCTACAAGGCAGAAGAAGTGGCTTTAACAAACTGAAGGTAGCAGGAAGCTGTTACCATGGAGATCTACTTTTGGGGACAAGACCTGTATGGGTTCTTAATATGATCAGTCTTTGGTTTATGATGAACATTTCCAAAAGCTATGCCATGTATGCCGTCGAGGGCATGGACATGAAGATGTGAGGCTGACTTTGACTGTGAGTCCCTCTTAGAAGCATTCAGTTTCTGCTCTAATAGGAAAACATATACATCCTTGAATGAGACTGACAGGCTAAGAGCCCTCTTCAGAAAATCAGGTCATTATTTTCCAAAATGTTTTTCCTACCCTCATATACAACATTTCAATTAACTGAGTCAAAAGTCTGGGAGGAGAAAAGGGGAGTCTCTAGTGTGCCTCTATTGGAGAGGGAGGACAGAAGGAGCACCTAAGTGAGCTTAGGTTTCTTTAAGGATCTGAGAAGGTGCTTCAGGCATTTACAGGAATACAATCATCCCTCACTTGTTACTAAGGTAATCATGGAAAGCAAAGCATTTGTCTAGAACTTTAATACCAAAGAAACCTACTATCTCCTCCTTTCCCATGTTTGAAAGTGAAGTGAAAGTAATGTTTTCTGATCCTTCCCTTGCCCCGAGTGAGCTCCTGCCCATATCCTAGAGAGTTCTGGAACCCACCAGCTAATTCTGACAAATTGAGGATATGGACATGGTTGGTTCATAGAGGTCAGGTGTGACTCTCACATGTAATAATGAAATTTCCAATGGCCGCATTAAAAAAGGTAAAGAAAGCATCATCTAACTTAATAGACCTGAACTTTTAATCACTTGAGATTTCACTATTAATCAGTCTCTGATGTGCGGGACTCTTTTACCAATAGTCTACCTTCCTAAGCAGATGCAGACATCTGAAGGCAGGTATCAAAGGCTCTCAGCACTTCCCAGCACTTTCATGGGGTTGAAACACGACAGCAGGCATGCAACTGCAAAATATGGTGTTGTGTGATGGCATAGCAATACAGCAAGAATCAGGGACCACATGCAACCCAGAACTACTGGACTTTAAAACTGTAAGAGAAAGCAGGAGCCCAATATCAGAGTGTGTAGCTGCACAGTAGGAAGGTGCATGGAATCTAGCACCTTGCTGCAGGATTAGTGTAAGGCCACTACCCAGTATAGATAGTTAGAGGGGGTACAATGGGGAAACACCTTAAGAGGGGCTGCTGTTCTTATGATAGGGCATACCAAAAGCTCCTTTATTTTATACTCTATAAATTCATAGGCTTCTTTTTATTTGCCCAGCAAGTAGACATCCTTGAAAGAGTATAGAGGGTTAGGAAACTGACTGTAATTTGCATAAGTTTGTAGACATACAAACTCAGTATCTATAACTTTAATCACTACTATAAAAACAATTTAAGTTGAGACTTCCTAGTAAATTATACTCCCTGACATTAGCTACCTGTGCAAGGCATGACCTGCATTGCACAGGGAAGTGGAATGAAATTCTATTCAAAAACAGTGTTAGATCTTTAAGGCGTGTGATAAACTGTGTAAAGGCTCATGTGTTCATCAACACAGACAGTAGCGTGTCCAGAGTTGGCAAAGTACTCAATGACTTACCTGCAATGACTTGCCTGATCAGTGTAGGATGCCTTGGTCTGGTCACTAAACTCACACACCAAGACTGTTTACTCGTACAAGATTCTAATACATTCAGGTACACTGAAAAGGGCACCCTGAATGTGAAGGGCACTCAGCCAAGCAGCCCACACCTGTGGCAAGCTAGAAGGACTGCAATCTACCTCCAAGGGTCCACACATCAAGGTTACTGGCATTACTACAGCTCTGCATCTATAGCTCACGTGGAAGGCTCAGCCTTCATATCCCACACCCAATCTGGATGGATGTAAGTAGTGCTCACTTTCCCTTCACCCCCAAACTCAGAAAGAAAGATCACAACTTTTCAGCAGGGAGCAGTATATGGCTTTCTTTGGATCTGTTCTATTCTGTGTTTGTCCCCAAGCCTACCTGCTGCCTTTCTTTTTTGAGACAGGGTCTCACTACATAGTCCTGGCTGGCCTCCCAAGTGCTGGAATTAAAGGTGAGAATTACCACACTACAGCTGGCTATTCTTTTTTATTTTTGCCTCATGTTTTCCTTTCCTTCCTATCATGTTTTTTCTTTACCCCCTCTTCCATAAACTTTAATCTCACTCAATTTTACTTTCTTAATATGCCCTATATTTTTTTCTTTTACTGGAGATGTGCCTTTGTTTTCATATTGTTCAAATGGTTTTTCTCACCACTGAATCAAACTAGATACTGAGCACTGTACAGAGAACATCTCACGGAGAATGCTAAAAGCAGGCATGCCTTTCCCAACAGATAGCAAATGCTAAATAGATAAAAAACACAAGTCACTTGTGACAAGATGAATGACCCTGGAGGAATTGTGAGGTGAAATAAGCTAGACACAGAAAGACAGTGGCTATAACTCACATGTGCAATCTATAATGTAGAGTCAGAAGCAAAGGATAAAATGATGTTTACCGGAATCTTACTACATACTGACAAAGGAAATAACGCACAGAGAGAATATGACTGTGAATATATATGCATTGAGTGTTGGTGTATCCAATTCCACAGCACACTCACTGGACATAAAGGACACATATATTAAGATGATACACAAACAGCAGATGGTGTGAACAGTTTCATCAACAGACATATCATCCAGGCCCCTAATCCCTTAAGAAATAAAAATCAACAAAGAAACTTCAGAGTTAATTATGTTACAGATCAAACAGACTTTATAGGAAGTTGCAGGACATCCGATCCAACAGCTGAGGAATGTGCATTCTTCTTGGAATTGCCACCTCAAGAACCACATTTCAAGCCACAGAGCAATAGTTCCCCAAATACCAAGAAAGTGAATTAATTCTTTGTATCTTATCAGCTCAAAAATGGAAAAAATATTAATTAGAAACCAACAACACAAAATGAAGAAATGTTACCCACACAGAGAAGGAACAACTTGCTTTCAAACACCAGTTGGTCATTATTACAGGGACCACGGGAGGAACTCAAGGAAGGAATAACAAAGATCAAAGAAAACAGTCATCTGATTCCTAATGCAGATGCCAACAATATGATGGAAAGACAATCTCTAATAAACAGTGCAGAAAAAATGAGATATTCACATGTAGACACACAGAAGACAGAAACTAGAGCCCCCTTTCTCGTCCTGCACACACCCAAAAGCAATTCAAAATGCATCTAAGACTTCAACTCTGAAAGTGCTAAAGGAAAGCAGAGGAAAAGCACCTTGAGACACAGGCCTGAGCAAGGCAAGGACTTCCCCAAACAGAACCCAATAGCTCAGAAAGTAATAGTAACAGTCAAAAGACCAAAGCAAGTTAAAAAGCACATATACACCAATCAAACTACCAGAAAGTGCTCACAAATTGAGAGGAAAAGCTTAGCCAGTCATTCATCTGGCAAGAAATTAAAATATTCAAAGAACTAAAAAACAAAAACAAATCCAATAGAAACAACTAATAAACACATGTTCAACAGCTTTAGTCATTAGGGAAACATCAATCAAAAGCATAGTAAGTTTCTATCTACCTTAGCCAGAATGGCTCTCATCAAGAAAACAGGTAACAAAGGTTTGTAGAGATGCAGAAGGAAGAAAATGGCCCTACTGACTGTTGCTAGGAGTGCAAGTTAGCTCAGCCAATACAAACATCAACCTGGAGTTTCTTCAAGAAAAGTGACAACAGCAAGGCCTACGAGCCCTTGGGTATAAACCTGAAGCATCTAAGTCAGCTTATTACAGAGACCCAGCACAGGCCTGATGCCACAGAAACAGAAAATGTGCTCTAGTGACAGCCAACATTAGTCGACCATAAAAAAGACAATGGTCATTTGCAGCAAAATGAGAGAACCCGAGGAATTTTGTGTGGTGAAATAAGGAAGACACTGAAAGACAAAAGACAATGCATGAACTCACAAGAGCATTCTAAAACATAGACTCAGATGTGGAGTGGTGTTTACCAGAAGCCTGGGAGGCAACTGGCCAAAAAATCACATTTCAGTTAAAGAAAAAGTAAGGTTTTGAGATCTCCTATATGGCATGTTGATGTCGTTTATTTATTATGTGCTGAGAACCAGTGTTTGCATTCAAACTTATTTGTGAGGCATGTATGTGAGGTGATAGGTGAACATACGTATCTAAATCACTATGTAATGCCCATATATAAATATGTTCACCAATATATAATTACTATTTCTCAGTTCAGTTAAAAAAAATACAACTCTTACAACAGAAAGTTTACAGCGATTCTGTGTCCTGCTCTCCTGCCTGCCCATGTTTCCCACACATCATCCCCTCAAAGCTACAAATGGTGAGCTACAAGGCCACTTATCCCTTACCTGTCAATGAATTGATCGATGATGACCATGTCACCAGGCTGGATCTCCTCTCTCAAGGACCCACAAGCAGTGGTCACTATGACATGTGTACAGCCCTCTTCTTTCAAAGCCCAGATGTTGGCCTGGTAGTTGACTTTGGAAGGCATGATAGTATGTTGTCTCCCATGTCTAAGGAAGGAGATTTAGGAAAGAAATAGCCATCAGGGAAGGGCATATAATAGTTTTAAGTAAACGGAGACCCCTCCCACTCTTTCAGACTAACCAAATAAACTATAGAACTGTTCCATGTCTGAGCTGGCTTTGGATGACAGACCAGCTCTTTCATGACCAATGTTATGAGCTTAAATGAATCAAAGTTTTGAGACAGGGTTTCTCTGTGTAGCCCTGGTTGTTCTCGAACTCAATAGATCTGCCTGCCTCTGCCTGCCAAATGCTGGAATTAAAAGATGTGTAGCACTATGGCCCAGTCTTGAATCAAAATTCTTAAACTGTAGATCCAACCTCAACCTGGACCACAGGCTGTGGCTGTACACAGGGTTTTTTGCTTTTTGAAAGAAAACTTTATTTTGATTGTCAATGTATTGTTCAATGTAGTGTCAGCTTTCACTGACAAAAAATTTGGTTTCACTGATACTTGGTAATGCTACAGAGAGCTACTGCTTTTCCCAGGAAGTAGTAAAACTTTCTAGAACCATTACAACTTAAACCTCAGTCAGGTCCAGAAGGCCCATGGCTTTCACACTGAAAGTGGCATGGGCATTTCTTAGCTGGTAACAGAAATTGAGAAATGGGCAACAAGACGTGGAAACAGAGTTTTGTTTGTACTGTAAGAACAGCAGACAAAAAGGAATTTAAGAATAAGGATAAAAAAGGCAGGTGGTGGAGGTGTATACCATCAATCCCAGCACTCGGAGGCAGAGGAAGGTGGGTCTCTCTGAGTTCGAGAACAGCCAGAGATGCACAGGGGAAAAAAGAAAACAAAACCAAAAAGTTCCCCAAGACCATCATTTTACACAAATGTTTTTTAGAATCTTTCTCTAAATTAAAAAAGTATACATTTATGTAAATGTTTATCCAAAAATGTTTTATATAGATAAATGTCCAATTAAAGATACATCCAGAGATATAGAATAACATAAAGCATTTCTTCAGTTAAGATTATTCATCTTAATTTCATTAAAGTTACTGCATCCAAAGAGATAGCGAGGTCTCTTTGATAGGCACAATCCTTGATCTCAGAGTTCTAGTTTCCAGAACTTTGAAAAACCATTCTCTATTTGTTTTGGCCTTTCTAATTTAGGTTTACTGGCCTTGTTTGCTTCCATGATTACTCTTGCCCAGGCTCCTGGCCCTCTTTAGATCTTATTAGTCATTGCATCTATCTATGCCACACTCAGCTGCTGTATTAGTGTTTACTCTGCCTATGTCTCTCTGGTGCCCACCTCCACACTATAATCTGCCCCAAGGGCAGTGCTCTGTTCGTCTTCTTCAAAGAAGCCATCATGTAAGTAGTTCACTTAGTCAGACAAACACATGCATTTGGTTAAAATTACTTAAGAACTTGAAATACATTAATAAGCATGAGTCTGCATATGCACACCCATGGTGGTGGTGGGGGGAAATCTAGTCAAAAGCTGTAAAGGGTTCAATTTCTAAAATTAATTTTAAAATTCACATAGGTCACATTGCCTTCTTACAAGTATTATTTCATAAATACAGATCTATACATGTATTATTAATATCTATTCAAGTAGTAACATTTATAAAAATATATCCAGCCATCTAAGTAAAAATTTTGGCAGAACACTGTATATATAATAAATCTTTAAAAAAAAAAAAACAACCATCTAACTTATTAAGGACTGGAGAGCTGGCTCAGTGGTTAAGTAAAAACTTTGGGGCTTGGAGCATAACCATTTTGGTTCAAAGCTCTCTCAGTTACTTCCCCTGTGGTCTTCCCAAAGTCACCCAACCCACTTGGAGCCTAGATTTTTCTCCCCCATTAGTAAAACATTAATAAAACACCTATCTGCTCTGCAGAGTTGAAAAATAATACCCATCATCCTGTCTGTTATTTAAAAATAGTTTTTGATGTCTCCTCTTGATAACTAAAGACCAACCCAGCAACTTATGTCGTTTTCCTCCCTGAGTTCACAGACATCCTCTAAAACATATATATCCTGGGGCAGGCCTCCAAAGCTCTCAGTAAGCGTTCCAGAAGAAATTAGACATCTGTGTAATTTAAACAATTGTTTCTTCCTTCCCTAAGCTTGAAACAAACACACTTTCCTCCGATGACCACTGCCCAAGGGAGGAGGCCTGTGATAAATCTACAGCAGGGGACTACTTTAAACTATATTTTAGTTTTCCTTGCTCTCAAGAACCCACTTCCCACATCACTGTGGTGGACTAAGCTTTCTTAGGTTCCCCCTTTCATGTCCTATGTAATCCACACATCTCCTGTGCCTCGGCCTGAGACTTGTAACCTAACACCAGTCTATGTAAAGCTTTTAGAAGTCACACCTATGACTTGGTGTGGCCTTACTGGCATGAGAACCTGCTTGCTATTGCATTAACTGTAGTGAAGGTCACTTGTGGTCAGGGGAATTTCTAACTGTGCTACTTTCTGTGCAGCGACTTATACCACAGCCCTGTTTTGGGAACAAAGGTATAAGCATAAGGAGGTACTTCAGGTTAGTTCAGGGACTGAGACTACCTCCCCAGAAAATAAAACTACCACTAGACAAGGACGCCATGAACAAAGCATCTTATGTATCTGATATTTAAAAGAAGATATTTTTGTTTTGTTCTTAGGACAGAAGCTGGAGCTTCAGTGTCATTCAAATGACCAATTTTCCAAATCAAAGTGAAGAACGAGATGTTTAATTTCCTAAATACTTATAATCTGAGCTTGACTCAGAGCCATATGCAGTAAATAAAGGGACTGACATCTTCTGACTCTGTGGACACCTATCTCATACCTACATTATTACCTGCTTCTGGACTTTTTTAAGTTCAATTTCAATTCTCCTGAAGTAGCAATATTAAACAACAACAAAACTTAACTTTACCTTGCAAGAAGTACACAATCAACGTTTTTTATCTTCCCCAAAATTAAGGCATCAGATGGCTGCAGGCAATGAAAAATAGACAGTAATTTAAAAACATGTATAAACAGTTAAACTCTGATGGTGGACTATTCAAATGTACATGTGTCAAGGGCATAGGAAAGGTTCAAGAAAATGCTGTGACTCAAAAGCTGAAAGGCTAGGAGATCATTGCAGGGTTCTCAAGAGCTCAGTGACAGAACCACCTGCTCGTGGGGCCCGGGCTTAAGGTGGCTGTGAGCAACACAGGGAAAAACCAAAGATCCCACGTTAGCAAGAAAGCCCGAGGCTAAGGCTGAGATGGAAAGGGTGTGGAAAACCCTAAGTCAGGCTAAAAGCTGAGCTGAAAAGAGGACTAGGTGGGGATGCAAGCACTTCTGAGGGAGGAGTGCCAGCGTTCTGAAGAGGCAA
Organism: Sigmodon hispidus; assembly: GCA_004025045.1. NCBI lineage: Eukaryota > Metazoa > Chordata > Mammalia > Rodentia > Cricetidae > Sigmodon > Sigmodon hispidus. The sequence goes on from PVIH01000403.1 coordinate 229,892, forward strand.
TGTTGGAGTGAGGAATGTAGATACCTCGCCCAATCTGGTCTGGAAAATAAGCAGCTTTCCCTGGAATTCATTTATTCCCAACCCTAACATTATGTTCCAGAGCCCAGGACTCATCTGGGCCAGAAGATGCCACTTCATAATGACTCTTCATCCTATCAGCCACCAGCCTGTCTGCTGAGTTACTGTGGTGTGACCTGGGTTCTAAATTAGAAACAGATTTGAATTTAAAAACCAGCATCTTGACCTTCTAGCAACTGGAACCAAGATGTCACTTGTGTGTTGTTCAAAAGCCATGTCATCAAAACAGTAGCCTCATGCACCCTTATGGACAACTCAGCTGATGAAACCCAGTGGTAGCACTAGGGGCCCTTGGCCTGGACCAGGCTCTAGGCTGTTCACACAAAACAAACTGCTATGAAAATCAGGCAATAAGCAATGCCAAAGCCCATACTGTCAGTAGGACTCGAACCTTGCCAAACGGAGTATCCACATATTTTTCAGTTCTTCCTTCCAAGATTTCTGGATCATCCAAGCCTGTTCCACCAATTATTCCAATCTATGAGAGAAGAGAAAAGGCTGTCATATCTGGTCATGCTTCATTTTAAGCAACTATATTTAACCATTCTCAGACCCTTTCCCATTCCCACCAAACCTCAAAAGAAAGTGATTCTAGAAATGACCGAGGAACAGTAAACATTCAAAAGCCCTCTATTAAGAAGAATCAAAACAAAACAAAAATCTCAAATAAAACAACAAATCCCAATAATGGTCTATATTCCAGAAATAGCCAAACACAGGCCATTCTTTTCAACCGTATTACATTTATTCCCAGTTGAATTACAAATCATTGCTTATAGGTTAGAAATTGAGCACAGGCCTGGAGAGATGGCTCATCGGTTAAGAGCACTGACTGTTCTTCTGGAGGACCGGAGTTCGATTCCCAGCACCCACATGGCAGCTAAAAACTGTCTGTAATTCCAAGATCTTATACATGGAGGCAAAACACCAATTCTCATAAAATAAAAATAAATATTAAAGAAAAGAAATTGAGCACAAATGTGGTTGTAGAAAGACTGACCAAAGTTGTTTCTCTATCACATTTACTATGGAGTAAACAAAGTGTGACATAAAAATGTAGGTCTGTTTCTTGGTAATGGTTTCTTCTACTACACCATGATACACAGCAAGAAATTTTCTTTTCTTTTTTTTAAAGATTTATTTATTCATGCAAATGAGTGCTCTGTCTTCATGCATATCAGGAGGACTCTGATCCCATAGATGGTTGTGAGCTATCATGTGGTTGCTGGGAATTGAACTCAGGACCTCTGGAAGAACAGTCAAGTGCTCTCAACCACTGAACCATCTCTCCAGCCCAAAAAATTTTCTTATTAGGCCACCACAGTCACAGAACTGGAAGAGAATTCAAGTAAAAGGTGAGTGATATGTCAAGCTCTTGCTGATGCATATACTTACTAAACAAACTACAATTCATGTGAATACATATACAGTAGGCAGTATTTCATACACTGCATAATTCAAATATTCATAAAATAAGCAATGTATACTGTATAGTAGACATATCATACACTGCAAAATTCAAATGTTTATAGGAATAAATGACTCAAAAGTAGTTTTTAAAGTTCAAGCATTTTATTTCAGTTTCCTGAGATTATCTAGAAATCCATGTTTTTGGAAGAAGTAAAGAAGCCTAATCCTGTAAGAGTTGATCTAGGGTTGCAGATTTGGCCCAGCAATCACATGGTGGCTCACAACTGCCTGTAACTCCAGTACTAGGAAATCTGATACCTTTTGGCCTCTGAGAACAATGTACACATGTGATGTACAGACATACATGCAGGCAAAACACCAGTGTACATTAAAAAAAACCCAACTGAGCTGATCTAATTTGAAGTCTAAGAAACAAACAGGAACAAATATAAGCAGCATGGGGTTGGAGAGCTCAGAGGTTTATGGTACTGGCTGCTCTTCTAGAGTTCCTGAGTTCAATTCCCATGGCTTACAACCATCTATAATGAGATCTGGGGCCCTCTTCTGGCATGCAAGCACAACACTGTATACATAGTAAATAAATAAATCCCTACAAAATTAAGCAACACTGTCATTAGAAAATTTTTCCTGTGTGGACCCCCTACAGGAAATAGGATTTAAACATGTCAATAGATGGCTATAACTTGGGGCCTTAGGAGAAATCTCATAGAAAAACAACCTTGCACATTTTTAAATGAAAAAGTGCCAACATATTGTCATTGAATCAAGTTTCTATAAATAGAAGATTCTGACTCCAGAGAATAAAGTTCAAAAGTAAAGAATTTGAGAGATTTTTACAGTAAGAATGGTGGACTTATGCTTCCTGGTGGCTCAAACAGCTGACATTGGTGCCACCTTGTGGTAACCCTTTGAAATTACAACAGGTTTTGTATTTTTATACACTGTAGGTTAAAAACTAACCAATACATTGGTATTTCAAATCAACATTTATTTGTTCAAAGCACTTAAGTTTCCTAAGTTCTTCAGTTCAACATATATATACATACATATATATGTATATTTACACATATACATACACACAAGACACTCTGCTTTGCAAGCCTAGCACTCCTGCTGAAATGGCCTCTCCACATTATCTTTACATAGAGGAGCTAACTGACTGTCCAGCCCACGTCTTCACACTGGACAACACCAAGAGCAGCATATGAAATGACCATCACCCACTTCTTCAGGAATTTAGCTACCTGATACCAAGGAGGCTGCAAAGCAGGAGGATCACAAGTTCAAGGTTGTCTTCAGCTCTACAGGGTTTGTGGCCAGCTTGAGCTACACAACATGAAACAAAAGCCAAAAATCAAACAAATAAAATCTTTAGACCTTTTACTCATGACCACTTTGCTCCATCATTTCAAGATGTTCCCTAGGCCACAGCATCTCAGATTTTGAATCAACACTGAACCATTAGGCTTGAATGCAAAACAGGTCTCATTTTCTTTTGCAACCTCCCTCAGACAGGCTAGAACCGCATGAAAGCGGAAAGTGGAACAGGCTAGCTCCTGAAACTCATACTTCCTTAGTTCCCAGCTTGGGCTTCAGCCCAAATCCTCCTGGCTGCATGATGGCCCAGTGTTAGGTAGTTTAGTTGCCAACTCAGCCCCAAGGAAGGAGTGAACAAGTAACAAAAACCAACGGACCAGGAAAGGGCAGCAGTGTACAGGCAAGCCCATGCAGTCATTCAGGTGCCTCACACTGTTAATGGAAACCTAGATCTTACAGGGAACCAAAGGAGCAATTGAATACAACCGCCACAGCAGGGGACCTTGAGGACGGAGGCCTGCAGTCCCAAATGTGGCCAATGTCACCATCTATCTGCTGGTGGTACACACAAAGTACAGCTTGATGAAGCTTCCAAGGACAGATGGGTCTACATCACAGGTATCACAGTGTTTCAGGGGCCTCCCCTTACCTAATTTTCACAACCACTCTCTCTTAGACAGGCCCTATGGTATTAGCTCCACTTTACAAATGATGAAAGAGGTATCCCTGTTTTCCAAATTAAGCACCCATATGCTAACTCCCAATATCCCCTGGGGTCGTCCAGGATCTCAGTCTACTAGAAAGTCACTGTCTATGATGTGACTAGTCACTGACCTAGTTTCTTTGGTCAGGTCAAGCTTTTGCACAAGGTGACAGAGCATACTATAGCTTCTGGGTAGCTAGGTGAACATCTAAGGTGGTGGTTCTCAACCTTCCTAATACTGCTGACCCTTTAATATAATTCTTAATGCTATGGTGATCCTTAACCATAAAATTATTTCTTTGCTATTTCATGACTGTAGTTTTGCCACTGTTGTGAACTGTAATATAAATACCTGATATGTGACCAAAGGGTCATGACCCACAGGTTGAGGACCACTGACTAAAGGAGCCTGTGGACAGCACCATCATTCTCCCCAACTTTCCACCAGTCACCTCAAAAAGAATGCCCGCTTCCAGCAAGGCTGGAGGTGCAGTTTGCTATGCCCCACCTTACAGCTACTTTCCCTGCACCTGAAACTGAAAATGTTAACTACCCAATCTGTCTCAAAGGTGGGAGGGTGCCTGCTATTCCCTACCCTATGCACGTTCTCTGGCCCCTAAAACCTGGGGACTTCACCTACCCCATGTGGTCTCAGGAGACATCCTTCTGAGCCCTGGGTGCCCTGCCTCACAGATGTCCCTAGATGCAGACACCAAAGAGGAGCTCCTGTAAGGAAGATGCGGCTGTCTGAGCACATCAAGCTCAAGATGAGGAAAGACAAGACAGGGTGGGACCCAGCAGAGTCCCTCATCTGGGATTTCAGTCATGCAGCTCTGGTTATCACCAACAAATATGGCAGGCATCGATGACTGAAGCCTTCAACACTAAGCCAACCTGGCTATGTAATGTAGTCTTGTAGGACCCCATAGAAGCCCAGACTCATGGTGATAAAGAGGCCAAATGCCTCAGCCTGGGAAGTCTGTACAAAATCTCCAATATGAACCAAAGAAATCACAGCACAGTAGCTATATCTCTGACAACATAACCCCCAAATAAGCTTCCTTCACAGGGATGCCTATGGGCCAAGTTGTCCCCAGTTCAAATTTGTATGTGTGATACTCAGTTCTTTAGGAACTATTTCAGAGACAATGTTGAAGTTAAAAAAAAAAAAAGAAAAATAAAAATATTGGTGCACCTACAAGAAGAAACTGCAACATGGATACACCCAGAAGACCATGAGAAGCCTGGAAACGGAAGTTCCCATAAAAAGCGGCTACTCTCAGTTTAGACTCTACAACGTGGATGAAATGACTAGAACTTCTAGACTGTAGAGTTGGAATGTTGCAGATCCAGAGTTAAACTTAGGTCATACCTTTGGTTTTCTGTCTTACTTAACCCTCTAGCTACCAGCAGTAGAAACCTTCTGGAATCTACTAATTCAGCAGACCACTAAGTTCTTTCTATCAGTCTGAAGCTAAGAATGTCAGATAAGACACAGAGACTTCCTGCTGTGCTGCAAACTGCCTAATTTCAGCTCCAAAAGCATTTAAAAATGCCTTGACTTATGACTTAATTCTATTTCATAATGAAATAAACTTCACAAAACCATTTATATATGGACTTTGGAGCAATTTAAGTCTATGCTCCTAGGACACAACTCATCTTGGCTCAAATGAAAAACCATGGCCATCCAAAAATCCAAAATGGGTTACCACAGAAAAACAACAAAAACAACCCTCTTGGCATGTTATCTGCAACAACTAGCCTCCATTTCTGTGAGGTAGTGTCTGTTGCTCAGGCTTTCCAGCCTGCCAAGCTCGGTTGAGGCCATCCTAGTAACCTAATGTAGGTATTATAGTCAGAGACGTACCTAGAAGATCAGAACAGCCACGGCTTTAATGTCACAAGCCTCTAGAAAGCCTGACAACATACATTTTACTCCTGAAATCAACTATCAGTTTCTGAGGAGCAGTTTTCTCAAAACTGACCATATTCACTCCAACTCTCCTTTGCTTGTAGAACAAAGGCAGGATGTGGCCTAAGTTCCTCCTGACTCAGGTGATGGTTATCAGTTGCCCCAAATATCAAAGTCAGGTCCCTAACTACAAAGGATCTGATTAATGGGCAAAGCATACATTTTATTCAATGCTGTGAACTGGATCTTGTGTGTGGCTCCGCTTAAAACACAAATTTCTAATGTGAGCTAGCTGAGCTTGGCAGGCTCTATGATGACCCCTTCACCACTCAGCTGGACTGCTTTCTGTCACTGGGACACAAAACATGTGAGAAAACCCACCCTTGACAAGTTTCCTTTGGCCTCAAGTTTTAGTGTGTGGTCAGTCAGCTCCATGGTACAGCATCTAGGTACAGAGGACACAGAGGACAGGTCAAGCTGATCAAACCATAGCAGCAAGGAAGCATCACGGGGAACTCAGTGGTTCCAATGCATTTCCTCCTTAACAGCATGTCTCATGTGACTTAATTCCACAACAAGGCTGACTTCCCATGCATTCCATCTCCTGACAGCCTAACAGGCTGCAACCTATAGCATATAGTTTCTAAAGAGATATTTAGGGTAGAAATTATAAGAGACCCTCTGCCCCCAGACTTATATCCCAAATCTCAAAACCTATAAACATTATTTTATGAAAATGAATTAAGACAAATAGGGACTATCTGGATGAGTCCTAAGTAGACTCCAGAGGGTTCTGATAACAGGAAGTCTAGAACAGAAGGTCATGTGATAATGGAGAGTGTGACTGTATGATAGTCTTTAGAGGCTAGAGTCAAGACAATAAATTCTTCCCATCTGAGATTCTGCAAGAATCAGACCTACTGACTTCTTGACCCAGGACTCATTTTGAAGTTGGGGCCTCTAGGACTAGGAGAATACACTGGCGTTTGAAGTCACTCAGTTTGAACTACTTCTTGATGCAGCCACAGAGAACAAACACAGTGAGAAAGAATGATGTTCATACTTTCCAAAGCTACCGGATGTAAGTGCTGTGAAAGTCAGTGGACATCTCATACCCTGGGCTGGTTAGCACCCAGATTGCTGGATGTATACATTATGGTTCAGCAGAACTGTGCTGAGGCCCCAGAATTTGCATTACTAATACGGTAGCAGATGAGGCATATGCCCTGCTTACTTTGAAAACCACTGAGGTACAGATTAGAATACAGTTATAACCACAGTTAAGAATCTAGGGACCATCACATACAAATATTTATGTTAACGGTTTTCTCAACCTTTTCTATGTGGGTCAGCTTCCTAATAATCCCATAGAACCAGTATGGAAATAAAGTGTATTAGAATTCCTGTTCCATACTCTACCTCTCCTAGAAAAACATACCCTTCTCAAGGCAACACAGGTTCCCTATTTCTCTGCAGGTAGGAGTCTTACCTACTTCTCCTCATCAGGCAGTTTCTCAGGCATTGGCCCAGGGGTCTTTAACCAAATAAGAAATCACTTTCCTAGGAACGTCTGAGAGAATGCACCATGTATGGCAGCCGCAGTGACAGGGGAGAAGGTACTGTTGGCAGTTATTCAGTATGCTGCAAAGCTTAGGACAATCTTACAGAAGAACTGGGCCACCCAAGCTTGATACAGCACAAAGGAGAGGTTTAAAGGCCATCTTCCAAACCAGGACACTGACCTCTCATTTCCTTTAGTACCACTGTCTGAAGTCTACTGGCAGCCTACAGAGGGACCATATTCCCTCTCTACCACTCTAACATGGTTAACATTATTTCCTAATCTCCCAGAGTAGAAACTAGCCAGAGGCATTTCGTCACAGAAGCAGCTTTCCAGATCCCTTCTCTCTGGATGCCAAAGGTTTGCTCTGCCTTCTGTACAGTCAAGCATACCACCAGTCCATGGCTGAAGTTTCCTGGACTATGCCACCTATTATTAATCTATGGCCTGCCTCCACCCATGGCTGCTTCATGGGACATGCACATATGCAGGAACCGTTAGGCATTATGGTTAATGGTCCATTATCTTCCACTCACCCCCATACCTGGACATACTCAGCAGCTACTCCATACCCCATGCTTTAGCCCCCAATCAGAAATGTGCCAGCAGAAGGAACCTCGAATTTACCTTCCTTGATTTGTTTGGAAGGGATGCCTCAGCACCTTAGGGTTGGAATTCAGACACAGAAAGCACATCTTCCCTCTATTCTGCCTGCAGAACCTCACTACTATGGCTGCCAGCCTAGACTGAACCACAAGTGCCATGGCTTCTGGCCAGATGTAGTCCTTTATTCAGTACAGGCCATTCTGTACAGAGCAGCCACCCAATCACTTAAAAATATAAATCAGATGCTCCCTCTCTATTCAGAATCCTTAAATGGCTTCCACAGCATTTAAAATCAAATCTAAATTCTTTTCTGTTTTGTTTTTTGGAATAGGGTCTTAATATGCAGCCATAGTTGGCTGGGAACTCCCTATGCAGACCAGGCTGGCTTCAAGCTTAGAGATCTGCCTGTGCCTGCCTCTGGGGTGTAAATCCAAATTCTTTATCATAGTTTAATATCCTGAAGACCTACACCCAGCTAATTCCCACACAACATCACAAATACAGAGGTTTCTATTTCAAGGCCAACATGCCCAGCTTCCTCTCAGAGCTTCCTAAATCCAAGCTGGCCACTGTAACCTCAGGTTCTTTATCACTGTTTCAACTATTAGCTTGTCTTCCATGTGTTCAAGTTGCTATATGCTTTTTTTTTTTTAATAGATTATTTTGCTCTAGATACAAGTACTTCTTATTTTCTAGATAAGATGCTGCTTGAGCTGTTTGGGGAATGTGCTGTGGGCATCATAATTTCTCAGTTCCAGTCACAAGGCGAGCAATCAGCAGGCATTGCTAGCACCATTTATATCTCTAAGTTTCATTTCAATAGCTTGCCAAGATAAAAAACAAACAAACAAACAAACAAACAAACAAAAAACACATTTCATTCAATATTTACACAGTTCCTTCTGTTCCGAAGTGTTCCGCATTCATTTTACAGGGAAACTTACCCGTCAGGCAGAATGTTAACCAGACTAAAGTGAATTCTTTCTGTTGAGATATGTTGGTTCTTACACAGATAGTATTGTCCTGATTGGGCTGAGTAAGTGAGAAGTACCAGCCATTCTGGTTTTACTCACATTGTGGGTCAGAGATGAGGGGGCAAAATAGCCCAGTGAAGTTTCTTGGATTCTACATGCCAACAATACCACTTCTTCAGTCAAAGTTAGATGATTACATTCAGACCCCACCCCCTAATATGGTACCTCAAAATTCAACGATGCCCAAATACAGACATAATTCTAGTCTTCTGAGCCTACACTGTAGTAAAATCCCCACTTCATAGCTTGCACATGAAGACCCTTTCTGCCTAGCTCCTACTGTCAGGAGAGGTTTATATAATCCTTTTTAAAATGAGGGGAGGGAGTTGGCCAGTCAAGTCGGAACACAGCCTATCTCCCCCTACCTCCCCCCTTCTTCAGTGGTTCAAGAAGCCAGATAAGGCCCCAGTATACAAAGCCCAGGTTGGCTGTACACTAACTGCAGAGATTTGCCTCTTCCAAGGGAATCAAACAGCGCTGCAGGAATCCAAAGAGATGCCTAGAGAAAACAGTGTACTTCTTGTGTCACGCGCCAGAAATTCTTAAAGTGAATCAAGTTAACTGATTTCTTGGTTAACTAATAAACAGCCTAAAGGGACGTAGTCTTTCCCACCAGTTTTCCTGTTCTCTGCAATCGCACTTCCACTTTCTACCCTTCAATCAGGATGCATTTAAAAGATCCAGGGGAGGTTCACAGCAACTCTCAGACTCATGCTCTTCTGGCCATCGGATCCCTGCGTACAAGAATCCCTTGTGTCGAGCTCTCTAGGGACCCGAGGCCTGAGAAAATAGCTCCAACTTTCAAGATTGCAAAGCAGTTTAAAAACAGAGGCCTCTAGTCAGGGAACGGCCCTAACCCCAGGTCTGCATTCCTTTTCAGTATTTAGAAAAGTCTTAGAACACCCACAGCTCTGTGCTACCGGGGTAAAAGAAAGAAAAGGAAAATCTAAGTTTTTTGGGGGGAGAGCCAGTAGTACGCAAAAGAGCCAGTGCACAGATCTTCCACGTGGGGCCGAGTCAAGAAAGCGGAAGCGCGGGGCTGGAGAGATGGCTCGGTGGTTAAGAGCACCGTCTGCTCTTCCAGAGGACCCGGGTTCGATTCCCAGCACCCACATGGCAGCTAACAACTGTCTGTAGTTCCAGTTCCAGGCAAACACCAAGGCAAATAAATAAATAAAGTTTTTTTTTTAAAAAAAAAAAAAAAAAAAAAAAAAAAAAAAGAAAGCGGAAGCGCGAATTCCGCAAAGCAAGAGGGACAAGCAGAGAAGCTGGGCCACGTGTCAGCTGCCGCCTGGAGCGTCTCCAGAGGGGAGTGGTACTGAAGGTGGCAGCAGGGGAGCAGCGCACCCATCGTCCCCCCACCAGAGCACCAGTTATCACCGTGAGATCCGGGATGCAAATGAGTCCAAAGGCTGGGGACATTGGAGTGAGCTGGGGGTGAGTGCTGTGCCGGGGGTTGGAGGGATGCCGGGGCTGGGGACACTGCCCCGAGGCGCGGCCGCTGCGGAAGGGCGAGCGGGAACCCCGCAGGGCAGGCCGCTCTGCAGCCTGTAGGGTGATCTCACCTTCACCGCTGCGCAGGCGGAGCCCGAGGCCATGTCTGTGTCCTCAGCGAGCCAGAGCACTGGACCAAGAGGTGACGGCGGGGTCCGCGCAGAGCAGGAGTGAGCAGTGCGGGGCCCGCGGACCCTGGCTCCTCCTCTTCCTCCCGGAGAGCGCGGGATTGGCTGCTCTCCTCCTTAAATCAAATTCCCGCCTCCTGGCCCTTTTGCGGACTTTTGGCGTTTTCGGTTCTTCTCTTCTTTTGCCACGTGATGGCGGGTCCATGATCAAGGTAGAAATGAAACCACTTAGGACGTGCTTGGCACTAGGTCTTTTAACTCTGTCCTAAGAATTTCATGAGGTGGTGCAATACTTCCAGCTCTGCACCGAATTGGCTGCCTCGGGGGCCTGAGCTGTAAAATCAGGCCTTGCTGCGTTCCAGCCCGGCTTTTGGGTGGGCGAAGGGAGGCTGGATGGTGCTAGCTGAGATTCCTGCCCCTGGTGCTTTGATTTACAAACTGGTTTATTCATCTTTAGTTTGGCGGGAGGCTTTTAGGTAGACACGACTCTGCCCAACACCCCTCAATGCCTAGCAGTGCACGTTTATAATCCCAGTCACTCATGAGGTGGGAGCAGGAGTATGGGAAATTCAAGTTCTGAGTTGGCTGCAGTGTGCGTTCAAAGCCATCCTGAGCTATATTGAGAGCCTATCCCAAAAAGTAAAAAGAGGGCCCAGTACTAGAGTGTTTATCTGGCATGCAAGGAGGCCCTAGCTTCAATCCTCAGCACAATAAAACAAACAAATCAAATTAAAACAAACCTTCCTATGCCAGGCCAGCATGCAATACAACAGGATTCAGAATCAGGACCTGTGTTTCCATGATGCAATCCTAGCAGGACCCACTCTGTTCCTCAGCGACCTTTCCCTGGATACTCACTCATTCTCAGAGGCCCCATCCCTTTTCAACTAGGATGATTCATTATAGCCTTTGATGGAATAAACTGTCCCAAAGTGCTGGGAGGCAGCTATCTTTTTTTTTTTTTTTTTTAACTTTATTTCATTATTTACTTTGTGTGTGTGTGTCTGCAGAATCCAGCTTGTGGCTGAAGTTACATAGGTGACTGAACCACCAGATATGGGTGTTAGAAACCGGATTTACCTCTGCAAAAGCAATAGATGTTTTTAGCTCCCAAACCATCCCTCTAACCCTGGGTGACAATTATCTTAAGGATGGTCCCTGAGCTACAGAAATGCTACAAATTACTCTGTGGTTGGGATGTGAGTCAAGGAAGGAAATACTGTCTTCTTCTTTCATCGTGGTTAATTGAAATTCCCAGAGGAAACAGTACCACCTACATAACATTCTATAAGGCTGATTGACTAATCATAACTTCAGTGTCTCTGAAGAATTGGAAAGTTGCAGGCCCAGAGCCAAGTTATTTTAGACTATCTTGATCTATTAAATAGTATTTATTGCCTAACTTTCTGTGTGCCTTACCATCCCGTGCCTGTTGGGTAAATCTTTTGGGAATGTACAAAGCTAGTCTCACCAATCCCCAAAGCTAAGCATCATCAACTAGCATATGCAGACTTCCCTGCTTTGCAACTCACAAATGCATCAGTGTCTTTAAGATTTTCCTTTGTTCTGCTCCTGTGAAAACTTACTAAGACTATTACTGTCCTGGAGCATGATATTTGGGTTAAACTAAATCTGTGTTCCCTGCCATGGCTGCCCATGCTTAGATCCAAAATAAATTCTTATATCCCTTTGAAGTGAGAGCTAGTGTTTGTGACAGTAAGACAACACTAGTGCAATTCTGTTCACAGTATTTTCATCTTCTGTGAGCATGGGTGCTGTGTGAAGCTATACAGGCCACTTTCCATCATCAGTTACCCTGGGTCTAAATTTTCTCAAAATACAAAGCTTTTTTTTTTTTTTTTTTTTCTCTTAAAATCATTCTACTTTAGATTATAAGTATAAGGATTCTTGGCACTGGTGTGAGGTGAACCCAACATGGCGCTGGGTGAAATAAGAACTCTTGGCATATAGCAGCCACATGATAAAGCCAACATGGGACCAGCAGAACACAAAGGGTATGGAGGGCACACCCCTAGGTGAGGCTATGTAAATCTGTGCCCACCGTTCTCTTAAAAAGAGATGCCACGTGGCAGTCTGTCTCTTCTCTCTTTTCTGCTTCTCTGACCCTGTACTTGTCTGGCAACTCTCCTAAATAAACTCTCATATGGCCCTGGTCATGTCTGATCTCCAATGTGAAACCAATAACAAATACTTTTTTCCTTTTAATTTCTTCCGGCCACTCAAGATGATATAATCTATTTGCCATCTTAAAGATCTGTAGAAAGCAGATTGAGTACACAGTTGCTTCCTGCTGCTCAGAGTATGTTGATGAGAGGCCCTTAGGAAGACTTGTTGGTCTTCAGTGTGGTGAAAAGATTCGTGCTAAGAGCTTTGCCCTGTTTCTAAGTTTTTGGATTTTTTTTCTTAGCAAGTCTATAATTAAAGAAAAATTTAAACAGTAAGTGGGTTTTTGGGAGGTTATTATAGGTGAAGAGAGTAAACTTAGCTCAAGAAACCCTATTTTGTATTCTATTAGCCATTTCACATTCCTGGCAGGGGCTTGCCCAGTTCCAGGAAAGAATAAGCTAAGCACTATCTAAGGACACCTGAATGATCCAACCCTAAGGCAGTAAAATGGCCACTCCACCCAGGTGGGGTCCAGGAATGTTAGACTGTAAAAAGTTCCTAAGCAGCACACTTGCACTGACCCCAGTAACCCCGCCTTGTGGTTTTTGCCTATAAAAAGCTTGTGTAATTTGGGGTGCTCAGGTCTTCCTTGCACCACACATTGGGTGCAGGTGCAGGTGCAGGGAGCAAGCTCCTTGCCTGACTTGTATTGACCTGGCAATAAGTCTTGCTGTTGCATTTCGGACATCTCTGTCTCTGGTGGTCTCTGGGGAATCAAACTTTGGGCGTTACAATAGGGAATATTATGAAACAAGAAATCCCAAGGACAAATCTAGGAAAGTAATATCTGTTTTACCTTGTTTTGATTCTTGTTGTTTTTCCCCTCCATTAACCTATAAACTTATTTTTATGAAGATAATTCTTAAAAAGTACTCAAGCCACTCTGTAACAGTGACTTTTTTATTTTTCTGTTTAGACAGTATCTCTCTATTGTGTAGCTTTGCTGACTTGGAAGACTTTATATTGAGTGATCTGACTTTGAACTCACAGAGATCCATTTGACTCTACCTCCCCAGTGCTAGGATTAGAGGCATGAACCACCATACCTAGCCAACAGTTCTGATTCATGAAACTGTCCAGATATCCAGTGACTTATTCTTTTGATGTGTGTGTGTGTGTGTGTGTGTGTGTGTGTGTGTGTGTTTGTGACATGCATGTGAGTGTGCTAGTGTGCCTGTTCACATGCATACAAGACCAGAGGAGGATGTTAGGTGTTATCCTCTATCACTTTCTGCCTTTTTGGCTGATTCAGGGTCTTTCACTGAATTGGAAGTGTACTGTTTTGGCTAGGCTGGACTTGGCCATTGAGCTCCCAGTACATGTGTTACAAGTACAAACTGTGTGTTGGGGATTCAAACATTGGTCCTCATGCTTGCATATCAAGTACTCCTACCCTTTGAGCTCAGAGCTGTTCCCCCAGCCCTGCTGACTTATATAATTTTGTTTTAATATTTTACAAATGCCTCCTCAGCTTCTAGCTGCTAGCCAACAAGGTACTGGGGTGATGTCATGAGTGGTTGTCAACTCAACTCTGAAGCAATAGTTTTTTGATGTCCCAAAGTCCCTTGTAAGCAAGAAGCTACAGTATATACTTCTTTAAACATGACTAAGTTACATTCCATTGTTGACATTCTCAGACCATTCTAGGACTGTCAAATACTGAGGAGGCTGTGTTTATAAGTGAAATGTGCCTCCCCAGTCAACTATAACAACTTTGACAATGAATTATAAACCCTAGCCTCTGGCAGGCGTGTAGGTGCAGGGTGGGTCATATGGCATGTAGCCTCCACCTCTGGAGGTTTTAAAGCTGTAAGTTATGCCAGCTGTAACAGCTCAGCCTCCTAGTTATCTGGGCCAAAATAACAACTCTAATGGCATGTCCTTGCAGATTCTGAATTTCATGAGACTGATCTCTCTATAGCATTTCACTGTTTGTAAAATTAACTTTTGGCATTTTGAGACAGACTCTAATGTAGTACAGGCTGGCCTCTGTTATTGTATACATGAAAATGGTCTGGAATCCCTGATCTTACTACCTCCATCTCCTCAGTGCTAGGGTATCAGGTCACCATTTTTACTGGACCCTTTTATAGAACATGTTTTGAAATTAGGATCTTCCTAAAAATTTAGTGATAAAGCTAAAATTCGGTTAGCAAACAGTCATTCTAGACAAAGCCAAACATTGTCAACAATATACTTAAGAAGGCAGGGTTCTCAAAGGCTTTGAGCTCAGAGCTGGTCTGGGGCTGCTGCTGAACCTTGAGATTCTTAAAGAGATAGGATACCAGTTGTAACCTTAGCTTCTTTAGGGGTGGGGCAGCATCTGGAGTGGCAGTTAGGGTTATGTCTGTTCTAGCTTTAGACTAACCTGGGCCTGAAACTCGTCTCTGATGATAAAGGCTGACAGATGCAGCAGCTGAGGCATGATGACTAGCCAGCACATCTCCTCACTCCATACCTGGATTCCTCCAGGCCTTATCAAAGCTGAAAAAGATGGGTTCCTAATCTGGGAAGAAACAGGAAAGGCTGAGTGGAAGAAGGTGAAGCTGACATGCCAGGACATGCAGGGATCTACATTTAGCAGGGCTTGTGCAGGGGCACTGCCTGTAGGACATGCAAGCCTCCCTATATGTGGAGGTCAGCATGTATGGCTTACAGTCTTCTCACCTGACCTGACCCAGCAGAAAGGTCTAGATGTTGGAGATACTGTGTTTAGCATGATGATTCTTGGACCTGGTAATCCTAACTGCTAGAGGCAGGAGTAATCATAGGTACTCACACTTTTTCAATTGATTTTTGAGCTGGTGCTGCTCCTTGTTATACAGGTTATGTTCTTTCCAATGCCATCTGAGTGTTGGAGGGCAGTGGGACTCCAGAAAAAACTGGGGAGTGATGAGATGCATAGTAAACAGGTAACATTGGAAGCCTGGATGCACTGTGGAGCCTGGGGACATTTGGAGACCTGAGTGCATGGAGGAGGGGTAGGGAGAATGGAGGTATTTGGAGCATCTAGAGAGCTTCTTGCCTTAGAGAGTTCAGGAAGTTAGTAGACTCTTGTATCTTTGTCCAGTTCTTTTCTCTGTAGATAGGAACTTTTATTCTTAGGATTAAAAAAAATGTTGGGAGCCAGACAAACAACAAATACAGGATAAACAAAATACTAAAGCCAATCAAATAACATTAAAATGACATTAGAGGTATGGCCCGATGGAAACGTTAAGAAGAATCCAAGATGGTGATGGAGGTGAATTATACATATTCAAATCAGTTCAAGAGGGGGAGAGAGAATATTTGTCTTGATGTTGAGATAAATAACAAAGTCACTGCAAAGTATGTGAAATGGAACATTCTAGCTGGTAAAACTCTAGAAAGAATGTACATATCAATGTGTGACATGCATGGGCTTACTCATATAGTCCTCAGGTGCTGTGTCCTGGCCTCAGATCTCCATACAACCAGATGGTGATCAAGAACAATTGCCTGAGGAAATTCTTTTCAAATTACAAACGACTCTCTATGCTAGGATAATCATGGGGTAACCATCAGTCTACTTTGGGACAGCTCTGTTTTGTTATAAATGGATGTACTTAAAAATCTAAATATCTCTAAAATATTTTTGTTAATCTTTGATAATTTCATACAATGCATTTTGATTGCTTGACCATATTCATTTCTCCCTTACTCTTCCTAGGCCCTCTTCTACCTCCTTGGCCCACAACTTCATGGCCTCTCTTTTCCAGTTATCTACTAACTCCAGTTGATGCTGCTCATGTCATCTTGGGTGTGAAGCCCATCCACTGGAGTGCAGTCAACCTACCAGGAACCACACCCTTAAAGACTGACTCTGTTTCCCCAAGAAGCTATTAGCTATTCATAGATCCTCTGGTAGCAGTGGGGGCTCTAAAATCCTCCCTATTCCATGCAAGAATGTTGTCTGGCTTGATCATGTGCAGTCAACCACAGTGGCTGTGAGCAATGTCCAGAAGACACACTGCTTTGCTCTGGTCCTTCCTGACCGCTGGCTGTTATAATCCTTCCTTTCTCTCTTCTGTGATAGTCCCTAGGCCTTGGGGAGAGGACTTAATATAGATGTCTCATCAGTGGCTGAGCACTCTGTTGACACTAGTCCTCTGTACTTTGACCAGATGCCAGTTTCTATGTTAACCATAGTTCAGTTGCCTACATGAAGAAACTCATGAGGATTTAGAGTGGCACTAATCTATGGATGGAGAGACACAATTAAGAGAGACGTTTGAGACTATGTCCATTGAGCAGAAGGTAATTGGTTCTCCTCTGGTGTCTATGAACTTCCCAAACATTGGTTCTTGGCAAGATTTATAGATTCATAAATGTGTTTCCTCTACAGGGGGAATTTAAATTCTATCAGTGGGCTTTAAATTCTACCAGAAAGTAGTTGGTATCAACCATAACACTGTGCAACCATTGCATTCATGGGCCTACCTTGTCATTAGTCATTGTTGCATTTCACAGGGTTCACAGCCTGGTAAGACTGTTGATGACAACCTCCTGCCCCCAGCAGCTTCCATGGAACCTGGTACTATGAAAGCTGTCTGGCAAGAAGGAAGCTTCCTGGTCAATATCAACTTGCTTTCTCCATGTCCTATTACCAATGCACATGGTGTCTTCAGCAATAGGGTCCTACCATCATGTTCCAGTAGGCAATCGAAAACAGTGACAATTGTTTATATTATTTTGGAGGATCTCTGGGATACTTCCACTCAAGGGGAGGCATCCCACTCCTGGCATAGAGGTTTTTGTTTGGCAGCGTATGGTTCTTGGATGAGCATAACCCCTTATGTAGAGTAACTGTAATTAGACTCTTTATATGAACACATATATTTTTTTTAATTTAGGCTTACACATGGGTAGATGCATGAATTCGGATTGTATAAATGAGACTCTGAGCCAAAATCAGGGGAAGGCTGAAATATCAGAGAAAGGAAACACCACAGTCAATTCTCACTCAGCTGTCTTGCAACTTCCTCAGCCTCACTCCTGATTGCTGGGTTTCTACAGCCCTTATATACTCTATCCCACCCAGGTTAGGATTAAAAGCATGTAGCCTTGAACTCACAGAAACAGAAGTTCTGTCTCTGGAGTTAGGGGATTAGGGTATAGGTCACCACTCCCAGCTTTCCCTGTGCTGGGATTAAAGGTGTGTGTGATTACTCTCAGCTGTTTATCCTTACGTTCAAGGATTTCCTGAGCTGTCTGCCTAGGTTTTGACTATGTGCTGTCTTTGATATTTCAGGATTTATTAAATATTTAGCAAATATTCACACACATGGCTTTTTCAAATACCCTAAATATTAGTTATCCTTCCTACGCTCCCTTTTTTGCCCCTACCCTCTCATCCCGTCTCTTCACTTGATCATCTCTCCCCAGTATTCTTCCTTTTCCATTTATATCACCTCTGCTCTGCTTTCTCCACTCCTTTAAGATCTTTCCCTTCCCCACCAGTGATCTCATTCTAGTTTCCCAGAGTCTACAAGTACTCTAAATTCAACATGCAAATATAAAGAGTCTACGGTAAAATCCACATGAGTGACAAGATGTGATGTTTGTCGTTCTTCATCTGTGTTACATAACTTAGAATAATGTTTTCCACTTCTATCCATTTACCTGAAATTTTCATAATTTCATTTTTTTCAGTTTAATAAGGTGAATTTCATTTTACAGGTGAATAAAAATTCATTGGATATAAGATTTTTTATATATAGATCTATTTTGTGTATAAATGTATGTAAGTGTACCAGATCCTCATTATTCATTCCTTCGATGATGAACACCTAGCCTGTCTCCATATCCTAGCTATTGTGAATAGAGTAACTGCACGTAGATGAGTATGTGTCTCCATAGTAGGAAATAGTCTTTTGGCTGTATGTACAGGAGTGCTACATTTGGATCATTGGGTAGATCTATTTCTGGTTTTCTGAGGAACCACCACTTGGATTTCCATCCTGTCTGCATCAGTTTGTACTCTTACTTAAAAACATCTTTGCTAACATTTTTGCTTTTTTTTTTTTTTTTTTTTTTTTTTTTTTTTTTTTTTTTTTTTTTTTTTTTTTTTTTTTTTTTTTTTTTTTTTTTTTTTTTTTTTTTTTTTTTTTTTTTTTTTTTTTTTTTTTTTTTTTTTTTTTTAAGATTTTAGCCATTCTGACTGGGCTAAAAAAAATTAAGAAAAAAATCCCAGAGTAGTTTTATTTTTCCTGATGGTTAAGGGTGAGGACATCTTTTAAAAATATTTTTTTAGTCATTTGTATTTTTTAAAAAACTCTATGTTCCATTCCATAGAACTTAATTGACTTGTTTATTTTCATGGTGCTTAGTTTTTGAATTCCTGGTATAGTCTAGACACTGACCATCTGTCAGATTTATAGTTGGCAAAGATTGTTTTTTTTTCCCTCCATTATGTAGGCTGCCTTAACAGTTTTCTGAACTGTTAAGCACAGAAGCTTTTTAATGTCATGAAATTTTACTTGTTGGTTGTTGATCTTATATCTGGGTCAACTGGAGTCTATTCAGAAAGTCTGTACCTGAGTCTATATTGTGATCTGTACCCCCAACTCTTCCTTCTAGGAATTTAAGGTCTAACTTTGAGATCTTTAATATATATGGAATTGATCTGTGTAAGGCTGAGAAAGAAGGATCAAGTTTCATTTTCTACATGGAGGTATGCAGTTTTCTTAATATCATTTGTTAAGGATGCCATCTTTTCATCTTTCTCTTATGTATGATTTTGACATATATATATGGCTGTAGGTGTGTGGACTTATATCTGTGTCCTAACTTCTATTCCACTGATCAATATGTCTGAATTTTGTGCCAATAAAATGTTATTTTTACTACTATGTCTCTGTAGTATCATCCAAAATCAAGTATGATAATACCTCCAGAAGAAGTGTTTTTTGTTGTTGTTGGTGGTGGTGGTGTTGAGGATTGTTTGCTTCTCTGAGCTCTTTTGTGCTTTCATATGAATTTTATGATGTTTTCAAAATTTTTGTGAGAAATTGTGTTAGGATTTGATGATTGCATTGAATGTGTAGATTGTGTTTGATAGAATGACCATTTTCATAATATTAATTCTGCCAGTCCATGGGCATGGAAGGTCTCTCCATCTTCTGGTGTGTTCTTCAGTATCATTCTTTGGTATTTTAAATTTTATATTTTAGAGTTTTTTCCTTGGTTAGGCTTATTTCAAGATATCTGTTTACTTGAGGCTACTGTGAAAGCAATTGTTTTCCTGATTTCTTTCTCAGTCTTTTTGTCTTTGGTATATAGGAAAGCTACTGTACCAAAACATCTTTATTCTTTTTTTTCTTTTCCTGCATAGGGCTGGCGTTATGGGGAGTTGTTAGCCACCATGTGAGTTCAGAGAACTGCACTTTAAAGGAGCAGTAAGTACCCTTAACTTCTATATCTCTCAATATACAGTCTGAATATTTTTAAACACCTCTTTATACACACGGATTCCCTCCTAAATAGTTTTAATGAAAAGGGAGAAGATATTAAGACATACCTAGAAGACAAGGAGTTAGTGGGATGAAATTTTTCCCTTTCACTGATCAGAGAGTTTCAAGCTTATTTGTATACAGGAAGAAATAAGCCCAGAGAGGAAAAATTGGATGACACCAACAGGGAAATATGACTAATGAGGTAAGATCCCAGAGAATCACAGAAAAATGGGATCAGAAGCACTTTCAGAGATCCTTGTCTTACCCAATGTACAAGAAAGGAGGTATGAATAGAAATACTAGAATACTGAAGAGCAGTTGTGGAGAACCTAATGAAGACCAGTTCTAGTGGCCTCAAAATAAACAAAATAGGAGGTAGGGAATACAGAACTAGGTCGGGAGGTAAATGGTAGACGCATGGCATGGAAGTATGACATGTCAGATTAGAAACCATGAGTCCATAGTGACACTAGTTTGCAGTTGAAGAAAGTATAAATTCATGTTATCAACTACAGTACTCTAGACTATTCAGGAGAACCATGAGGTCAGGAGGAAGTGGAGAGCGGGTCTAGGAACAAGGGTACTCAGAGAAATCTAAGAATGGTATGGTTATGATATGAAAGGTGAAAAGAGAGGAAGTCCCAGCGGAAGACAGTGAGATCAGGATTTTCCATAAGTAGTTAGTTCTGTACCGAAAAGTTACAGCAAGATATGGGAAGTGGGCCTGTGAATTAGATAATCAGATAGGGAAGAGAGTGTCTTTGTGTATGTGCTGTTCACAGACATAGTATCTCTAGATTACTGTAAAAGATTCAATTTGGGGCAGGAGGTACATCATGGTCTAGGCTGTGCTGTCCTTAATACTATCAGTTATAAAAGTCATAGAGGCACACTGGTCTCAAATGAGCAGAGGGGGACCCAGGCAGATGCTGTTCTTACCATTGTCCCATGGTAAGTCAGGAGAGGAAGTATATCTACTTTGAGAGAGCTATTTGGAGAGTAGATGTAACTTAAAGACAAGGAGGTAGAAAGGTGACCTTGGGTAAGGTTAAGGTTGTAGTAGAATTATTTAATGCCTAAGTATTTCAGGGTATAGTAGAAAATGTTCACATGAAATCATAGCCTTTAGGAGGCTGAAGTAGGAGGACTGCTGGGAGGTCAAGGCCAGCCTAGGCTACATAGTAAGTTCCAGGCCATCCCAGGTTAAAGCATGCAAACAACTAACCAGCCAATCAAACAAACAAAAACATACAACCAAACAATCCCTCTCCCCCAAATAATAGAATTCTGGGTGATATGGAAGGTTAGACGGTATCTCCATTTGTCACTTCCAAAGAAAACTCCAATTCCTCAAACTCTAAAAGGTAGACTAAATGTCCAGAAACAATATTAGCTTAGACTATAGGAGGATTTCTGGTGGTTAGATAAAAGTCAGCATTCCTCAGGAACTTGTGAAGCCTTTTCCTATCTACCAAAAGGAATCATTTTCATTACCTCTGACAATGGACAGTTGACTTACCTGTTATGCCAATTTGTAGTAGGATCCTGTTCTGTTACATTGTAAGTATTTGTCCCTTTTACTGATTTAATAAAAAGCCGATTGACCAGAAGGCAGACAGGAAATGTGGGCAGGGCTACCAGACTAAGAAGACTCTGGGAACAGGAAGAGCAGAAACAGAGATTCAAGAGAGTCACCAACATATACAGAGGAAAGAAGACACCATGCTGTTCTGAGTAAAGATACCAAGCCACACGGCTAAACAGATTAATGAAAATAGGATGAGTTAAGATGAAGGAGCTAGCTAGCAATATGTCTGAGCCATAGGTCAATCAGCATAAAATGTATATAAGCTTCTCTGTGCTTCTGTGGGACTTTGGGACTGCTGGTCCAGATCTCCAGGCTAGGCTAGAAACTTCTTATTACAACTATTAGCATATCAAAATGCATTCTGACCTCCAGGCTCTCTCAGTATCACGAGTACCAGTTCTATTCTCCACCTCCACCTTGTTTCTGCTCTTCCACTGTTTTCTTTGTGCTCTGCTATTCTTCTTTCTTTCACAGATAGTCCTGGCTGGGTGCAATCTGCTGGTCATGTTTAGTCTACTACTTTCTCTCTCTGCTGTGGATTCTTCCAGAAACCTCTTGGATATTCTGTCTCTCTCATATCTACAATAAAAACCTTCCCTTAACCATATATGGAATGATCATGTCATCATTTTATACACCCTTTAAGAAGAAAAACAAATTAAATCAAAATTCTTAAAAAAAAAATGGTCTCTCTGTGAGAGAAAGAGCTTTAGAAATTTGCCTGGTATTGATTGTATTCTTGAAAAAGTACAGAGAAAAAGACCATAGATTTATGAGAAAGAAGCCAGATGTAACACAATTTGAATCAAGCTGTTCCTCACCATCTGGGAGGGGGATCAGAAACATTCTCCAAAAATTTATTCAGGCAGCCCTAGCAAAAATCCTATCCTCAAGACAATTACACAGCCCTCACCAACTTCAAAGTCAATTGTATGTTTTGATAAGACAATGATTCCACAAGCAGAAGGTCATCAATTAGCATGATTCCCATTTTTAGTCTGCAGGACTCAGACAGCAGAGAGCAGGGTACCACCTTGGGAAAGAATCTATTGTGTAAATCTGAGCTTCCTTGGGGGCATAGATTTGAAGAAATTCTATAAGACTAGGAACCTTAATTTAATCTGCTATAGCCAAGACAAGGGAAGACCTTGGGAGTCTGCTGTGGAGAGCAGGAGACTAAATTGATAAACTGAAATGTACCTAGCAGGAGCTTAGACCCCCACCAGTCAACTGCACATGTAAAAATTGACCCTTGGCTGCCAGGAGCAGATCTCTGCAGTACATGTAATACATGGTATAAACAGGCTTATGGGACAGGAGTCATCAGATTATTTTAATAGAGGCAGAAAAAGGTATTAAAAATATCTTCCCAACAAAAGCACAGAAGAAACATATCTGAATACAATAGAGTCTGCCTATAAGTTACATTATATTAAATGATGAATAAGTGAGAGCATTTCCTCTAGAATCAAGAACCAGGGAAGGGTGTTCATTTTTCACTTTTACTCAGTATTGCTGGTGGCCATGTCAGAAGAGCAGCAGATGGCAGCTGACTTCAGGATGTCATCCCACAGGAAATGGATTCCTTATGGGTGAATCTTGGATAGGCAAGGCCCTGAGACTATAGATTCCAAATGTCTTTTGCTTCTGCTGTGCCTTTACATGTTTGCTGCTGCTATCTTTGTCTGGTATCTGGCATGATGTGAATGGGTGTGGGGAGATCCCTACTGCCTGTAATATAGTGTGTTTATCTCAAACACAGCTCATTCTTCTACTGGGCAGAAGATGATTTCTTCCTAAACTGTACCATCCAATTGATCATAATAATGTTATTTTAAATAGAGTTTTGATGGTAAAAAATAAAACAAAGTATTGCACAGAACCCATGAGTTTTTATTGTGGAGCCACATACACTGTGGCTTAGGTTAATGATTAAAAAATACTATTGATTCCTAGTAGCCCAGTTAGTTTAAATTCTTTTAACCTTAATGTTAGGAGATGTGTTCACAGGTTTTAGAGTGCATCACAGCTGAAACAAAGCTTTAAAAAATAACTGCAAGTTAGACTAAGATGTTTTTGTCAAATAGCTTTAAGATACAAAACACAGGAAAAGAATCTAAAGTTTTAGAAAGGCACATAGTTGAATGAGACACTTATTAAGGACAGGGGACAAGAACAAAGCAGTTCAATTATCATTAGCTGATGTGCCTTTCTTGTTAAGATTGGTTGGTAACCAAAGGTGATGATTAGTTCCTTATACACATTTCTGCCCTCAGTCCCCTGATATAAAAACTTATTGATGAGTGAGTATGCACCCCAAAGATTTAAAGAGGTGATAGACTCTTTTTCATATATAAAGTTTTGATTCGTGATTCCTTTAAGATTTCTTATAAGATTACTATTCAAAATAAGTATTAAAGTGATTGATCTTTTCTTTGTAACTGCAAAAAGCAGTCTGCCAGTAAAAAAAAAAAAATTTGCTTGCCTCTACTGTTAATCTATAACAAGTTGCTTGGGTATGAATGCATGTGGGTTCTTGGGATAATTTGTTCTTTACCTGTAATGCATAAAATGTTCAATCATGTAAGAGATATCATGAAGGAAATCTTCAAGGATGAGAAGGAAAACACCAGGAAAGAAAAAAATAGAGAATTCAAAAGAAGAATAAAGAAAATGTCAGAAGGAAACTATCAAAGGAGTGTGTGTGTCTTTCTCCTTAACCCCTCAAACAAGAAAGACTTTATACATCCAAAGTTTGAGGACTTCCTTTGAGCCCTGTACTGCTGGAAGCTGGTCCTCAAGACAGTGAAACAATGTAATGATCAAAGTCTTACTTGTAGTAATAAGACAAGAAAGAGAAGAAAAAGAAGAAAGCAATATATATATATATCTGCATAGAAGATGATCCCATACTTAATAAACATTCAAGGGCAGTACGAGAAAGTTCTCAAATTTGATAAATACTCTAAGGCTAAGTTTCAAGATACAAATTGACACATAACTTACCTATATATTGTGGAATAATTTTCACTTATATTAGTTTAATAAAATGCTGATTTACCAGTAGCTAGGCAAGAAGTGGAGAAAGGGCAACCAGACTAGGAGAATTCTTGGAAAAGGAAAGACAGAGTACCAATCAACCGCCAGACACAGAGGAAGCAAGATGAGAATGCTGCATTTTACAAAGGTAGCAAGCACTTGGCTAAACATAGATAAGAATTATGGGTTAATTTAAATGAAAGAACTAGTTAGTAATAAGCCTCAACTACTGACCCACTATTTACCTTCTGAGTCAATTATTTTGGAAGCAGCAGCCAGGTATTTGAGGAGTTTCTGGCTGAGACAGAAGCTACTGACTACAAATGGCAGTACTGACTACAAATGGCACTATAATGTGTTGCACATATGTTCACATAAAGCCTGAGAAAGCTGAAAAAGAGTTCTAGAACACAGAAACAGCCGAAAACAGCTTCCTAGTTGTGTTTCTCAAGTGGGCCATGGTACAGAGATGCTGTTACATTCAGGCTTAAACTACAAAGCCTCAGTAAAAGCACAGGCCGCATATGATAGTAGGATTTAAGGTTTCTGTTCATATAGATAAAAAGGGAACAGAGTCAAGCATGGCTTCTTGGTAGCAGTGTTTTCTCAGGTGGGGTTTGTTTGCTGGTGGCAAGCAGTGAGTCAGCTCCTTTGAGAGAGGCTTCCTGACTCAACATTAACAGCAAAAAAATGGTAAGGCTCTTTTAAGAGGCCCTGCTGCCAAACACTTAAATGTGGTTTATGAGCAATCAGTGGTGGTGCTCTACTTGGTAGCAGTGTGGATCTTAAGATTCTCCAGAGTTGAGGTGAAAAATGTGGCTCCTGCCAGTACTTCTGCCATAAAGCTAATTTCTCACAGATCAAGGAGCTGGGTAGAGCCAGCCTTCATAGATTTAATCCTAGCCACAGGCTTTAATCCTACCCACTCCTTTTAGCAGATTAATGGCTCCTGTGGGGTGTGTGTGTGTGTGTGTGTGTGTGTGTGTGTGTGTGTGTGTGTGTGTGTAGGGAGGTGACTAGAGATATACAGTAAAGATAGATTTAGATGAAAAAAAAAACCCACCTCTAACTGGTTTACATCGTGTTTAAAAATATAGATAGGCTTGGGAGAGAAAAGAGAAAGGATAGAGAAAGTTCTTAAAAATAGAGTTTAAAAAAAGCCATGTAATGATGGAATTTACACAGAGAGTCTGGATACTGTATGTTATTGTTTTGTCTTTGGGTTTTTTGACTGCAGAGTAAGGAGCAAGAGCTGCTAAAAGACATTTGACTCTAAAAGCTTCTGGATTAATCCAACCTGTATATTTTGAAAATGTGTTGACTTCAAAATTTAAGTCAAAAGATATATTACTTTGGAGAAGGAGATTTCTTTTTATTTCCACAGAAAATGAGAAGCTGTAGATTTATTTCGGGTTAAAGAAAATAAGGTTTGATTGAGAAATGTCCCCTGAAAAATCTCCAATGCAAACAGATGGCCCAGATAATCCAAAATTTTGGAGCAACTCTGTTCCAGTTTCCTCTGAGTTCTGCATCCAGAACAGCTTCAAGGTTGCTGGCTGAGATGATCCAGCCTCACCGACTACTCTACTCAGGATTTATCTATAATCCTAAATTTTCTTTAGGTACCCATAAGATTACTAGAGCCCCCAATCAAGAGGAAGTAGTCTAGAGAACTATGTCCACATTTTCCCCCAAAATGGATTATGGATGTTTATCTTTGTTTAGAGTGTTGGTTATAAATTGTTATGAATAATGACCAGGAAAAAAAGCTATACAAAGGTGATTAGATTTGGGATTCTTATTTTAAAAAGAAAGGGGAAATGTGGCATAATGCTGTTGTATAATTTCAAGGTTTTTCTCTTGTATTGATTTAATGAAATGCTCATTAGCCAACAGCTAGTCAGGAAGTAGAGGTGGAACAACAAGACTAGGAGAATTCTAAGAAGAGGAAAGGCAGAGTAGCAGTTGCCAGCCAGATCTACATCTGGAAAGCAAGATAAGAATGCTGCATTGAGCAAAGGTACCAAGTCACATGGCTAAACATAGATAAGAAATATGAGTTAATTTAAATGAAAGAACTAGTTAGTAATAAGTCTGAACTAATGACCAGCATTTACTATAAAAATTAAACTTCTGATTCATTTATTTGGGTGAGGCTGGCAGGTATTTGAGAGTTTCTGGCTGGGACAGAAGCAATCAACTATAATATACTAGTAATTAATTTGCTGAGGAAAAAGAAAAAAAAAACAGGGAAAATTTTTGTTCATAATAGCTTAGAAGTAACATACCTAGGAATAAACCTAGCCAAGAAGTCAAAAGATTCTCATGTTGTAAACTTTAAAACACCAAAACAAGAAACTGAGGAAGATAGAAAGACCTGATATGCTCATGGTTTGATAGATTATACTGTAAAATAGATATATTACTGAAAGTGATATACAAAGTTAATACAGTCCTGTCAAAATTCCACTGACTTTTCTTTGAAGAAATTGAAAAAAATCATACAGAGCATAATACCTGGAATAGCTAAAACAATCCTAAGCAGAAAAAGAATGCTAAGGGCATTATCATACCTGAGTTTGAAATAGACTACTAAACTACAGACAAAGACAGCATGGTACTGATTCAGAAAATTACAGTCTTCTGACCATGCAACCTTGAGATCAGAGTTCAGATTTCTGGAACCCACATACAACTTGAGAAGGTATGATGACTGCCTCCACCCAGAAAGAAAGATATGCTCCCCAAATTAAGTCTAGCTAGATGAATTCGTGTTCCCTGGGCTCAAGGAAGAGACCCTGCCTCCAAATGTCATTTGAGGAGAGATCAAGGAAAACACCCAGCTTCTGGCTTTCATATGTGTATGCTGGCACAAGCACATAATACCCTCCCAACATATACTCACACACATGTGAACAATGAACATCCAGACACACATGCATTCATACCACATTCACACCTACAAAAATAGCCCTTATAAAGCACTGGGGAAAATGGAAGAGAATGTTTTTGTTATTGTTATTGGTATAGCTATGGATTTCAATCAGTTGTGTGTGTGTGTGTGTGTGTGTGTGTGTGTGTGTGTACATGTATAGCTATGGATTTCAATCAGTTGTGTGTGTGTGTGTAGTGATAACATTCATACAAATTTTACTTTATACTGTGATGTAACAGCTTTATTTCTTTTTATTTACGACTGGTTTTGGCTGCTTGGAGCCTTGTGTTTCCATATAGTTTCAGATTTTCTATTTCTTTTTTTTTCATTATTTTTGAATAAAGTTTCATTTTTTTTATCCATATATCCCCTTGCTCACACTCCCTTCTTCCCCCCCCCCCGGCCATTCTCTCTTCTCCCCATCCCCTCATCTCTTCCCCAGAAAGGGCAGGAGGTCCTAAAGTGGCTTAGTTCAGTATCCACTCCAGGTAAGTCCAATTTTCTCATCCAAATATCAAGACTGGCTCAGGTGTTCCTCTGGAGGGAATTGGCTCCAAGGCGCAGGTCCAAGGTGCTTCAGATCCCAAGCTGTTCAGTGGTTGTGGCTTGCAGCATGGGTGTGCTTTGCTTATTGTTTAAAGTCCACTAGTGAGTGATTACATCCCCTGCTTTACTTTCTGGGTTTGTGATACATCGCTCAGGAGAATATTCTCCAATTACATCCATTTGCCTGCGAATTTTATCATATCACTTTTTCTTACTGCTGGGTAGTACTCCATTGTGTAAATGTACCACAGTTTGTTAATCCATTCTTCAGTTGAGGGGCACCTAGGTTGTTTCCAGGTTCTTGCTATTATGAGTAAGGCTGCTATGAACATAACTGAGCTAATGCTTTTGGGGTGTGAATGTGCATCATTAGAGTATATGCCCAATAGAGATATTGCTAGCTTTCTGAGAAACTGTCATATTGCATTCCAGAGTTGCTAACAAGCTTACATTCCCACCAACAATGGAGGAGTGTTCCCCTTGCTCTGCATTCTCTCCAGCATAGGCTGTCATCTGTGTTTTTAATCTTAGCCATTCTGACAGGTGTAAGGTGGTATCTCAAAGTTGTTTTGATTTGCATTTCTCTGATAGCTAAAGATGTTGAGCACTTTTTTCAAGTGCTTTTCAGCCATTTGTAATTATGCTGAGAATTCCCCTTTTAGTTCTAAACCCCATTTTTAATTGGATTATTTAGGGCTCTATATATTTTAGAGATCAGTCCTCTGTCACTTGCAGGGTTGGTGAAAATCTTTTCCCATTCTATAGGCTGTCATTTTGTCTTATTGACTCTGTCCTTGGCTTTACAGAAGCTTCTTAGTTTCAGGAGGTCCCACTTATTGATGTTCTTAGTGTCTGTGCTACTGGTGTTATATTTAGAAAGTGGTCACTTATGCCAATGTGTTGGAGGGTATTTTCTTCTTTTTCCTATCAACTTCAGTGTGGCTGGGTTTATGTTGAGTCTTTGATCCACTTGCATTTGAGTTTTGTACAGGGTAATAGGTTTGGATCTATTTGCATTTTCTACATACTACCATCCAGTTATGCCAACACCATTTCTTAAAGATACTATCTTTTTTTCTGGGCTGGAGAGATGGCTCAGTAGTTAAGAGCACTGAAGATACTATTTTTTTCCATTGAACATTTTGGGCCTCTTTGTCAAAGGACAGGTGTTCATAGGTGTGTGGGTTAATGTCAGAGTCTTCAATTCGATTCCATTGATCCACAAGTCTGTTTTTATGCCAGTACCAGGCTGTTTTCATTTCTGTAGCTCTGTAGTATGACTTGAAGTTGGGAATGGTGATGCCTCCTGAGGTTCTTTTGTTAAAGAAAATTGTTTTGGTGATCCTGGCTTTCCTGTTATTCCAAATGAAATTGAGTGTTGTTCTTTCAAGGTCTGTAAATAATTGTGCTGGGATTTTGATGGGAATTGCATTGAATCTGTAGATTGCTTTTGGTAGAATTGCCATTTTTACTATGTT
Source organism: Sigmodon hispidus (assembly GCA_004025045.1). NCBI lineage: Eukaryota > Metazoa > Chordata > Mammalia > Rodentia > Cricetidae > Sigmodon > Sigmodon hispidus. The sequence goes on from PVIH01000403.1 coordinate 259,407, forward strand.
GATCCTAACTATCCAGGAGCATGGGAGATCTTTCCATTTTCTGATATCCTCTTCAATTTCTTTCTTCAGTGATTTAAAGTCTTTGTCAAATAGATCTATTATTTCTTTGATTATAGTTACACTGAGGTATTTAATGCTATTTGCAGCTATTATAAAGGGTGGTGTTTTCCTTATTTCTTTTTCAGCCCTTTTATCTTTAAGTATATAGCAGAGCTACTGATTTCTTTGAGTTAATCTTGTATCCGGCTACATTGCTGAAGGTGTTTATCAGCTGTAGAAGTTCCCTGGTAGACTTTTGTGCGTTACTTATGTATATAATCATATCATCTGCAAATAGAGATACTTTTATTTATTCTTTTCTAATTTGTATTCCCTTAATCTCCCTTTGTTCTATTATTGCTTTAGCTAAAACTTTGAGAACTATATTGAATAGATAAGAGGAGAGAGGACAACCTTGTCTAGTTCCTGATTTTAGTGGGATTGCATTGAGTATTTCTCCATTTAGTTTGATGTTGGCCGTTGGCTTCTTGTAAATTGCCTTTATTATATTTAGATATTTTTCCTGTATTCCTGATCTCTCCAGGACTTTTATCACAAAGGAGTGTTGGATTTTGTCAAAAGTTTTTTCAGCATTCATGTGATGATTTTTTCCTTCAGTTTCTTTATATGATGGATGACATTTACAGTTTTTTTGCATAATGAACCATTCCTGCATTTCTGGGAGGAAGCCTACTTGATTGTGGGGATGATATTTTTTATATGTTCTTGTAATTGTTTTGCTAGAATTTTATTGGGTATTTTTGCATCAGTGTTCACGAGGGAGATTGGTCAGTAGTTTTCTTTCTTAGTTTCATCTTTGAGTAGCTTGGGTATCAGGGTAATTGTGGCCTCATAAAAAGAATTTGGTAATATTCCTTTAGTTTCTACTATATGGAACAGTCTGAGGAGTACTGGTATTCATTCTTCATTGAATGTCTGGTAGAATTCTGCACTGAAACCATATGGACCTCAGCTTTTTTTACTTGGGAGGTTTTTAATGACAGCTTCTATTTCCTTTAGGGTTATAGGTCCATTTAGGTCTTTATTCTAATCTTGATTTAATTTTGGTAAGTGGTACCTATCCAGAAATCTGTCCATTTCTTCTATGTTTTCCATTTTTGTGGAGTATAGATTTTCAAAGTATGATCTGATAATTATCTGGATTTCTTGGCAGTGTGTTATGTCTCCCTCTTCATTTTTGATTTTGTTGATTTGGATACTCTCTCTCTGCTTTTTGGTTAGTTTGGATAAGGGTTTATCTATCTTGTTACCTTTCTTAAAAAAAACAACTCTTTGATTCATTGATTCTTTGTGTTTCAATTTTATTGATTTCAGCTCTAAGTTTGATTATTTCCTGCTGTCTACTCCTTCTTGGTGAGTTTGCTTCTAATTGTTCTAGGACTTTCAGCTGTGCTGATAGTTCTCTTGTGTGGGATTTCTCTAGTCTTTTTATGTAAGCATCTAATGCTATAATTTTTCCTCTTAAGACTGCTTTCATTGTGTCCCATAAGTTTGTGCACATTGAGGATTCATTTTCATTAAATTCTAGGAAGACTTTGATTCCTTTCTTAATTTCTTCCTTGACCTAGATGTGGTTCAGTTGAGTGATGTTTAGTTTCCATGAATTGGTAGACTTTCTGTGATTTTTTGATGTTGTTGAACTCTAACTCCACCTAAGGGCCATGGTGGTCTGATAAGATACAAGGGACTATTTCCATTCTTTTGTATCTATTGATATTTGCTTTATGACCAATTATGTGGTCAGTTTTGGAGAAAGTTTCATGTGGTGCTGAGAAATATGCACGTTATTTAGTGTTTGGGTGGAAATTTCTGTAAATGTCTATTAAATCCATTTGTATCATAACGTCTGTTACACCCCTTATTTCTCTGTTGAGTTTCTGTCTGGTTGACCTATCCAAGGGTGCAAGTGAGGTATTGAAGTCTTCCACTATTACAATGTGACATTTGATATGGGATTTGAGCTTTAGTAGTGTTCCTTTTCCATATGTAGGTACCCTTATATTAGGGGCATAAATATTCAGGATTGAAATCTTATTTTATCAATTTTTCCTGAGATGAATAAGTAATGTCCATCCTGGTCTCTTTTAATTTATTTTAGTTTGAAGTCTACTTTGTTAGATATTAGGATCTAACAAAGTAGATCCTAACACCAGCTTGTTTCTTGGGGCCATTTGATTGGAAAATCTTTTCCCAACACTTTACTCTGAGTCTGTGTTTGTCTTTGAAATTGAGGTATGTTTCTTGTATGCAGCAGAAGGATGGCTTCTGTTTTTGTATCCATCTTGTTAGTGTGTGTCTTTTCATAAGTGAATTGAGTCCATTGATATTAAGGGATATTAATGACCAGTGCTTGTTATTTCCTGTTATTTTGGTAGCATGTGTGTATTTCCTTTCTTTGGGATTTTCTTCTGTGGGAATATCAATTGTGTGTGGTTTCATGGGTGTATCTGTAGTTTTCTCTCTATTGCTTTCTGAAGGGCTGGATTTGTGGATAAATACTGTTTAAATCTGATTTTTGTGGTGAAATTTCTTGTTTATTCCATCTGTGGTGACTGATAGTTTTGCTGTTTATAGTAGTCTGTGTTGGCATTCATGCTCTTTTAGTGTCTGTATAACTTCTGACCAGGACTTTCTTCCTTTCATAATTTTCATTTAATAGTCTGGTGTTATTCTGATGGGTCTACCTTTTATAGGTAAGTTGGCCCTTTTCTTTTGCAGCTCTTAGAATTTTTTCTTTGTTCTCTATGTTTTGTGTGTTGGTTATTATGTGGTGAGTAAACATTTTTGGGGTGTCAAATTTATTTGGTGTTTTGTAAGCTTCTTGTATCTTAATAGGCATTTCCTTCTTTAGGTAGGGAAAGTTTTCTTCTATGATTTTATTCAATACATTATCTATGCCTTTGAGCTGGTATTCTTCTTGTTTTTCTATTCCTATTATTCTCAGGTTAGGTATTTTCTTGATGTCTCAAATTTCCTTTATGTTTTGTGTTATGGTTTTTTTGGTTTTAGTGTTTTCTTTGACTGATGTATCTATTTCCGCTTTTGAGTCTTCCACTCTGTAGATTCTCTCTACCATCTCTTGGATTCTATTTTTTATGCTTGTATCTGTAGTTCTAGCTCTTTTCTTCAGATTTTCTATTTCTACTTTTGCCTCATTTTGTGCCTTTTTTATTGCTTCTATTTCAATTTTTAGTTCATGGATTTTTTCATTTTTTTGTTGGCTTTTCTTGGTTTTCTTTCATGACTTTGTTCATCTCTTCCAATGTTTTGTTTGCATTTTTTTCTATTTCTTTAAGGGAATTTTTAATATCCTTTTTTTAAGGCTTCTATATTCTTCATAGAGGTGTTTTTGATGTTGTTTTTTCTGTTTCCTCTTCATTGGCTCTGTTCAGGTCTTGGTGTTATAGAACCACCAGTTTCTTTTGATGTTGCCTTGTTGTTCTTTATATTGTTATATGTATTCTGGTACTGGCATCTGCCCATTGCTTCAGTGGTTCACTCTTAGTCAGCTTCTAGGCAGTTGTGCCTAGAGGCTTTGTGTGTCTCCTGTCTGCTCTGAACATGGGGTTTGCAAGATCTCTGACTCTGCTCTGGACATGTGCCTGTGCCTGTCTTTCTATAATGATGCAGCTCGCCCTGGAGGCGGGGCCCGGCCATGGGAGGTCCCTTCTGCTAGGGGTCACTGGGGAAGTCTCCCCCCAGCTGTAGCCTAGGGCCTGCCTGCTAGTGAGAGTGTGAGATCAGAACCATGGGTTTGGCCAGGAGAGAGATTTTAAGGGTGGGTGGCTCAGGAGCTGGAATCTGCTTACCTCTGAATTTCCTCTGGACATGGGTTTGCCTGTCTGTCCCAGATTTTGTATTTCTATGGAAAGTATCATGGATTTTGATATGGATGTCACTGAATTAGTAGAGTCCTTTAGTAGCACAAACATATCTGTGATGTTAATTCTTTCATTCTAAGAAAATAAAACATATTTTTGTTTATATATGTCAATTCTTCAATTTCTTTCACCAATGTCTGATGGTTTTTTATATATGTATATGTATATTACCTGTCCTTGATCAAATTTAGCTTATTTATTTATTTTAATATAGCCCACATTTTATTGAAAGTATTTTTCAGTTATGATGGAGGATGTTGTGTCACCTTTAATTTTAATGTTTAAATTACTTTTTACATGCTCGTAGTATGTACAATTCCCCACATGGGACCTATGATTATGAAAATGAATCAAATGTCTTTAACTGAAAAGTTAAAAGTATCCTTTTCCCACCAAACAACAAATGGAGTGGTAACTGGGTCTCTAGGCAACACATTAAAAAGAGGCAAGGGATGCTCTGAGTTTCTCAGGCATTACCAGAATTTATGGTTTGATACAAGAGTTTATTCTAGACCATCTGACTGCAATGGCCATAATTCAGCTAAAACATTAGGCAGATCTTGCTCTTATTTCCCTGTCCAGCCTTTATTTTAACAGTTCCAGGAATTTGATGAACTTAAAAGGAAGTGTACAGCAGTCCTCTCCATGACTGGCTACATCATGTCTACACTTCCTGTCTTCTCTCATTTTATCCATCCTAGGCTTCCTCTCCCGTCCCCTCCTGCTTCCTGTCATGACCTTTCTTACCTTTATTCATATTGCTTTTTCCTTTCCTCTTTCCCTGTCTCTAGAAGTTGCTTTAGCCACTGAATGGGTCACTCAGGAACACTTGAAACTTAGCTCTATGTAAGCCTGTCTTGAAATTCTTCCTTTTCCCCCCATGTTGATCACAATTTTGAAACTCAGTCATCTTGAATGGTCTATAGAGTCAGTATAACTTATATTCACTCACAAAACGGATAATTGAGCAAATTAAAAATGAAAATACTCATTTATTATTTTGGTTTTGTACAGTGGGTTAGCAGAAGTGGTTTCTGTTCTACAACACAATAAGATAATGAATTAATTAATTCAGAATAACTTCCAGAGAGGATTTTAAATGTCCTTAACAGAAAAACAACAAATGTCAGAGTGGTGGACATGTCAATAATAATATAATCATCATTCTTATTTACATGTCACACTGTAACTCCTGATAAGTACATGTCATGGTTGTGGTGGTGACAATGCTGCATAGGAGGAATTGCATAGGGAGTTATGAATATGACCCAGTGGTGGTGGTGGCAATTACTTTTTGTTAGTCAAATAGTGTGACATGCTGAGAAGCCTGAACAGCAGGGGGCAGTACAGTGTGTATTTTTTCTCTCCCCTTCTTAATGAGCTTTCAACATAGTCTAGCACCTCAGTAATGTTGACTTCTCGAGTGAAAAAGAAAGAAACATAGAAAGCGTGTGAAAAGTCCAGCTCTAAAGTGGTAGATACATTTTGTTGGAATGTACTTCAGTTAGCTGTAGAGTAATGCTCCAGTCCCATGGTTCTTTACTGAGCCTGTCCGAAGTTCATGAGGATTTACATACCAATGGTCAGCAGGGGGCAGCACTTCTCCAGAGTGAGGAATATAAAAACAGATTTTGAGGGAGAAATAAAACATGTTTACCGAATGAAACTTTATCTAAAAACTCGAGAAGTAAAATTGACATGAAACAGAAGATTAAACCTTTCATGTTGCAAGTGAAAATAAAAAGGGATGTGGAATTTTAACCACAAGTATATAATTCATTTTTGAAGCAAATGCCAACTAAAATGTCAAATGTCAAGTTTAATCCTTACAAAAGGTAGACTGTTATTGATGGAAGTTATTTATGTTTTACAATAACATTAATAACATTCCTTTATCAGATTGTGACCAGCTAGTGCACAGATGTTAGCCAGAGAAAGACAATGCACACAGACTCCACACACTTGTATTGGTGATTAATAGTGTGGACTGACTTCCCTGTTATTCCTGGATAAATTACTCAAGTGTCAACAGAGGACCTCATGTATTCTCAGGTCTTTACCTTTCCTAAACATTTAACTACTTTAGTTTGATATTTGCAATCGGATAAAACAAGGAACAATGTCTAAAGTATGAGCTCTTGTAGCTCAAAGGAAAATGCAGACACACTGGTTTCTGAGTGACCGCCCTTGACCCGAAACTTCAAACATGCCTGTGAAACTTCTATCTGGGTGCAGAGCAGAGGTCAGCCCTGCACTGAGCTCTCTTTAGATCCACTATTCCTTAGTCATGTAGATAAGTAATACCTGCCTGAATGGGAATAAAAAGCATTCCGTTGCAATTTTATGTATGACAAAAAAAGAGAAAGAAACAAACTCCCAGCCTTTGCTGTTTGATTTCTCATGAGAAGCTCAACTTGGATTTCACTGCAATGACAAAGAACACTAGAAAAAACAAGAGAGCATATTTGGTTAAAATGCTATTTGCACCAAAAGAAACTGCCTAGCAGGGGGTTATCAGAGGGTCAGGCCTCTCAGGCTTGTTTTTACTGAGTCTGAATCAGATGAGTGTGGATTCAGGAAGGCTAGCTGGGGTTAGTCTTTGAACTCTTTTTTCATTAATTCACTCCTGGGAAGGCTTTTCCTGAGACTTATATTTGATTACCGACTGACATAAGAAAGGGACTAGCAATGCTGAAGAATGATCAGGTGCTAGGGAGGGAGTTTTGGGTTTGATTGATTTGCTGTTCCATGTGGGAAGAGGTAGGATGCAGAGCCTGGCCTAGAACTGTGGTCTTTAGTGCTGTCTGTTTGCTGTTGAAGCTCATCACACTGACCTTTCATTTCTTCATCTGTGAAACTAGGGTGAGTATATAGAGTTAGTATGAGATACCTGGATCCTGATAAGTACATGTCATGGTTGTGGTGGTGACAATGCTGCATAGGAGGAATTGCATAGGGAGTTATGAATATGACCCAGTGGTGGTGGTGGTGCCTGCCTTTAATCCCAGCCCCTGGGAGGCAGAGGCAGGTAGAGTTCTGAGTTTCAGACCAGCCTGGTCTATAGAGTGAGTTCCAGGATAGAGAGGGCTATGCAACAAACCAAAACAAACCAAAAAATAAACAAACAAACAAAGAAAACCCCACCAAAAAAAGAAGAGAGAGAGAGAGAGAGAGAGAGAGAGAGTGAGTGTTGTGAATATGGAGAATGAGAAAGAACTTCTACTTTGGGGAAGTTCAGTGGCTTTTAGCACACGCCAGTTAAGTAAGAGCAAAATATCATATACACGTGAACTTGGGAGCCCTAGAGACTGCAGCAGTGGAGCACAAAAATGGTACGTTTAGCATAGCTAAGGCTGAGAGAGACTTTCTACATGTCACAGACAAGAAGGGGCAAAGAGGGACTTTTAGACATGGAACTAAAGCCAGGCTGGAAAACAGAAGCTGGAGACAGCGAAGGGTGAAACAGTGTGCTCCAGGTGCAGAGCTGCCACTGTTGGAGTGTGATTTGAGCATGGACTATGTTTTCAGAGGGTGGCGAGAAATGAAGTCCCACAAGTAGCCAGAGGTCAGAGTGCAGTGCTGTGGAAGGGGTCTGGGCAGAATATTTGAAATATACATGTTTTCTTTGGCTTATCCAGTGTTTTTTTGTTTTTAAAATAATGTTGGGCTTGGGAGATGACTCAGTGGATAAAGCAAAAGTTGAGGACAGGAGTTCAGATTACCAAAACTCATGTAAAAACTGACTAGATGTGGTAGCTACCTGTCATTCTCAGGCAGAGGCAGCAGATCCCTGGGGCAAAACTGTCCAGCTAGACTAGATGACCAGTAAGTTCTAAGTTCAACAGAGAGACTCTGCTTCAGTATATGAGGTGGAGGATGACAATGGAAAAAACATGAGACATCAACTTTAGGCTTCTGCATGTCTGTACAAAGGTGAATACACATTAAATATACACACACATGTGCATGCAACACCACCCCTCCACAAAAGAAATGTCTGCATTTGAAATTTGTTATCTTTTAAGTAGGAAAGCCTGAGTTTTTAGGATTTCTATGGATGTTGGACCATCTAGTGATTTAATTCTGTAATATACAATGGAAAAAGGGTAGCATCTTTAACAAATGGTGCACATAACTGGATGACTGTATGTAGAAGAAGCAAATAGACCCATATCTATCACTCTGCACAAAACTTATGTCCAAGTGGATCAACGACCTCAACATAAACCCTATTACATTGAACCTGATAGAAAAAAAGTGGGAAATATCCTTGAACACATGGGTGGAGGAGACTTCTAAATATAACATTAGTAGCACAGACACTAAGTGCAACAATTAATAAATGGAACTTTCTGAAACTGAGGAGCTTCTCTAAGGCAAAATACATAATCAATAAAACAAAATGCAAGTCTACAGAATGGGAAAAGATCTTCACAAACTCTACATTGGACAAAGAACTGATCTCTAAAATATAGAGAGAACTCAAGAAACTAGAGATCAAAAAACCCAAAGAACCCAACTGGAAAATAGGGTAGTGATAAATAGGAAAGTCTCAACAGAACAACTCCAAATGGTTGAAAGACAATTAAAGAACTGCTTAATATCCTTAGCCACTAGAGAAATGCAAATCCAAAACAATTCTGAGATACCATCTTACACCTGTCAGAATGGCTAAGATCAAAAACACAGATGACAGCCTATGCTGGAGGAGATGGGGAGCAAGGGGAACACTCCTCCATCACTGGTAGGAGTGTAAACTTGTACAGCCACTTTAGAAAGCAGTATGGTGGTTCCTCCAAAAACTAGGAATCAATCTACCCAATGATCTAGAAATACCAATACTGGGCATATGCCCAAGGGATGCACATTATTACCCCAAGAGCATTAGCTCAACTCTGTTCGTAGCAGCATTATTCATAATAGCTAGAATCTGGAAACCAGTTAGATGCCTCCTCTAGTGAAGAATAGATTAAAAATTTGTGCTACATTTACACAATAGAGTACTACTCAGCAGTAAAAACAAAATAACATTTTGAAATTTGCCAGCAAATGGATTGATCTGGAGAGTCCCTCATTCTGAGTGAGGTAACACAGACCCAAAAAGATAGACGTGGTATGTACTCACTTATAAGTAGATTTTAGACATAAAGCAAAGAATAACCAAGCTATAATCCACCCCTCCCCCAGTAGCTAGGAGGAAGTTAATAGAGAGATCCATAGATCCTCCTGGGAAAAGGAAATAGGGAAGATCTCCTGAGAAAATTGTGATTATACAGGGCAAGGCAGGGGTGAGGGGAGATGAGAAGAGAACATGAGAGAGTGGGGTGGTAGGTCAGGGAGGGGGAACAACAGGAAGGGAGAGAAAACAAATGGATATCCTGATGGAGGAAACCATTGTGGGATTAGAAAGAAACCTGGTGCTAGGAAACACCCAAGAACCCACAAAGTAAGCCTAACTAGGACTCCAAGCAATAGTGGACAGGATGTCTAAACTGGCCTTTCCCTATTATCATTTGAATGACTACCCTAATTGTCATTATAGAGTTTTCATTCAGCAGCTGATGGAAACAGATGCATAGATCCATAGCTAAACACCATGTGGAGCTACTGGTCCAGCTAAAGAGAGGGAGAAGAGATTGCATGAGCAGAGGGATCAAGATCATGATGGGAAGACCCATGGAATAGGCAATCCATTGCTGTTGGGAGCTCAAAGACTCTGAAATGACAGCTGAGGAACCTTCATGGAAAGGATCTGGACCCTCAGCATACAGAGGACAGCTGAAAGACATAGGCAGTTTGTGGAGCCTCTTGCACTCAAACCAGAGTTTTTCCTGGATGCATGAACTGGCTTCCTGAAGGCCATGCCTTGTGTGTAGGGGCTCTCTCTGAGCTTTCATTAAATACCAACTAGAATTTGTGCAATAGTCCCCTCCCACTCCATAGCTGGACTCATAGACTGAATGGAAAGCACAAAAGCAAGAAGCTGAAGGAACCAGCTTTCATCATTCTTTACTTCTTAACTGCATACACAATGCTACCATCAACTTGCCTTTCCAGCCACCATGGATTCCAACCCCTAAAACCATGATCCAAAGGAAATCTTCTACCTAAGCTTGCTTTATGTCAGGTAGTTATCATAGTCCTGAGCAAAGTATTGAATGAGCTATAGAACAACATGATATATAGCATTTCTTATAAATGATCTCATTTAATTGTTTTTATCAGTTTGAAATAGGTATATTGGAACAAGAGTTACCTTCTCTTAGGGAGTAAGGGCCAGGCCTGGGATACGTTATAAATTATTTGTGTAGAACATATGATCTCCTCCCCGAAATGGAGAAATTGGTTAGAGTGAGGGGTGAGCTGTCTCCTTAATACCTCAGCTAAAAAATCGACAATCACAATAAATATGAACTCAGTCTCCATCTGATTTCTATCATAAAGCTCATCAAACATCACTGGGAATTGTCTTCCTAACTTGGATCTCCCCCAACTCTTTGGAATTCTTTCTCACTTTTCCTTAATAAATCTATATCTGCCCTACTTTTGCTCCTGACTGTTTTCTTGTCCATGTTTCCTTATTTTTCCTGAGCACAGTCACCAAACTTGGAATCATTGGTTCAGGGTGACTCTAGTGGCCCTTGAGTTTCCAGGACCCTAGCCCCGTGAGTTAAGCCAAATAATCAATGAGAAAGGTTCTCAAAGAACTAATATCAAAATGGTATCAAATGTTCAGATTAGGAAACTGCAGCACAAGAAAATTAGCAGGTGAAGGCCAAGTAGGTGGCTGGAGTGAGAACCATATTTGAACTAAATGGTTCTAGACCCAGAAGTTACAGTCTATGCAGCACCATGCCTTGTATTCAAAGCTGTAGGCAAGGTAAAAACATGGCTGAGTCAATGGAGTCAGTCCAGGTCTATACCTATTGTTCTTGAGTATTTATTAACTGCCTCTGTGGGGAGATGGCATAGCAGTTAAGAGCATTTAATACTTTTGCATTGGCCCTGGGTTGGGTTCAAAGGACCCACATCATGAAACTCCAGTTCCAGGGATTCCACCTGCGGATACTCTATGCATCAAGTGTACATAAAATCATGCAGTCACACACAAATTTATAAAAATGAATGAATAAGTAAATATTAAATCCTCCTTTTGCTTTCACAATTGTCCACGATTGGATATTAAGTTATGTGGCATCCACGCTGCAAGCTTCTTATCAATGGATGACACATATTCTGTCCTCAAGGTTCCTGCTGTGTAAAGAAGGAGATCAGACTCCAAACAGATTATTGCAATCAAAGCAGAAGGTCTTAAGAGTGGTAGAATCAGAGTTCACACCCAGGTACCAACTAATTCTGGCCTGTGAATGAACACGAGTGAGCTTTTGGAAAAAATAAAATGAATTTGTTTTCCTCAAACTTTTCTTTGAGAATGTCCCTGGTCCCCAAACAATTCTATCATCTAGTATCTGTATAGAACCAGCTAGGTGAGAATGTGTTCTAACCTTCTATCTGTCATTGAAATATAGCCCCAGCCCTTTCCCATAGACTTTGAGAAGCATGTATCTGTTCCCTTGCAACGCAGCAGATGCTCAAAGCCCCATCTCCCACATTGACTTTAAACCTTAAAAATTGAGGTCTGGGATATTGTTCACAAATCTTTGTTGAAATTAGCCATTACAGATTTTATAATGAATAATATCTTGTGAAAATGTCTTAGGGGAAGTTTTCTTGAAATCCTTCCCAAGTTTAACTTCAAAAACTGGAAATGTAAGGCACTAGGCTTTCTAAAAAAAAAAGTGTTAACTTCCAGTTGTCTAGCTTATGTATCATCAAATAATATATGATGTCATGCATTTTATATGTAAATTTTCTGCGTCGCATAGCAATACCACTTTATACATATTTAATTTAACCTGTCATAAAATATATGTAATTTTCCCTTTAATGTAGCATTCAAGTTAGTTGATGTAATTTATTGTTTTGTACTTTACAGGAGAAATCCCATTAGGAGCATTCAAAGTGTCTTTATAAGAAATAGGTCAAGTGTAGACTTTTTTCTCACACATGTCTTAGCTTTCATAAAGCATTTGTATTTGTTATGGATTATAATATAAATAAATATTGTATACAATAGTGTATACAATATTTAATGACTAGATCGGGTCACTTAGGCTGGTTGCGGGGGTAGGCATCTGTAATCTCAGCACTGAGGCAGTATAACTTGATGTTCAAAACCAACATGAGTTACATGGAGACCTTGTAAATAAAATAAAGCAAGTTCCTAGCTTTCATCAGAGAAGTTACTTTTTGCATTGGGTAGTGGTTACCACAGAGTCTCACCTCTAGTTAAAGTATTCAGAATAAGTGACTATGAGGGGCTTGGCCCTATATGTGACATCTAAATCAATCCTCCACCAAGGCTTTGGGAACATTATAGAAAAAATAGCAGAAAGAATTAAGAGCCCAAGATTGCTTTGAAACAGTGTCTTATGGACATGACACAGTCATCACACTCAATGAACATACCGCTTGTTACAAAATCTTGGACCCAACACCATTTCAACATGCATATGGAAGGGGCTTCAACCCTCACTGAAGGTTTATGGGAAGTTAATGAGTGCCATAAAAGGGCTGTCATTTTTCTCAATGGCATAGCCACTGATAAATTATTCCAGTAAATAACACCCCCCCACTCCATGCTTTTGCAAGGAACTTTAATTAAAGTTAGAGATCAAAAGACAAACAAACATCAAAGTAGAAGGAGTGCTGTGAGATGAAGAAGGGATCTGAGGAGGGGCATGGGTGAAAGGGGCAGGGGACTGTATGTGAAAATGCTTAAAACACGGTATATGGATGTATGAAGGTTTCAATAAATAATTAAACAACAACAAAACAAAAGCAGTCAAGCCAATTAGCATTTTCATTTCTTCAAATAGTTTTGTTTCCATGTGTTAGGAACTGTAACCTGTTAGTTTTTGACTGCCTTCTTATCTGCCCACTAAGCAACACTAGTAGGTGAAATTACTTCTGCAAAACTGGCCTGACTGGCCAGGGACACTTTGACTCTGTCTGTTAGCATCACCGACACTAACTTCTGGTGTTGTGAAGAAGGCTTTTCTGGAATTCCAGTGGCAAAGAAATTTGCTTGGTAATTCGGAAGTGGCTTAAATTTATGATTTCTTTAACCCACTTGCTGAAGGTAGTATACACACTTTGAGTCACTGATGTAAAGTCGAAGAAACAAGCCAGCCAAGTCCAAGCAGTTGCAGATATTCAACAAGAAAATCAGTGTCTTATTTTAGGTTGTGAGCCTAGCCTATAATGGCTGAGCCATCTCTCCAGCCCACTCATCATCTTAAGATACAAGGACATCAAGTGTCTCAGCTGAAAGTTGGGCTTTGGATAGTTGCTGCTTCCTTCTCTTGCTTTTGATCTCTCATTATGGCTGAAATTTTGTAGGGAAGACCTTTAAAATATCTTAACCTTAACATTTTAAAAAATAAAAACACAAAGGATTTGTCGTTAAGAATGAGTTAGAGAGTGTTATGCTTGCATGTAAGAATTTCCACCAGGAAGGCTGGACACATTGTGAAGACTGGGGATTTTATTGCTACATACAGAGAATGAGAACCCAGGTGGATAACCTAACTCTGGAGCAGTAGAAGGGGGTAAGAGACTGTTGCGCCAATGGGCAGGGGTCTTTAAAGAAAAACATATGTAATCAATCTACGTACACACCTTGACGTTCCAGGATTGGGCAAAGGGGTAAGGTACAGCAGCCACTGGAGTTTTCTGGCGAGAATCCAACCTTCGAATCCATTGACTGCTGCAGAAGTTCACTAGCAGACCTGGGCCCTGCCCCCAGAATGAATCCAGGTCCTTACAAGAGCAGTCATTTGAAATGATGAATAGATACCCAAGATCTCTCCAAAATGTCATTCCAATTTTGTACTCTTACACTGTGAAAGGGAATCTGATGACTGTACCCTACATACATCGGCAGTGAGTGTGCAGGCAGCACCCCGAGTGAAAGCATTATGTCATCTAGAAAAAAACTTGTTAGAAATCCCCAGAAGGTTTTTATTTATGAAAGGGAAAATCCCAGCTACTGTAACCTTTTCATAATCTATGCCTCTGTCTCAGGAAAGTAATGGTTGCCTATAATTTCACTATATTTCTTACTCCAGTGTGGGAGTTCTCACAACAGTATGTACAGAGAATGTTCACCAGGTAAATAAAAACACATAGCCACTGCCTCTTCATGGCTGGCACTATGGAGCTGAGGGTCGCCCAACAGCCAGCCACCTTTGGTGGACCTACAGCTGAAGCCCAGTATGAGAGTTTTGCTCATAGTGGAGTGCTAATGCATATTTTCCCAGGTGCTTTTGTGACTTAACCATCCTCAAAAAGAAATCATGGGACTTTGCAAAGCACCATTAAGATCTTCTCCATCAGCAAAGAAACACTCTGTCATTGTTGTTAGGAGTGCAAACTTATACAGTTACTTTGGAAATCTATATGGCAGTTTCTCAGAAAATTGGGAATTGATCTACCTCAAGACCCAGCTATACCACTCTTGTGCATATACCCAAAGGATGTTCAATCATAGAACAAGGACACTTGCTTAACCGTGTTCATTTTAGCTTTATTCATAATAGCTAGAACCTGGAAACAATCTAGATGGCTTTCAACTGAGGAATGGATAAAATAATGTGGCACATTTATACAAGGCAGTATTGCTTAGCTGTTAAAAACAATGACATCATGAAACTTGAAGGTGAATGAATGGAACTAGAAAAAAATAATCTTCAGTGAGATAACCCAGACCCAGAAAACAAACATGGTATGTACTCTCTTATAAGTGGACATTAGCTGTAAAATAAAGGATAACCATGCTACAGTCCATAAACCTGAGAGGCTAGCTTACAAAGAGGCTCAAGGGAGATGGTATAGATCTTCCTAGGAAGGAGAAATAAAAGAAACCTCATAGGTGGACTGGGGGCAGGTGGGGCTGGAAACATGAGGAATGAGGTTGGAGGTGATGGAGGGGGAAATTACTGAAAAAGACTGGAAAGGGAAGCATTTTGGGGTCAAGTAGAAACCTGGTGCAAGGGAAACTCCTGGTGCAAGGAATCTACAAGGATGACCCCAGATAAGTCTCCTAGAGATAGTGGATAGTGTAACCAGGCAAGACTTCCGTTGTAGGGATTGGGACACTAACAGAGCCACATAACCTCTGACTTGCCTATAAGATGTGCTGGGCTAAGGATGGTACAAAGATTGTGGAAGTGGACAACCAATGACTACTCTGGCTTGAATGCTACCCTTGACACTGCCTGGAGTGCCAGAATCCAGAAGCTGGGTGTCTCAGAGACCTAGGATGGAACCAAAAGTGAGGAAAAATGTCAATGTAATATGCTTAACAATATTCTGCTATAATCATAGATGAGTGCCTAGCCCAATTGTTACCAGAGAGCTTCATCCAGCAACTGGTGGGAACAGATGCAGAGACCCACAGGCAGACATTAGGTGGAGCTCAGGGAATCCTGCTAAAGAGAGGAAGGAAAAATTGGATGAGCCAGAGGGGTCAAAGGCAACACAAGAAAATCCACAGAATCAACCAACCTAGGCTCACAGGAGCTCACAGAGTCTCAACTGACAACCAGGAGACCTGCATGGGACTAGGCTCCCTACATGTATGTGGTAGTTGTGTAGCTTGGTCTACTTTTGGGACTCCTAAGAGTGGAAGCAGAGACTGACCCTAACACTTGGGCTGACTTTTGGGAACCTATTCTCCATGCTGGGTTGCCTTGCCCAGCCTAATACAAGGAGGGGTGCTTAGTCTTACTTGATCCTCCATGTTATGTTGATAGCCATGGAAGGCATGCCACTTTCTGAGCAGAAATAGAGGAGGTGGATTGGTTGGGGCAAGGGGGAGGTGATGGAAGGAATGGAAGGAGATGAGGGAGGGGAACCTGTTGTTGTGATGTAAAATAGATAAATTTAATTAATAAAGAAACAAATGTAATTAAAAAGTTAAAAAAGTTGTTTTCCACCATTTTTAATTTTCTTCTGTGTAGATAAAGTTTCAGGAAATTCTCTCAAGAATTTATTTTGTAAGATTTTTATTTATAATTGTGTGTGTGCGCGCGTGTGCATGCGTGCAGGTACATGTGCGTGCCTGAATGTGTGTATGCACATGAAAACACATTCTTCAAGGAGGTATCCAGTCCTCTGCAGATGGAGCTGCTGGTAGTTGTGAGAAGCCTCAAAGGGTGTTAGTAACTGAACTTAGGTCTTTTGCAGGAGCAGCATGTGCTTTTAACACCAGAGCCAGTTTTTTTTTTTTTTCTCCAAAAATTCTTAAAAACAGGACCTCAACCCACCCCCAGCAATTTCATCAACAGCCCAAGCATGCATAAGACAGCCTGCAAAGGGACATAACCTGTGGCTCTACTGTAATGAGGCTGGTTATCTGAGTTTGGTTTCTCTGTTTTTCCGAAACATTCTTTGGAAAATGCTGTAAACCTGTTTTCAATCAAATTTCCTCTCTTATGCAACACTGTTTAATAGGCTTTCTTGAGGATTATGCTGGATTAAATATTCAAAGCTCTCAGAGTAAGGTCTGTTACATAGGAAGTGCTCAGTAAATATTAGCTACTATTCAAACTATCATGTTAGAAGCATGGTTCATTTCATAGTAGTCACTACTTTTATTGCATGTAATATCAGTTTTTACACAGTTTTAAGCTTTTTTCATTTATGTGTATGAATATTCTTTCTACATGGCTGTATAAACTTCATAAGTATAATTTTTAATAGTTACATAAAGTTGTTGAATTATAGCTATGAAAAACATCATTCATCTTTCACAGGATCATACTGCAATGATTCTTTTAGGATATATAGTATTATTTTATAACTACAAATATTTTGCAATGAGCATCTTAAGACATTTTAAATTAGTTCTAGATATTTTTTGCTTAGAAAGTGGAATTGCTAAAGATAAAACATGAACTTTATACAAAATGACATTTCAATATAACTTTCTTTTTTTCTTTTTTTTTCTTGTTTTTATTATTATGAATAAAGAAGTCACACTTTCTATCCTGTATATCCTTTTTCAAGGTCTGTTCCCCCTCCCACCACATCAGGTCATTCTCTCTTCTCCACATCTCCCCATCCCCCCCACGGGCAGGTGGTCCCAACGTCCCACGGTCCCAATTCAATATAACTTTCTAAAGTGGATGTTCTGAGTCACAGTATTTGAGATACTATGTCAGCATTTCAAGCATCTTTTTAGTAGTACTTATATAGCACTGGATAAGTAAAACCTAATTTTTGAACTTCAGCTATTTTATTTGCAATTTATATTTCATCTTTCATGATCTTTTATATCTTCTGTTCATGTTCCTAAATCAGATGATGTTTAATGTGTGTGCTACAACTATTGATTTCTTCCTATAACATATATTATAATAAACACATATTAATACATTGTCTTGGCCAAAGCTATTTTAATTTTGTTTTTTCCAGGAGCTTAAAAAGAGCACTGTTTATGGTTACAAATTTTAGCATACTTACAGTAGTTGCAGCCAAATAAAGCTACAATCCAGAAATGCTAACAGAAAAATTTCTTTCTGCCCTTACTTCAATATAACACAACAGAACAATGTCCTTTCCTTCTCCTGCCATTAACTTTGAAGTATCAGACACTAGCCATCTGATCAATACCATACACTAAGCTAAACTATTAGACTCCACAAGTAAAAACAAAAAGATATCTGCTGGAGCAGTTGCAAGCAGACACCTAAAGAGATGATTGCAGCATAATTTCCTGAGTCCTGTGAGTCAGACTTTTAATGCTGTGTCAGAGATTTCCAGGGTGACTTGCAGGTCACAGCTGGCAGGACTCAGGACTGTACTCCATCTGCCCTTTGACATTATCCTCACTCCAACTAGAGGATTCAGAGACTTATGCAACCTCACATCAAATTTGACACAACCATTGTTCTAACGCACTTTCTTCCCAAATGTCCTTGGAGTGTAGACATCACACTATCCTGGTTGTCTCCATGTCAATTAGACATTCTTGTTTCCAAGTTTTCTCTGCAAGTACCACCTTCCTTCTAAGCACTCAGTGTTGGGTTCCCAAGGCTCTTGGTACCACATACCCTCTGGCCTCATCCCCTGGATAATCTTATCCAAGCACACAGCTTCAAACAGCATCATCCTGGTGATAAGTTTTCCTTCAGCCTCTCTGCTGAGCTCTAGGTTGGAATATGTAATGTCCTAAGGGTTTGTATGAAACAAATTAATGTTAAATTGGAGGTTGCTCTTTTGTTTGTTTTTCTCGTTTGTTTTTTACTGAGATTCCATGTCCAGCAGATGATATCACTGTGCTCTGAGAAACACAAAACATTCAAACACCTAGGTCTGCCCACTCTTCCTCCTTCTCTTTTCCTCCTTCATTCCATGCTTCTATCACAACTTCCTTTTCTTCTATCCTTGGGGATTAAGCCCAAGGCTGTGTACATGTGTACTGCCACCAAGCCCCAGACTCAGCCTTTATTTTTGTCTGTTTTTTTAAAAAATTTTAATCTTTTCCATTGGTAAATTTTGAAAGCTCAGCCATCAAAACATATCATGACTGTGACTATTTTACCACCTCCAGTTCTGTTGTTATTGTTTTTAGACAAAATATCACTTGGTTGGCCTAGAACATGCTATGTAGACCAGGTTGGCCTCATACTAAAAGAGATGCTCTAGCCTCTGCATCCTAAATGCTAGGATTGAAGATAATGTGTACCACCATGCAAGGCTGTGGTGGCTTGAAAGAAAATGGCCCCCAAATGCTTAAAGGAAGTGGCACTATTAGGAAGATTGGTCACATGGGTAGATTATTTTATTGGAGGAAGTATGCCACTAAGTGGGGCAGGCTTTGAGGTCTTAAATGATCAAGCCAAGTCTAGTGTAACATTCACTTCTTTTTGCCTACTGATCCAGATGAGTATCAACATCCTTTTCTTGAACACTAAATTGCTATCAGACCTGGGCAGATGGCTCAGGAGGTAAAAGTTCTTGCTGTGAAAGCCTGAGGACCCAAGTTTACCCCTAAAACATATAAAAAGCCAGGTATGGCTGTGTGTGCTTATAACTCCTAAAGGTAGATCTCACCTCATCTCAGAACTCTCAGCTCTTTCTCCAGCACCATGTCTGCCTGCATGCTGCCATGTTTCCTGCCATGATGATAATGGAATATACATCTGAAACTGTAAGCCAGCTCCAATTAAAAAAAATTTTTTGTGGTTATGGTATCTTTTCACAGCAATAAAACCCTGACTAAGACAAAGACAAAGGCCAATTTATCATTCTGTATGACTGTGAAGTGAAATTAATTTTTTGCTGACCTTCCTATTTCTGCTCCTGTGTTTTCCTAATAAATTTTTTATATATGGGTGGATTACTTTTCAAAATATAAATGTGTTTGGTCAACTTGGCTTGATACTTCCTTTGGCTTGAGGTAAAAATAAGAGCAAGGAAAGTTTTTATCCAAGCTTACTGTGGGGATTTGAAGGAGAATGCCTTTGTAGACTCAAATATTTGAATGTTTTGTCCCTCATTTGTAGAACTATTTGGGAGAGATTAGGAGGTGTTGTAGTGAGATGTAAGGGTTAGCTGACAAAATGTAAAGATGTGTCTCTAGAGCACCAAGAGCCTGAATAAAACATAGTCAAACCCCATTAAGATGCTGAAACACTGACCTTTGTTCCCTGTTTTGTTCTTATATCCTTGACAGCGGATTAGACCATCTATTGTGAGATGTTTCACCCTTCAAAGCTTGTCATAAAGTTTATTTTATAACAATGAATGTCTATATAATTTTTAATAAATGTTAATCTTTATATAATACCTTGCTAATAAATTTTCAGCAATCTGGTGCCCAACGTGGGATTAGTTCTCCCAACTAGCCCCTAGGCTGAGAGAGGCTGTGCACATAGTAGCAATACATTTTCAGTGACAAGGTGTGGCCTTGTTGGAGAAGGTATTTTATTAGGAGCTAGCATTGGGGTTTCAAAAGTCCATGCAAATCCAGCGAACTCTTTTTGCCTTGTGCTTGTGAGTTGAAATGTGAGCTCAGTCAGCTGCTGCAATACCATACCTGTCTGCTGCCATGCTCCCCTATCATGATGCTTATGAACTCCAACCCCTTGGAACTGTGAGTCCCAAAGTAGATGCCTTCTTCAATAAGTTGACTTGGTCACCAAGTTTTTATCACAGGAATGGACCCTTCTCAACTATGAATCATGCTGTTCAGTCCACTTCACCAAGTTTCCTGGGCTTGCTCCCTCTTATGCACCAAGTTTGGTTTCCATTTAGGTCTTTGCTATTGCTTTGTATTTACTTGAAATCATATAAAAGATTAATATTTATTGAGGGGGTATATAAACACTTAGGATATAAATTGAACCTTAAGACAATTCTTGGAGAGTGGAGCTGTCCCATGGCGGGCTGCTGATCTGCTCCCTGAGAATGTAAGAATAAAACAGGGAGGAAGGTCAGTGTTTTTTGGTCTCAATTGGTTTTGGCTATGCCCTGTGGTCTTGATATTTAGAAGGTATGCATCTCAGAGTCACACTCCCTTAGTTCTTCATGAGACTCATCTCCCTATCCCAGAGAAAGGGCACCTTCAAAGCAAAGATATAGGTCTTCCTTTATAAACTGAAGTAAATCTGCCTAGCTATTTCTCATTTCTTTTCCTTTTGATATTTCCTTCATGTTTCTCTTCACTACTTAAACTTGAATGTTTGTTTACTTCATGCCAAAATATAAGCTTCTCAGGAGTAGAAGGTTTGTATATTCTATTTTAGTAGCATCCTCATACATAGTATCAATATTTATTCAATAAATGAACTTTAAAACATCACTAAATAAGTATCCCCAATTGTGTGTGTGTGTGTGTGTGTGTGTGTGTGTGTGTGTGTTTGTAGTGTATGCATGTGGTACATGAATATACAGGTGTACCCATTGGGTGGCACACATGGGCAGGACAGAACAGGATAGGGGGTTGTTGTTTTGAGATTCTCTGAATGTTTCTGCAGGTGCTCAGCCTCAAGTAGCGCTTTTCTATCCTATTGTGCAGCTCTTTCCAGGGATTGAAACACTCCCTGATCGGGTGAGGGTTGTGGGAGTGGGAAGAGGCTCAGTACTCAGAAAGATGGAATTATAAGGCTTGGAAAGCTCATAAAAGTTACAAAATCTACAAGTAAATGGTGAGAGAAGAGGAGACCATCCTCTGGCACTGACTCCAAGTTGGGTAGGGACCATCAGAGATGTGGCTTTTCTGAGCTGACCTTGTATGTGACCCCTGAGCCATGGTAAGTATATCCAATAAAGTCACAGTTGACTAACCTAGACTTGAGAAATCATTTCTTAGGCTCATCATTGGTACACTATCTGAGATGAATAACCATATTCATTTTTCCCCAGGTCTCTTTAGAGTGTAGTGTCTTCCTTTTTAACTGAAATTCTGCATTATGCATATAAAGTGGGAAATTTAGCTATTGCATAATAAATCACTTAGAGACCAGTTTATTATAATTCAAATATTAACACTTTAGGCTAATAATCATTTGTAATAATAACTTAAAGATGAGATATAAAACAGTATTAAATGAATTTTAAATAGAGAAGTAAAATTACCAGGTTTAGTATGTATTTAATCAAGAATGTCCTCAGGTTGTTCAAAACTAAAGTTCATCCATAATTTAAACAATTAATTTACCTGATTATTTTTAGAATATCTAATGTACCAAATACTAACAAGAAATAACCTGGACCTTTTCAAAAATAATTATACGATCTAATATCTGATTAAAACTATTACATATATATATATATATATATATATGATAGCTAGTTTTATGTCAACTTGACACAAGCTGAAGTCATTTGAGAGTAGAGAACCACAATTAAGAAAATGCCTTTATAAGATTAGGATGTAGGCAAGCCTGTAAAGAATTTTCTTAGTTAGTGATTGATGGGGGAAGTCCAGCCCAATATGGATGGTGCTATCCCTAGCCACTGGATTAGTTTGTTGGTCCAAAGGCACAAAGTATTTAATATTCTCAGCCATTTATTGTTTTGTCTCTTCCCTGTGGTAAAGTCATGGTGTTAGCTTGTCCTAAGACAAGGGAACTCAGAGGACAGCTCAGACAAACATGTTGCATCAGAAACAAAGCCTCCTGCCTCTTGATCTCAGATTTAAGCTCCCATCAAGCACAAAGAGCACATGACCACTTACCAATATAATTTATATTACAGGCATGCTCTCAACCCCTGGTGTCACAGCTCACTGTTGTCAGTTGATCATTTTGACATTTATGTAGTAGGGTACTAAGTGAAAGACAAGACAGAGGGTCAGGGGCTAAGTACTAATTACAAGAAAATTAACTTTTATTTTTTGTATTCCTTCTATATGCCATCCACTTTGTTTAATTTGTTATAGCTAATCTTTGTAAGATCTTTGCAGCAGATGTCATAATAATTTAAAGATAAGCAAGAACTTAGGTTCCAAATAATGAAAGGCTTGTTCAAAGTTACTTGACAACTACCTCAAAGGTCTATAGTTGAAACTCAAGTCTTTCAAACTCCAGATCTAGCATAGTTTCCATGTATCTCAGTGCTAGTAATAGAATATCTAGGTGTGTGAGGCAAAGCAGCTGGAGAAAATGGTATGGATGGTTTATACTAAAAGAACAAGAACAAACTTCACTACCAAATAAAACCTGCTGATGTTACCAGAATTTGGAACCATCTTAGGATTTATTGCTGGGAACGCAGCTGTCACAAATCTAACACAGATGCATTTTGCTTTTCTACCCCTTTCTCCCTTCTGCTCTTCCTTGAACTTGGCTTACAAGAAAGTGCATCACATCACATCACAACAAGATGAGCAAGTTGGTTCTCTGGCCTGTAATACAGCTGCATCATGTCCTTTCTTACCTGGCCCTCATGCTAGTAAGCTACATTTGTCTACTCCTCATCTGTGGGCTTCAACATGTAACTTGTTTTGGCCATAAGGATCTTGGTAATACAGAAAATGCCAAAAATGTGCTTGAACACTCATCTTGTCCTCTTGTGCTCCAGGATTTCAGAATAAGAGCATGACTTGAATAGCTGTTTCCTAGAATAAACATACCTTGGACAATTTGAAATGAACTTATAGCAAAGAGCCAAGGTCAGCTAACCTACAGCCTGAACTCGAGTCCAGGTTAGCCAAACTATGCACCCAAAGACCTATAGTGTACGAATAAAGGGCATTGACTTTAGTATACACACACACACACACACACATACATACACACACATTCACACACATACACACATGTGCACACACACATACACACATTCACACACATACACACATGTGCACACATATACACACATTCACACACATTCACACATACACATACAAACATACACACATGTGCACACATATACACACATTCACACACATACACACATGTGCACACACACATACACACATTCACACACATACACACATTCACACATACACATACAAACATACACACATGTGCACACATATACACACATTCACACACATTCACACATACACATACAAACATACACACATGTGCACACATATACACATTCACACACATACACACATTCACACATACACATATACACACATACACACGTTCACACACACATGCACATACACACACATACACACACATACACACATACATACACATGCACACACATGCGTGCACACACACATACACAAACACATACACAAATATATACACACACATATACACACATACATACACATACACAAGCACACACATATACACACACATACACACACATACATACACAGATGTACACACACACACACACTAACATTGTGCTTCCAGGCCACCTGCACTGGATATGCAGAAGAAGGAGGAGGAGGAAGAGCAGGAGGAGGAGGAGAAGAAGAAGAAGAAGAAAAACTATTGTTCTTTTTTTTTTTCTGAGTTAATCAGTAGAGAAGTTCACAGATGCAGTTTCCAGGATGAAGGGCCTAGATTCATGGCCTGAGCATGAGAGACAGAATGATTGCTGTGTTTACTTGCTGGCCCAGGGTGAGCTGCAGCACCGGTGAGAAGTGGAGGAAATTCCTGCGAGGGAAAGTGTGCTTCTCCAGCCATGCTTGTAAACTTCATCCTAGAAGCCAAGCAAAGTCTGCCTGTCCCTGGAAATGGGCTAAGGAACAAAGGGGGGAAGCAAAGGCTGCCTTGGCTCTTCGCCCTGCAGCCTTACAAGTGAAATTAGTGAATTGCTAAACGTAGCTGTCATGTTACTAAATTGACCTCATTTCACTTTATATCCCTGGAGAATGCCACCTTCAGCTAAATAGGGCTTAGGCTTTATTAGAAATACTGGTATATTTTACTTATGAAGTAAGCTATAGATTAAAGTCACTGGAACAAAGGATTAAAAATGAAGTTGCTCGAGGCAGTTTTTGTCTCAGTCTAGATCCTTGCCCAATGAAGGAATTACCACAGCAATATATTATTCATAGTTTTGCAGGTGGGATTTACTATAATTGTTAATGAAACACAAATGAAGCTTATCATGAAATATGCTGGTGTGGTGTATCTGATACCCCGAAGGATCTTGGCACCAGTACTGAGGCTCTGCTACATAATGACAAAGACCCAATAGGAGGAGGTTTTTTTTCAAGACAGACAACTTTGTGGACTAGACAGTAGGACTGGCTCTTTAACAGGGTTTGGCTAGAGATGTCCAGTTATTTTCAGATTAGCCATAGATTTATTCATGGTACTAACTCCCATTTATCTACTATGAGTTCTCAAACTTCTGACACAGAAAACTCTATGTTATTGGAGGAATCATTCATCCTCCAGTTATGTAAATGAACCATCTCATGACTGAGTTGAAGTCTCAAAGAGTGGTCTCTTTGGCTGCATATATACTAAAGTTGTTATGAAGTCTCAAAGAATTCCTTTATTATACACACAAAAGTTTTCTTTTAGTTTTTCCAGTCTTTTATTATACAATTATAAGTACAACTTACCAATGCCATACAACTATTTGGGGAGGTGAGAATGAATAAAATGGTCATCATTAGATAAACTGAAACTTGGGTCATTGAGATAACTCAAGCATTGACATTAGCCATGCAAGCCTAGAGAGCTGGTTTCAATCCCTAGGACCCACATAAAGGCACAGGAGGGAACTGACTCCCCACACTGTACTCTGACCTCCATGCCATGTCATGTGCTACATGCAGGACACATAAAATAATAAAAAATAAATTTTACTTTTAGAAATAAAGAAAACAGAAGCATTATTTTATTGCCTCTTTTCTGTAAGTTATAAAACCTCACTATGATGAAGTATTTTCATACTGAAGCAATTAATTCTCCTAAATTGGAAGTCAAAATCTTGCACTTAAAATTAGGGACTATAATACTATGTCCTTGTATACAAGAAATAATGACAGGCTTCCTTGAAACCACAGACTTGCCTTTTGGTTACAGAGCTCTTAAGTCTGATATAGACATACAATAAAGGTGCTGGTGGGCTGCATTGGGGTCTGGGGATAAAATCTCCTTTCATTTTCCACTCCAAACAAAGGCTACCCAGGAGTTTGTTGAGCGACTTCTTTTCATCTTTAAAGTCGGCAACAGCCAGCTGCTACATCATTTTGACACCAACTCTTTCACGCTCTCTTTAGCACTCAGTGACTTTGCAATTGCATTGTCTCTGCCTTAGAAACCGTGATTCTCCCCCTGTTTTGAGGACTGATTTATAAACTTCTGTCTGGTGTTTCATAAACAGTCCCATAGGTTTCACTTATGGCTAAAAGTAACTTGAAAATTAATGGTCTCTGGCAAATGACTTGTAAAACAAAACAAAATAAAACAATCCCTCCCCAAAGACAGAAACAGTGAACAGAAAGGCTCTGAGTGACAGACAACTATTCTTTAGTGTTTTTGTTTGTTTGCTTTAAAGCTCTGTCTCAATTTTCTGAAATCATAGGTTTGAACTCAGCAAACAGCCATGCATTCAAGTAATCATTCTGATAACTGTGCATTCTTCTCTTTTTCCCTTTCTTTTTCTTCCTTCTTAGATATGATGTACATGTTCAGGTGGGTGTGTACATGAAAGCCAAAAGTCGATGTGAGGTGTTTCCCTCATTAATCTCCACCTTATTTTTGAGGCAGGTCACTTATTCTGGAGTTTGTTGATGTGCTAGACTGGTCAACCAGGTGAGCTCTAGGAAGCCATTTGTGTCTGCTCCACTAGTGCTGGAGTTATAGACAGGCATCTTCATGACTGGCTTTATGTGAGCCAGTCCCAGGGATCTAAATTCAGATCCTTGTGTATGAGTAGTAAGCACCAACTGAGCTATTTCTCCAGTGCCTCTAATACTTTCTTCATTGTTTTCCCTGCTCCTTAAATGCATCTGAACTTGTAATAATCCCTCCTCCACCTTTTCTCTCTGTTCCTAGCATAAGTCACCACTTACATTTATATCTATTTCCTGACTTTACATCCTGACTTGCCCCTGATTCCATGGGGCAATTCCAAGCATTGCTTCAAGTGCCACATTTTCTAGGAGAGAAGAAGGAGGAGGAGAGAAAAAAATGCTGTTTAATTGACTCCCTACTTTAATTAAAACAGAGTTTGCAAACAACTTTAACATGGCTAGCCATTTTCTCTATAACCTTACTGTTGGGTTTCAGATTTATCTCACAATAACCCACCTTTGTCATGCTCTGCATGGCTTCATGGATTGACCTAACTGGGGAGATAAGAGAATGAGGAAAGGATAACAACAAAGACACTCTACAAGAAGGCAGGGAGGTGGCCTGTGCTCACTCTCATAGATGGCACTTACTACAGCTACAGCAGCAGCAGCAGCAGCAGCAGCAGCAGCAGCAGCAGCAAATAGACACTCACCTTGTTTATATATTATACATCTGAATTGAGAAGGCAGGTTTATTGTACGCATTCAAATAGGGGGCAACCTCAAGGTATACAGCTAAACCAGGAAGCAGATTTAATTATCCTTGCTGGGAGGAATCTTCCAAGATGCTGCCATCTAAGAGGAGAAAGCTGTGGTTGCTAGGTTTTGCACACTTGGTCAATCATTCATCAACATTCACACTAGAGTAAGGCTTTGTCATGTCTCCAAGTCTCATCCAGGGAAGGTTTTGTCATTCCCATGGGTTTAAGGCATGGCTATACCCATGTCAACAACACACTCAAGACTTTATCTGTTTCTTACACATTCCCTCAGGTTCCTTGTGCTCCAAAGACACCTTCTGTCCCCTCTTTGAATTCTGATATCTTAGTTTGTTTTCTGTTACTAAATCTGAATGACCAAAAGTGAATAAGTTATGAGTAATTGAGGTTTATCTACCTCACAGTTCTGGAACCTCGGAGGTCCAAATTATCTTCACTTGTCAGGTGGCAGTTTTACTGCATGATGACAAAGCAGAAGACATTGAATGGTGAGACAAAGAAAGAATGCTTATACTGAGTCTCTCTTCCTCCTCATAAATCCATTAAAGCCATTATAGGGGTCCTGTCATTATAATCTTGTATAATTATGCACCACAAGACTCCATTTCCTCATATTGTCAACATATGACTTCAGGGATTAACTTTCCACCACTTCAACTTTCAGAGCACACATTCCACCACAACCTTGAGGAGCTCTGAGTTTCTGTAGGTTCCTATTTTCACAAGTGAATGCTTTTGGAATGCCCTAAACCTCTTCCTTCCTTTTCTTGAATGGGAAATTCTAACTCTCTTGTATTATCCTGAAATTTTTAGAGGAGTAGAATTATGAATATATGGTATTTATTAGAGGGAGTTATAGGCTGTAGTCCGCCTCATTCAACAGTGTCTTACAACAGAAAAGCTTAGTATTCCATAGTGTTTAGTTCCTGCAGCTAAATGCTGAAATTTCCTCATTATGGACAGAAAAGGAACATTGGCAAAGAGCTTGGAGCATTTTTTAAGGAGACATTAGCAACAAATATTCCAAAAGCAAGAGACTTAAATTTATAAAGAGAAATAATTGGATTATTTTTCACATTGTAAAGAGAACACCAATTTCTAGAGCCCCTATATTATACACTGATAAAAATAAATCAGGAAAGGCAGGTTGTAAGTCAAGAAATTTAAATAAATTGGCTAAAAGCTGTTGTATATCATTCTGGCCCAGACTTTTCAGGCTAGATCAGAAGTTTTGGTCCACTCTCAGCCCTACTTAGCCTCAAATAATCACACACAGGCTTATATTACTTTTGTGCTGATCAACCTAGGACCCAGGCATATAGCTTGCTAGGTTCTTCATCTGACTGCAACCCATCTTATTCAGTTGTGTGGCTCGGTACCTTTTCTCAGTGCAGCATTTCAGCTTCTTTTCTCTGTGTCTGCTGTCGTCTCATGGTTGAGTCTCCATCGCATCCCTGTGGTGTCTGCCTCTGTTCTTCCTGTACTCAGAGTTTTCTTAGCCTGGTAGTCCTTCCCATACTTCCTGTCTGCCTTTTGGCCAATCAGCTTTTATTAAATCATAGCTTGTATGGTTATTTAAAATGATTGGAAACATAACATCATCTCACTTCAAAAAGCCTTTGTGATTCTGTTCAAAATTCAGAATTGTATGCTATTCTCATGGTATTATTAGATATTTTAGAACTTCTTAATGTAGTTACTATCAGTATGCAGAAAGAATTGTATTGTATATGGAAACTACGGAACTTACTCCATATGGTCCAGAATTTGTGGTGATGTAGTGTATATTTAATAAAGCTTGTCGGAAAATCAGAGGACAGAGCCAAGCCATGAAGGTTAGGGAATGGTGACCCATGCCTTTAAGTCCAGCACTTGGAAGGCAAAGATCCTTTGTATCTCTGTGAGTTCAAGGCCAAACACAGCCAGGCAGTGGTGGCACACGCCTTTAATTCTAGCTCTAGGAAAGTTGAGCCAGGAAGTGAGATTGCTGGGTGGAGAACGAGGAGGCAGGAGTTCTTCCCTTTCTCTGTGCTCCCTTTCTTCTGAGGAGTCAGAGGCAATCAGTCTGAGGATTCATGGAGACAGAATCTATCCTTTTGGGTAGGTGAGAACTGGATGTAGCTTGTTTCTCTGTCTCTCTAATATTTCAGCTGTTTGCCAATTTCTGGCTCCAAGTTTTTATTATGATACCAAATAGAATTTGTACAATAAGAATTAACTTAGTTATTTATTCAGTTACAAGAAATAATGAGAAACATAAATTGTCCCTTGTGTATCAGATTCCATACCAGTCTACCAGTTGGTCATCTATTGGTAGGAATTGTGCTAGAAGCCTCAGAATTTTATAGGAAACATCATGTTAATAACAAGGATTTGAAGAAATTTTCTATCACTTGGCAACAAGCCAAGGAAATTGTAAGAAAATGTCCTATTTGTTCCTTGTATAATAAAACTCTACTACCTGTAAGAAGTAGCTCAAAGGATACTCAAAGAAATAAAATTTGGCAAATAGATGTGCTTCATTTGCAAAATTTGGAAAATTAAAATATTTATACCATACTGTAGGTACAAATTCACTATGTCAATGGGCAACTGATTTGAGTTCTGAAAAGGTTGAATCTATAATTATTAGAAGTTATGGTTATCATGGGTATAATTGTTCAGATTAAGATTAACAATGCTCTAGTAAATGTTCTTAGTAAAATGAAACATTTTTGCACATTACAACATAAATTATATTACAGATATCTCTTACAATCTTACAGGGCAATCAGTTATAGAAATATCTAATTGCACTTTAAAAGATATTCTTGTATAAACAGAAAAGGGTAACAAGGACCCCATAGATTTTACAATGCTTTATTAATTTTAAAGTTTGTAAATACTAATGAGAAAGGAAAAACAGCTGGAGAGAGACACTGGATAATAGGAAAAAACCCCACTAAATTAAATCAGCCTGTATATTTTAAAGAATGGAAACCAAGATATGTGTTGGGAATGAGCTTTTGCTTTTATTTCCACAGGAGAAGAAGATTCATGAGTACCATCAAAACTGATAAAGATTAGATTCAAACAGAAGAGAGGTCACAAGAGGTGATAGTTCATCAAAAAAAAAAAAATGGCCATGCAATCTAAACTAACTTATAAGACTAACAACTACTTTTCATTTGATCAGATATAACCTGCCCAAAAGGGAAACTCCCCAAAGTTAGGTTTGGGGAAGGGTTTTATGTCTTTCAGGAGAATAAAAGCATCCAACTAAGGAATCAGAAGACTACTGGACAATGAGACATCCAAAGAAAAAAGATGAATCATCCAGAAGAAAAATGTCCCAAGAAAAATAGTAAATTGGCCTAATGGTATATAGCACATTTCCAACAGTATAAAATGTCATAAATTTTCCTAAATGTTTGTTTCTGATGTTTAGTAACAACCATCAGTCCCAGTTAAATTAAAAATTAAAGTTGGCGTTGGAGCTGGAGTGTCACTCTCTCCTTCTTTAAACTCAAGTATGCTTGTTTATGGAGAATCCAGTCTCTGTCTCATGTCAGAAGAGCCACCTGGTATGGGACAGAAGAAAAACAAAATTTAAGAGACTATTTTATTGCCACTAATCTCATAATCTTTTGGTTTTATTTGACTCTTTAAAACTTTTCTTAAGGTATAAATATTATTTAAAAATTTACAAGATTAATATATGTATACTATGTATATATTATAAATATATATTTAAACATTTGCCATGACATTAATGGTCATATAGACTCCTAATTAATTCCAGAAAATGGCTTCATCTAGCTTCCTATACATAATTTTAGGCTTGAGTAACTAGGAATTAAGTTTGTGCACCACAGATGTATTTAGTAGATTGTGCTCCTTTAACTTCTCTGAGATCTGCTGTATATGACATTTAAAATATTTAAATTTTCTGCAGTGAACCATGACCATTCCTAACAGTGACCTGTGAAGTCTCCAAAAGGATGACAAGGCCCCACAACAACAATTTCCCCTGGATTGTGGTAATACTACTAAGCTGACAAACACCACCAAAAAATCAGCTTTGGACTATAAACTGCTCAGGACAATTCAAGGTAACTAGCTGAAATGGTCCAGCCTCATGTACTACTCCAGCCAAGACTTAAGATCAGCCCTAAACTTTCCCATTACACAAAGACCAGCAACAAATGATATATAACTCTCCCAGGACTTGCCTATTATCTCAGTTTTTTAAGGGTTCCCTAGAGCTGCTGTTTCCCCACTACACACACACACACACACACACACACACACACACACACACACACACAGAACACAATCTAGAGAACATGATACACACACTCTCAAGAGGTGGGATGGGTGGTTTTTGGTCATTCAACGAGTTGTGAATATGGATAGTTGTCATTGATTGAGGGATTACAAATTTTTATTGGTAATGGTCAGAAAAAAAGCTTAATAAAGAAGATTAGATTCAGGGATTTCATTTTGAAAAGAAAAAGTGGGGATAGAAATGGTAGGATAAAAGGGTAGATTATTGAATCTACTTTTAAACAAGATAACTCAACTAATAGCCTTAAATTTTTACATTGATATGGATTTTTGAATAGTGATACAAATTTAAGGTTATTTTTTGTTATACTGTATATATATTTCTACTCTTGTTTAAGATATTTTTTATATTAATACAAATTCAAAGTTATTTTTGTTTGAATACACTGTAGAAACTTTTCTACTCTTGTTTAAGGTATTATACCTATACAGCTCATTTAACGATGTGATATAAATCTTTATCTCTTAAAAGTTATTATTATAAACTTTTAGGATAATAAAGAAATGTAGGTTGGCAGTTAGTCACATATAACAATTAAACTTTATGTTTTCATGGTCAAACATATTTTGGATAAATATGTGGTCTTTAAACACTTCAGAGATCTACAGAATATGACTTTTATGATGCTTTAAAAACATAGGGGTTTTTAAGACAATGAGACACATTGGCTCCATGCAACACCAATCTACTCAGAGAAGATGATGGGTACTAAAGAACCTCTACATGGAATTTGCTTTCTTTGTGACAAAAATCATCTACTAGGCAAGTAACTTCCCTTTCCTTGATGCTGACAGTATGCTGTTCAAATTCAACAAGCAGGACACAAAAGAAAGTAATTTCTGAACTTTGCCAAGACAATGTGGGACAGTCCTTCAAAATTCCTATACCACAGAAAAGTCTGTCAGATATTTTAGACTTGTAGGCTAAAGATAAATACCCTAGTGTTTCAGAGGAAACTTGGGATACTGTCAATGCACCAGCCATTTCTGTGATTTTTAGTTTTGTAAGTTGTTTGCTCTGCCATTCCCATTTACTCAGGTATATCCTTATTGGATTTCTGATAGAGTTGAAGACTAGATAGTTATAGTTATAGTTTTTCTTGTTATCAAATTTAGAAAAGAATCTCACAAAAGAGGTGTAAAGTTTATAAGGTTGAGAGACATAAAAGCTTAAACAGTTTATGTAAGAAAATGTTTTGAGGTGTAAAAAGACAGTTTGGGTTGGTAATACAAGTTAGGATAGAAAGCGAATTAGGTACAAAACTTAGGACTCGCCAAGATAGGATAGATAATGGAGTATTTTCTCTGAATGTGCCAAATGCAAATGGACTGGACATTATAAATGTAATTCTTACCTGATATTTGTTTTAATTTGATATAGCTTTTTTTTGTGTCAGAGTTTAAACCTTCCCCTTTTATTTAGACAAAAAAGGAGGAAATGTTGTGTGACATTTTGATCCCATTCTAATGCTCCTGAGACTGTCAATAAGGTTTGCTTTGAATCAGAGGTTAGAGCCAGCTATTAGCTGAATTAGTCATAGGGATTTTAGAGAGCTGAGAGTAGACAGACACAGGAAGTAGTAGGGAGGAGTTTAGAGAGGGTCTCAGTCCCTTTAAATGGAAATATGAGAGAGAGGAAGTTACTGTTTTGTTTTGTTTTTAACCACTTCTCTGATCATTTAGATTTTTACCCTGATTCTGACTTCTGAGTTTTTAATTGATAAAGAATAATTAGATACAAATTTCCGGGGTTCAATTCAGTCCAGGTTGTCAGTCTTGATTGGCAAGCATTCTTACCTGTGAGTTCTTACTAGCACCAGATGCCTCTTAGGTAGCATGTAGGTCTAGATCTTCCCTCAGATTTCCTTCAATACCACAGCACCCCAAATTTCCTCTGCTGACACTTTATAAATCTTGGTCATATCTTCTTTGATTAGCTGCCTTGATTCAATAGTGTAAGCTCCATGGGAATAGACAGGTGTCTTCAACACTTTTAGTTTGCTATTTAGGAAAATTATATAAACATATATAAATTGTTCCTTTTCTAAAAATCTCATAAAAGAGAGACAAGATAGTGACTTTTTGCAAGAGACTTGAAGCCATAGAATTAAGAATTAGAGCCTTAGGTTTAACTTTATTCTATTTTGAAATTTTTACTTATAAAAAAGTCTTTTTTCCCATGTATCCCCATGCTCCCCCTGCCTTCTCTCCTCCCAATCTCTCCCAGTCAGCCTTCAGCATCCCCCTCCCCATCCTCTGATCCCCTCTCCCAAAAGGGCAAGAAGTCCCAAGGTGGGTCAGCTCAGCCTGGAGGATCCACTCCAGGCAATTCCCATTTCTTCATCCCAATATCAAGACTGGGTTAGGTGTTTTTCTGCAGGGAATGGGCTCCAAGGTGCCAGCCCATGCACAGGAACACAGTCTGATCCCACCCCTCAAGGCTCCATATACTGCCCATGCTACTTGACAGTTGCCTACCCCTGGAGGGCCTAGTTCCTTTTCTGATGGTTCCCCAGTGGCTGTTCTTGATTCAGTGAGCTCCCCAGAGCTCCAGCAAGCCATCTCTGTGGGACTTCTCCTCATAATCCCTATCTCCTTGCTCATACAAACTCTCTTCCCCTACTTTAATCCTCAGTATATTATTCAATAAGTCTCCCTGATATTGGTGGGAAAAGGGAACTTTCTGATATCTTACCATGATTAAATTTATCTAAAGACACTAAGAAACTTGGAGAAGGTTTGTCTAGCAATTTGAACATGAAGACCATTGTACTTACTGGGCAATGAGTCAGCACCTTTCATGCACTTCCCCACAGGACTATGAGCTAGTTAAAGACTCAGCTATAATGGTTCCCAGCTTACTCATGGTGACTCAGACAAGAAGGCTGGAGAGTTTGTGTTTACTCATATAAAAGGGGGATGACAGCACCATTTCATTCAATAGGCATTTAAGAACAATTCAGAACAGAAATAGAAACAGTAAAAGCAATAGCAAAGCCCTCAGTGTTTGTATGAATGAGCTGAAAACACTGGTTTTTTTTCTTTCCTTTTTTTTTCTGTTTTCACCAATGCTTTTCTTTTTCTTTTTTAAATTATTTTTTTTATTTAAAAAGATTTTTTTCCATATATACCACTGACCCCTCCCTTCCCTCCTTCCAGTCCATCTCAGATATCCCTCAGCCTCTTCCCACCCCATTCCCCTATCCCTTCCCCAAGGAGGGCAAAGAGTCCTAAGGAGGGTCAGTTCAGTCTGGCATATCCAGTTGAAGTAGGTCTAAGTGTCTCATTCCATTATCAAGGCTGAGTTAGGTATTTCTCTGTAAGGAATGGGCTTCTAGATGTCAGTTCATCCACCAGAAACATAGTCTGATTCTATTACAAGAGGCTCTAGAAACTGCCCACACTGTTTGTCAGTCCTCTAACTTTGAAGGGTTTAGTTCCTTTTCCTGAAGGTCCCTCAGTGATTGTTTCTGAGTCAGTGAGATCCCAATAGTTCCAGACAGCCATCTCTGTGGGTCTCCTCCACATAATCCTGAACTCTTTGCTCATATACTCTCTCCTCTCTCTCTCTCTGTCTCTCTCTCTCTCTGTCTCTCTCTCTCTCTCTCTCTCTCTCTCTCTCTCTCTCTCTCTCTCTCTCTCTCTCTCTCTCTCTCTCTCTCCAGGTGAACTGGGAGCTGAACCTGGTGCTTAGCTACGGATCTCTGCTTCTGCCTTTATCTACTGCTGGATGAAATTTCTATATTGACAATTAGGGTGGTCATTCATTTGATTATAAGGGAAGTAATGTCTAGGCATCCTCTCTACTATTGTTTGGGGTCTTAGTCAGGGACATCTCGTGGGTTCCTCGAGGTTTCCTTAGCACTAGATTTCTTTCTAACCCCACGGTGACTCCTTCTTTCAAGATATCCATTTCTTTTTTTTTTCTCCCTTTCTGTTGCTCTTCTTCATTCATCCATCTCCTTCTCTCATGATTTGTTCCCATCTCTCCTTGCTTGCTCCCCAATATAATCCCAATTTACTCAGGAGATCTCTATCTTCCCTTCCCAGAGGGACCCCTGGATGTCTCCCCTAAGTTATTTCTGTTACAAGATGTTCAGGGGTTGTGGTTTACATATTCTTTGCTTTATGTCTAAAATCCACTTATGAGTGAGTATATAACATGTTTATCTTTCTGGGCCTGTGTTACTTCTTTGTATATGCCCAATAGTGATATTGCTGGATCATTGGGAAGATTGATTCCCAGTTTTCTGAGGAACTGTCATACTGTTTTCCAAAGACACTGTACAAGTTTACACTCCCACCAACAATGGAGGAGTGTTCCCCTTGCTGTACATCTCCTTCACCATAGGCGTCATCTGTGTTTTTCTTTCTTTTCTTTTTTCTTTTTCTTTTTTTGCTACACATATATTACATATATTTACTTTGTGTTCAGCTTTCCCTCTGAATTTTTTTTTCATCCCTGTATATCCTTATTCAAGGTCCCTTCCCCCTCCTGCCACATCAGGTCATTTTTTCTTCTCCACAACTCCCCATCCCCTCCCTGGGCAGGCATCAGACAGTCCTATGGTCCCACTGACCCAATAATGCTTAGTTCATCTGTGTTTTTCATCTTAGCCATTCTGACAGGTGTAAGGTAGAATTGCAGAGTTGTTTTGATTTGCATTTCTCTGATGACTAAAGATGTTGAACAATTTTTTAAGTGTCTTTCAGCCATTTGTAATTTTTCTGTTGGGAATTAATTTTTTTTAGCTCAACTCCACTTTAAATTGGATTATTTGGGTTTTTGGGCTCTAGTTTCTGGAGTTCTCTATATATTTTAGAGATCAGTCCTCTGTTAGAAGAAGGGTTGGTGAAGCCATTCTGTGGGCTGTCATTTTGTCTTATTGACCATGTTCTTTGTCTTACAGAAGCTTCTCAATTTAAGAAGGTTTCATTTATTAATTGTTGTTCTTGGTGTCTGTGCTACTGGTGTTATATTTAGGAATTGGTCACCTGTGCCAGTGCATTGAAGGTTTATGTTGAGGTCTTTG
The DNA here is from genome assembly GCA_004025045.1 of Sigmodon hispidus. Taxonomy (NCBI): domain Eukaryota; kingdom Metazoa; phylum Chordata; class Mammalia; order Rodentia; family Cricetidae; genus Sigmodon; species Sigmodon hispidus. The sequence continues at coordinate 295,780 of PVIH01000403.1, forward strand.
ATCCACTTGGATTCAAGTTTTGTGCAGGGTGACAGGCTTGGATCTCTTTGCATTTTTCTACACTCTGCCATCCAGCTACAACAACACCATTTGTTAAAGATACTATCTTTTTTCATTGTATATTTTTGGCCTCTTTGTCAAAACTCAGGTATTCATAGGTTTGTGAATTAAGATCAGGGTCTGCAATTCAATTCTATTGATCCACAAGTCTGTTTTCATGCCAGTACCAGGATGTTTGTATCACTGTAGCTCTATAATATAGCTTGAAGTCAGGGATGATAATGCCTCCTGAAATTCTATTATTGAACAGGATTGTTTTTGACAATCCTAGCTTTCTTGTTATTCCATAGGAAATTGAGTATTGTTGTTTCAAGATCTGTAAAAAAATTGTTTAGAGATTTTGATGGAGATTGCATTGAATCTATAGATTGCTTTTGGTAAGAATGCCATTTTTACTGTGTTGATCCTACCTATCTAGGAGCATGGGCAATCTTTCCATTTTCTGATATCTTCTTCAATTTCTTCAATGACTTAAAGTTTTTGTCAAACAGATCTGCTACTTCTTTGGTTAGAGTTACACCAAGATATTTAATGCTATTTGCAGCTATTATAAAGGGTGATATTTCTCTTATTTCTTTTTCAGCCCTTTTATCCTTAGTGTATAGGAGAGCTATTGATTCTTTTGAGTTAATCTTGTACACTGATACATTGCTGAAAGTGTTTATCAGCTGTATAAGTTCCCTAGTAGAATTTTGGGGGTCCCTAAGTATAGTATCATAACATCTGCAAATAGAGATAGTTTGACTTTTTCCTATACAGTTTGTATCTTATTAATCTACTTTTGTTCTCTTATTGCTTTAGTTAAAACTTCAAGAACTATATTGAACAGATAAGGGAAGAGATGATAGCCTTTTCTTATTCCTGATTTTAGTGGGATTGCTTTGAGTTTCTCTCCATTTAGTTTGATGTTGGCTATTTGCTTATTGCATATTGCCTTTATTGTGTTTAGGCATTCCTGATCTCTCCAGGACTTTTATCATGAAGGATTGTTGAATTTTGTCAAAGGCTTTTTCAGCATCTAAGGAGATGATCATGAGGGGTTTTTTTCCAGATTGTTTATATAATGGATGACATTGGCAGTTTTTCATATGTTGAATTATTCCTGCATCTCTGGGATTAAGTCTACTTGTTTATTGATCATGGTGGATGATTTTTTTACATGTTCTTGAATTTGGTTTGTCAATATTTTATTTACTATTTTTGCATCAATGTTTATGAGGGTGAATAGTCTGTAACTCTCTTTCTTTGTTTCATCTTTGACGGTCTTGGATATCAGGGTAGCTGTAACTTCATAAAGAGTTTGACTATGTTTCATCAGTTTCTATTGTATGGAACAATTTGAGGAGTATTGATATTAGTTCTTTAAATGTTTGGTAGAATTCTGCAAAAAAGCCATTTGGCCCTGGACTTTATTTTTCCCTTAGGAGATTTTTAATATTAGCTTCAATTTCCTTTGGAGTTATAGGTCTATTTAGATCATTTATCTGGTCTTGATTTAATTTTGGTAAGTGATACCTCTCCAAAAAACTGTCCATTTCTTTTAGGTTTTCCACTTTAGTGGAGTATAGATTTTTCAAACTATGACTTCATGCCTCTCTGGATTTCCTGGATGTCTGTTCTTATATCCTCCTTTTCTTTTTTTTTCTGATCAGGGATTTTATTTATCTTTTCTATTACTCTTGTGAAACCTGAAAGCCTCTAATGTGTGCGATTAACTTTGAGATAATATTAATATCTTACCAGTAATGGATTACTTTATCATTTTCTTTTTTAATTAATTATTTATTTTTTAAGGATTTAACACAGATGGCAAATTCTTAACCAAATTAAACTAAAAAGGGAAGACCTATTTCAATAAAACTAGAAATTGAAACACAAACATTATAACAGATATGAATGAAATTCCCGAAAATCATAAAGACATACATTATAAATTTGTATAGATAAATTAAATATTCTGAAAAAAACTGGTGAGTTTTTAGTTAGCAAAATTAAACCTAAATTCAATGAATGATTTAAACAAATGCATACTTTGTAACCTTGAAATACTTAAAATACTAAAAAAATACTCCATACTAAAAATAAAAACAGCAATAACAAAAACAAACACAAGAAAATATAAACTTACTACAGACTTCTACTATAACTTAAAAATTAAGACAAATACATATCATATTATTCCATAAAACTTAAAAAATAAACCAAGCCTTTAAAAGTTACAAAGCCAGTCATATTAATCATAGTATTTCTTTTTCCTTTTTTAAAAAAATTTTTCATATATATTTATTATTTGGTGTTTTTACATCTTGCACCCCATCAAACTCAGATATCAGACCTCTCAGTATCATGCCCACTCTTATGATCTCCCCATTTACAAAACTGCCCGTTCATGCTTTTCATTTGCTTGCTGGAGCATAATTAAACTCCCTGTGGCCAGATCTTTAAAGAAAACAAGTCTTTCCTCACCTACCCCTCTGCCAGAAGCCATCAGTGCAGAAGTGAGGCATTGTGTCATTTACCTACGTTCTAGCCTTGAGTTCTTGTGTACAATGACATCTCTGTCTTTTTATATATTTATTTTAATGTCCACTAATTAATGAGTACATCTCCTGCTTCTCTTTCTGGGATTGTGATACCATGATCAGGAGGATATTCTCCATATCCATCCATTTGTCTGTAGATTTTAGAGTATCATTTTTTTCTTACTGCTGAGTAGTGATACTCCATTGTGTAGATGTACCACATCTTGTTTATCCATTCCTCAGTTGAGGGACATCTAGGTTGTTTTCAGGTACTGGTCAGACATTATACAGACACTAAAAGTTCATGGATGCCAACCTAGAATACTGTACCCAGCAAAACTGTCAATCAACATAGATGGAGTAAACAAGATATTTCACAAAATAACCAGATTTAAACAATACCTAACCACAATCGACACCCTGAAAAAGCCCTAGAGGGAAAACTCCAACCTAAGGAAACCAGAAACACCCATGTAACCACAGACAATTGATAAGCCCACAGAAGAAACCCTCCCCCCCAAAAAGGAAATGCAAACCACTACCAAAAATGACGGGAAATATTGATCATTGATCATTAATATTTCCCTTTTTATTTCTGATTCTGTTAATTTGGATATTCTCTCTCTCTCTCTCTCTCTCTCTCTCTCTCTCTCTCTCTCTCTCTCTCTGCCTTTTTGTTAGTTTGAATAAGGTTTATTTATGTTGTTAACTTTCTCAAAGAATCAACTCTTTGATTCATTGATTCTTTGTATTGTTCTCTTTGTTTCAATTTTAATTGATTTCAGCCCTGCATTTGATTATTTCCTGCCTTCTCCTTCTGGGTGAGTTTGCTTCTAATTGCTCTAAGGCTTTTCAGCTGTTTTGTTAAGTCTCTTGTGTGAGATTTCTCTAGGTTTGCTATGAACTTCTCTCTTAGCACTGCTTTCATTGTGTCTTATAAGTTTGGTTATGTTGTGGATTCATTTTCATTGACTTATAGAAAGTCTTTGGTTTCTTTCCTTACTTTTTCCTTGACCCTAAGGTGGTTCAATTGTGAGATGTTTAGTTTCCATGAATTTGTAGGCTTTCTGTAATTTTTGTTGTTGTTGAACTCTAACTTTAGACCATGTTAGTTTGCTATGATACAAGGAGTTATTTCCATTTTTTGTATCTATTGATATTTGCTTTATGACCGAGTATGTGGTCAATTGTAGGCAAAGTTTCATGGGTGCTGAGAAAAAGGCATATTCCCTGTGTTTGGGTGGAAAATTCTGTATATATTTATTAAGTCCATTTGGATCATAACATCTGTTAGATCTCCTATTTCTCTGATGAGTTTCTGTCTGGTAGACCTATCCATTGGTGAGAGTAGAGTACGGAAGTCTATTAATGTGTAAGGTTTGATATGAGGTTTAAGCTTTAGTAGTGTTTCTTTTATATATGTAGATGACCTTGTATTTGGGGCATAAATGTTCAGGATTGAGCCTTCATCTTGATGGATTTTTTTTTCTGAGATAAGTAAGTAATGACTGTCTTGGTCTCTTTTGATTGATTTTAGTTTGAAATCTATTTTGTTAGATATTGGGATGGCTACACCAGCTTGTTTCTTAGGTCTATTTGATTGGAAGATCTTTTCCCAATTCTTTACTTTGAAGAAATATCTGTCTTTGAAGTTGAGGTATGTCTCTTGTATCCAACAGAACAATGGATACTGTTTTTGTATCCATCATGTTAAGATGGATAAATTTATGGATAAATTGAGTCCATTGATATTAAGGAATACAAATGACCAGTGATTATTATTTTTCTGATTTTTTTGTGATAGTGTGTGTGTTCTTCTCGACTTTGCTTTTTTTCTTCTGTGGGATTATCCATTGCTTGTTGTTTTCTTGGCTGTGTCTAGTTTCCTTAGGCTGGAGTTTTCCCTCTAGTGCTTTCTGTAGGGCTAGATTTGTGGATAGGTACTGTTTAAATATGGTTTTGTTATGAAATATTTTGTTTACTACATCTATGGTGATTGATTGTTTTGCTAGGTATAGTAGTCTGGGCTGGCAGCCATGGTTTCAATTGGGCAATCTAATATTATTCTGTGGGTCGACCTTTATAGGTAACTTGGCCTTTTTTCCTTTGCAGCTCTTAGTATTCCTTTTTTATTCTGTAAGTTTAGTGGCTTGATTATTATGTAGCAAGCAGACATTTTGCGGAGGTCTAGTCTATTTGGTGTTCTGTTAGCTTCTTGTATCTTTATAGGCATTTCCTTTTTTAGGTTGGGAAAGTTTTCTTTTATAATCTTGTTGAATATATTTTCTGTGCCTTTTAGCTTGTATTCTTTTCCTTCTTCAATTCCAATAATTCTTAGGCTTGATCTTTTTATGATGCCCCATATTTCCTGGATGTTTTGTGTTATTACTTTTTTGATTTTAGTGTTTTCTTTGCCTGATGTATCTATTTCCACTATTGAATATTCTACTCCAGTGATTCTTTCTTCTATCTCTTACATTCTCTTAATTATGCTCACATTTGTAGTTCTGGTTTATTTCTTCATATTTTTTGTTTCCAGTATTGCCTTGGTTTGTGTCTTCTTTATTGCTTGTATTCCAATTTTGAAATCTTGAAATATTTCCCTTCACCTATTTGATAGCTTTTTCTCATTTTTTTTTTAAATTTTCTTTTAGGGGTTTGTTGATTTCAATTTTTTTGTTTGCATTTTCTTCTATTTCTTTAAGGAAAATTTTTATATACTCTTTTAAAGGCTTCTATTATATTCATAAAGTTGTTTTTTAAGGTTCTTTCCTTCTGCTTCTTTTGCATTGTTATGCTCATATCTTGTTATTGTAGAACCATCAGATTATGGTGGTGTCATGTTGTTCTTTATATTGTTATACATATTGTTGGGCTAGAGTCTGCCCATTGCTTCCTAGGTTCACAACAGGATTTGTCTGTATCTTAGGGAGCTGATTTTGGTACAATATGTTCTGGATGTGTCTCTGACTCAGGAAACCTCTCTTGGCCCAATCTGGGCTCTTAGTCCACTTGAAGGTAGTATAGTTTGTGTCACAATGACCCCTCTTAATTCAGTAGTTGCTGATATACACTCTGCATCTCAGGTGACCACTGTAGACTCAGTAGGTGCTATGAAACTGAGGGTCTCAGGTACCTGTTCTTGATCTGATAGGAACTGCGGGACTCTGTTAGTCTCTTGGTCTCTTAATCTCTTAGTCTGATGTGGGCCAGGGGTCTGTGTGTTTCAATTTGTCGCTGAGGTTATTGTGTAATGGCACAGAATGGGGACTGGGGCAGGCTTTTGTAGCTGGGTGTGTCCAGAAATCTGGGTTTAATTTTTGCTTCTGTCCTACAGGGATTTTCCCTGCTGTCCTGGATTTAGGGTAGAGATGAGTGTGAGTGGAGTTCCAAGGGATAAGTTCCAAGGCTGGGGTCCTGGAGAACGGGTCTGTGCCTGGGCTGAGTGGGGTGTCACTCACCTCTTAGTCTGCTGTGAGCTGGGGGTCTATGTGTTTCCAGTTGCTGCTGAGTTTGTCTGATGATTAACCCTGCTTTCTTAGCCCTGATTTTAGTGTAGTTGTCATGTGAGCAGCATCCCTTCCAATTTACTCTCTGTTACTATATTGCCTTTTCCCAAGAATGTTCTAGTCCAGCCTGAAGCAATGTTGGATATAGAAAAAAAAGAACAACATTTTGAAATACAAATTAGGACACAGCTAAGAGGCAAGTCTGACTAGTGCTGGCTAATCTCTGCTTTAGGCACAGCTGCTTACAAACATTGTCTGTAGACTAAGGAAGAATTTGCAACTTACATCAAAGCATGCTATAATTCCATTTTATAAGTCATTTGTCTTTTGTCAAATATTTGTATAATTAAAAAGATCTTAAAACAATTCAAAGGATTTATCCAAAAAATCCTAGTTGTCTGGAAGAAATTAGAATCTAAATTAGTTATTGTGATTACCAATCTTCATTGTTAATTAGATTAGATTTGGAGTTACCTGGGAGACACACTTCCCTGGCATGTCTGTAAGGGAGTTTCTAGAGAGGATTAACTGAGGAGGGGAGACCCACCTTAAATGTGGGCTGTAGGCTGGGAGTGCAGACTGATTAAGAGAGAGACAAGAAGAAAGTAAGCTTATTGCCAGCATATTTCTTTTCCTGTTTGCTGCTTCAGAGACAATGTGAACAGCTACTTCATGGTGCTGATGTTTCATGTTAAGTAACTCTTGCCAACACACTTTCCCTACCAGATGGATGAAGCTAACCAAACTCTTTCTTAGGTTGCTTTTGTCAGGTAGTTTGTCACAGCAAGAAGAAAAGTAGCTAATGTTATAATCACACTATTAGCACATTTAGATATTTCTAAAGCATGAATTTGATTGGCTGTTGCATTAGTTTCTCAGATATTTGTATCAAAATCAATAAATATTTGTGTATTTCACATTGATGGATAGGCTGACATCCAGCCTTACCACTCTTGTGTAAACAAGTTATTTTTAGAGTTGGAGACTGAAGGACTGAATTCTTTGATTTTGTTGGCTTGTAAAACTCAGGAAGTAAGGTTAGGGGTAAAGGGGAGAGGAACAGGCCACCTGAATGTCCAAATATGCTTTTCTAAGATGAGCACCCTATTGCCTGGTGCTAAATTCCTCAAAGCTCAGCGTGGTGGCTTAAACAATAAATTCCCCTCCAGGCTCAAATATTTAAATACTTGATCTTCAATTAGTAGCATTATTAGGGGAGGCTTAGAAGGTGTGGACTTGGTATAAGAAGTGTGTCACTGGGGGAGGACTTTGAAACCTCAAAGTCCAATGCCATTCCCAGCACACATTCTCTGTTTTGTGATTGAGTTTGAGAAATGAACTCTCAGAACATTTTGCTGTGAGGATTTTAACCTCTTGCATAAATGCATGAAAAACATTGGTGAATTTAAAAACAAATTTCAGCATCCATTCTATTTGACTATTAGATTGTTGAGAGTTTTGTGATATGTATTTTGATCATACTCACCTTCTTCCCCTAATCTTTTATTTGGATGTCTACTCATTCACCAACTCTCTGGTGCTTTCTACATTTATTGATTTATTAATCACCTACCATATGTGAGAACTGTAAGAAAGAGCAGGGACAGAGTGACTAATGACAAATGATGAACAGCATTGGGTGACATTAGAATCAGACAACAAGAATAACTGCAGCCATAAGCTGGGCATGGTGGCTCAGGTCTATAATTTCGTGAGGCTGAAGCAGGATTGAGCAGAATTTGAGTTCAGCCTGGGCTACATAGTGAGTTCAAGGCCAGTGTTCCAATCCCACCTTATCTAAACACAATATGACAAATAAAAAGCAGGACAGTGATTGGCTCTGGAATCAAGAATAGTCATATGAGGATTTATGATGTGGCTGTGTGATAGAAAACTGCCAAGGTTTCAGACTATGTTCACACAATGAAAATCCAACCTCTTTCCCTGCCACCAATGCCCCTTTTCCTATGAAATCCCACTGAGCTACATGATTGACCGGATCATGTTAAATATCAAGGGTTTGGATGTGTAGAAAGAGTTGAGAAACACTGACTAAAAGGACATACAGATTTCTGAACGATACCGAGAGAATCTCATTGATCAGACACCATTTTTGTGGAATCAGAAGTTTGTCAGTTCAGAGGAATTCTAGGTAAACAACACAAAAATTATAACATGCGATGGTATCAAAAAAGAAAGAGGGAATGGTTATATCTAGGAAACAACAAGGTGTTCTATAGCTGCCCTGTGTGTGTATGTGCACACACGCATAGATCATATCTGCTTGATAATACTAAAGTTTGATGGGAAGTATGCACTTTACCAAAAATGTTTATACTGCCTTTTAGATGAACAGTGTTAACATTCTCACAACAAACCCTTTCTCCACAGACAGATTCCAATCACAAGAATAGTCTGTTTACAATGCCATCTCGCTGGCTTTGCTCTTACCTCATCTCCTATTCTGGACAAATTTTCAGACATTAGTATGAACCAGTGGCTGAAAAAAATTGCCTCTGTCAACCTGTTTATCTTGTTAGTGACATGAATAATCAAGTTCAATTGGATTAAACAAGCAGTAACACACTGTCAAAAGCCATTAGCTGTAAAAGAGCCTCAAGCCATGAAGAACTCTTTCTGTGTATCTTAGAGTTTTTCTCATCAAAGGAGAAGTTCAAAATAAAGGAAACAATATGTTTCATTTACCAGCCCAGAGTCCTTCAGGGTCAAGGTCAGCTTATTAACTCTATGGTTTAATGATTTTCTCCTCCTCTTGGAATATAGGAACAGCATCTCTACCTGACAATCTTTCAAGTACAATGGTTTCTTGTTGAGATTAAAAACCTTGATGTATCATACAGTTTATATGTGATCTATAGTTTTCAAAGGGGAAAAATGAGGACCTATAGTAAAAACTAAAAGAAGAACCAGCATAGGATATTTCCCTCTGCCATTTGAGAGATATTTTGTTTACTTCCTGGAACCTCTGCTGTCGCTTTCTAAGCATGATGGTATCGCACACCTGCGGGTTTCCTGTAGTTTTTCAGTAGAACGGTTGTTTACAATGTGGCAATGACTTATGGGATCCTCAGGCATAGAAAACATTGTGAGAACTAAAATAAAAATAAAAGTTGTCCTCAAACAAAACATCTGAAAGCCAGACACAAGTGAGCCTGCACTTAAGCAACCCAATGCTTTCAGTTGACTGTTTTCCTTTAAGGAAAGAAATTGCAAACTAAAGAGGTAGATGATACCTTCTATTTAATAACTGCTAGAATGCCAAGAGATAGAATATTTTTTTCTATCCTGACTGGTGTATTTTTCATATGTGAACTGTCCCTGATGAAATGATCAACCAAGGTGGGCATACAAGATACAGAACCCCACACTTTTACTTTGTTTTCTTCTTTGCACATAATTATCTCAGCCACGTAATAGCCATGGGTGGAAGTGAGCAGAATAAAAACAAGGAAAGAAAGGTAGAGATTTAGTGCTTCCTTATCATCTGTTCTCATAAAAGACGAGGGGGCCACCATGTGACAGCTGCAGCATGCCAGGTGCTCTTGTATCTGGGGTCCCTGATGGTTCTCAGTAAAGCTGAGAGAAGAGGAGGTGAGCTTTAGTTTTAAAGGAATCATCTTATAGTCAAGATTTAAATAAATTCTTTGAGTTAAATCTTAACCTGCATTTAAAAAGTATACCATGCTCTTCGGTGGCTAGCTTAGAGAATTCAGTTGTCTAGGAGTGATGCCAAGGGTCCTTAAAATTTGCTCAAATGTCTCCTAGGAGATAACACCATAACATGTTCAACTTTGAAGTACAGGGGAAATAGGAGGCTGGTAGTGCAGGTTACATTATGGGAGCCACCCCAGAATGGCTGGTCCTGCCCATCTTCTCTGCCCACTTGGCACTGAAATCTTATCTATGATAGTCAACTGGGAGTCCCTCTGGTTTCCCAACTTAAATATCTAGAATGGTCTCTTATCTCTAGATTTATGAACAAAATTGGGGTCTTATTGAAACAATTGAAGGCCTCCATTGAAATGAAAACTGAATTCTCACTATCTTACGCACAAAGATTTAAATTTCAAGTAAAAATTTGTAGAATTTTTCCAAAATTTTTATCCTTCTTTTTCAATGGTTAGATAAATATATGTTATTTAACAGCATTTTACCTGATTCTGTTTTATTCTCTTGTCTTTTAAAAATCCATGTCCCACAGAATTTTATCTGGATAACCCTTACTGTCACCAACTGACTATGACGGTCAGTTCTTTATGTGTTGGTGTTAGTAATGACAAAAGCTTTTCTTGATCATTGAAGGCTTTTATTATGGTCTTTTTGAAGTTCACTGAAGGAAGGTGACAGTCTTTCACTCCATTGATCTCTGATACCATCTGAAATGACTTGTCTTGGTCACTCTTAGACTGTCATATTTTTTTTCATTGTAGAACCAGAGGACATTGTTAAATTCATCTCTCATTGGAAAGAGGAGTAACTGAGATTGAGCTGAATCGGTCTTCCACCTGGTAGAAACTAAGATGGTTCCTGTGTAAATACAGCCAAGCTAACTGTTGTAGAAGCTCTGGGGATACGATTAGTGTGGTTTCTTATCAGGCTACAAGAATATGTATGATATATACTAAAATACTCTCTGAGTGTTTTTAAAATATGAGGAATAGTTTAATAACTGCATTCTGGTATTTTGAGAAGAAATAACTTCAAACAATCTTCAAAATTTTATTGTACTTCTATAGTATATTTTTGTCCTAATTAGAGCCTATTATAATTTGCTATTTGCTGTCAACCGTGATATAGGGTGACTTTTACAGAATTAAAAACATACTCTAAAAATACTTATTGTTTGTACTGTAGCAGGTAGATATGATGTAATAGAGAAGCATCAAGGTAATAACTGGTACTTTGAAATATATTGTGATCATCTGTGTGTGTGTGTGTATAAATTTACTAAATTTTCCAAGCCTCTTTCTGATTCAAGGCTCCTAACCTCCCTATTCTTAGAACATTTATTTTACAACATCTGTAACTGTACATTCTTTCTTTGCATCTGTGATAGGTAAATATAAAAACAAAACCTTTCTAGTTTTATAGTTCAGGTTGGCCTTATGGACCTGGGCACCTTTTGAAATAAAATCACCCAAGAGGATAGCATTCCCCACTCTCTACTCTATGGGAAGTAGGAGTCTAACAGATGGGAAGCAATTCAAAACCCAGATGACCTACTCACAGAGAAAAGTATTTGAAAACATGGCAAGCACTGTCCTCACCGATGCCACCCTCCAGAAACATTCTCTGGAGCTCTTCCAAGGGCTCTTCCCAGCTCCTAAAGATAATCTGCCTTTTCTTTCAATGCTTTGTGAGTTAGGCTGTGCTCTGACCTCTCTCCCATACTGTAGACATTTCAACTGAAGTTTTCCTTGCTGATTTCACTTTCTATAGTACTAAATTTATTCTAATAATATGCTCACAAACATTCATACAGTTTACATCAAACTTTTCACTTCAAGCCTTTTACAGAAAAAATATGTAAATGCCTCTTCATGTTGGCCTTTAAAAAGTTCCTTATATACTGTGGGGTGCTCATTGTGTGAGGCTGTACACTTCTGTATTAGTGACTTTCAATTCTGGCATTACTTTTTTTTTAATCCTACCTTTCTGCTTTATTATTTATTTTGTCATAGTTATCACTGCCAGACATCTTACATTTTTAAGCTGTGTGTTGTGTCTTCTTTGCATAGCACAAAAATCCACTAGATCAGGACTTTTTATAAGATTTGTTCACTTCTGTCTTCAGCAGCTATTTCATGGAGTATTTATTTGATGACTGTTGAACAAAGATATGATTAGTCATTAGCATTTTACTATTGTTACTATTCATGTTAAGGTGTACTTTATGGATTTAATTAGAACTTCTAAAAGCTGACCTAGCTTTGAGTCAGAATGCTATTGACTGATTCACAGTGAATAGTTCCCAGGATTATCTTATATAATTATTATTTATTATGTAGTGAACAAAATATATACAAATTGCTGAGGATACCATTCATGTCTTTGTGCAAATCAATGCAGAAATTTCTTTCTGCTTAGTTTCAGTGTTATCTAGACAATTGGCCAGTTTTCATCTTGTGAACCCTTGAAACTCATCAGTGGGTGGGGTTTCTTTCCTTTTCTTGGCAGCCACAATCCAATATAATGTGATTTATCATAAGCATGGGTAGCCTTATTCTGTGTAGTCATCCTGGCCTTAGCTCTATTTACTTTGAAGTTTCCCCCATTTACTTAATTTTTGTTGATTGCTCTAATTTCACACTGTATCATACTTTAGTACCTTCATAAGACTCTTGCATCATTTATTGGTGATGTAAAAACCGATATTACATTTAATAAGTAAATATAGTAAACTGTTAATAACATTATTATACAGAGATAGTGATGGTCATGCAATACTTAGAAATGCTTTCTTTTTCCCCTTAACTTTTATTCAGTCTCTGTGTATTTCACTGTAACACAAGTTCTAGTTATTAAATGAAAACTTAGAGCCAGATATTGGGGAAAAGCTGAAATATGAGAGAGAGAAAATAGATCACAGTCAAATCTCACCCAGCCAACTTCTCAGGGTAAAAACTACCTTCTAGCTTCCTCAGCCTGGCTCCTCGTCTCTTCTAGAGAATGATTCTGCCTTCCTATACCTACCTTAAATACCTTCTTCACCCAGTTGTTTCACTTCTGGGTTCAACTCTGCAGCATATTGTAGAGTTAGGATTACAGGGTGAGCTTCTACTATTTGGTAGTTAGGCCTTGCACTCACAGAAACACAGAAAGATCTCTGTCTCTGGAGTTATGGGATTAAAGGCGTGAGTTACCACTCTCTGACCCTCCTGGCTTGACTGTGCATGGATCTGTTGCCTGATATTTGAGACTGGTTTTATTAAATACATAATGTATCACCACATTTCACATCATGCATTGTGACCCCACTCATCTCCCTGTTCCCTGGTTTCTGCCTCTGGCCCAGTGGGTCTCACAGTTTACCCTTTAGTCCATTCATTTATACTTGCAAGTGCTCATTGCCAGCAGTCATTGGTCTGGCTTGGGGCCTCTGGCTTCTGCTCTGCCACCTACAATTGGGCTTTCCTGGGCTCCTCTTGGATATCCTGCTGTTGTCCCTGTGGTACTGCAGTTTTGGACTTGTAGGTTGGTCCCCTTCTCATATTCCAACAGTTCTGGACCTCGGTGGTAGCTAAGTTGGTGTGCCTACTTGCTTCTCCTCATAGTCATTACCTTGATGAGCCCTCCAGAGCTGCCTTGGCTAGCTCACCCAGTGCAACCTGCAGGAAGGGGCAGGGCCAGTTCTCCTGTCCTCAGATTCTCAGATCCAGAACACTTACACCACCAGGGCCAGTTCTACTGTTTTGTTCAGGAGAGATGCAGGGCCCTTTCTCCCAACTCTTGAAGACGTTATACAGGATGAGAATGGGTGGGAGGGAAGGGATGGAGGAATCAGCTGTCCTGCTCTCCTGTCCTCAGCGTTGGCTTACCTGCCCCACCAACATCAACAAGGTCAGTTCTAGTGTGCTGTCTGTGTGGGGTTCAGGGCCTGCTACTCGTGTGCTGTAGCTGGTGAGGGGCAGGACTAGCCCTCTTACTCTAGTTACCCTGGGGTAGAAATGCTTTCTTAATGCATTGTGTTAAGTAAAATGTCAGACACAAAAACACCAATGCCCTATGTTTTTATTTATATGCTTTGAAGCATAGGATATTATTTAGCATAATCTGGGAAATGTTCTGGGGAGATAAGGATGGAAATAAAGGCCTGTTGGGTACCAGAATGTGGCCAAGAAAGAAGAACAACTTCTAATGTTCTATAACAGACAAGGTAACAATAGCTAGTAGAGAGGATTTTTAGTGTTCTCTATAAGAAATGATAAATAGATGGTAGATACACAGTTACCTTATTCCATCATTAGATAGATATTTGTGTGAGATGTCATACTGTATCCTATAAATACATGCAATTACTATGTATACGTCCATTAAAATTTTCTGGAGAAAGTATTTTTCCAAATATGGTTTGTTAACTTCTTCCAAAAGTTGCACATTCATTTTTATGTCATCTGTATGTCCCTGCCAATGGAATTATAAATACATATGTATTAATCTTTGAGATAGACTTGATACTCAAACTTAACTGCAGAAACAAAGCGAGTTAGATATACTCTGGAGTTAGGCCTTTTATGATAAAATTCTAGATGTATCCATTTCTATTGATAAGGCTTGTGAAACATGCCTAGCAGTGCCTCAGTTCTTCATGTATAAAATGAACAGGACACCTGTTCTAAGAATCTGGTGAGAGATGACATTTAGAGTCTATGGGTTTGGGGATATAGTCAGCAGTAATTAAATGTTAGACCAGACTCTGGGGAAATGAGCTCAAAATGGAGAAGATGTGCTAAAACCTGAGACTATCATTTATACCTGTGAGTCCAGGGCAGTAGAAATAAAATGAAAATTTGCAGGGATGGAAGGAAAGCAAATGTGAGGAACCATTTTGTTTGTCCATTTACTCCACTGTGTTTGATTTTTAATTAACATAAATTGTAAAATAATGGGTTTCGTCATATTCTTTTAACACCCGAATATGTGGCTTTCATCATAGTCACCTCAGTTACCTCTCTTAACCACCCCTTCCACTTTCACTAGCCTAATATTCTGCCGATGGTACACACAATGCTGTCTTTTTTGAGACTGGCTTACTTTGCTTACCAGAGGACCCTTAGATTCATACATTTTATTCAAAATGCCAAAGTTTCTCTCATTTTCATAGTTTGATAACACTCTCTCATTACACCATGTTCTCCACCCATTCATCTGCTGAGAGGCAGCTAGGCTGATTTTATGCCAAGGCTATTGTGGATACAGTAGTAATGAACGTCAGGGTCCAGGCGCTTCTACCCTGTTGACTTTGCTCTGTAAGTATATGAGCACAAGTGACATGCTTGGATCATGTGGCACTTTTACTTCATTGTTATTATTATTATTATTAGGGAACTGAGTCCCATAGCCCACTGAGCCAAATCAGATCTCAGGCCTGCAGCAGTGTTTAGGGTAACTCTTTCCCCCACTTCCTCTCTCTCACTCTTCTGCTCTGGATGACAGCCATTTTAACTGGATTGAGACAAAGTCTTCATGGAATTCAAAAACTCCATTTACTTTATGGTTAAAGTTATTGAGCATTTAACATGTTTTTAGCAACATGCATTTATTACTTGATTTTGTTCTTCCTTGTTTTCTTTTTGAGACAAAGACTTGTGTTACCAGCTAGCCATAAAACTGGTGCTCAAGCAGTCGTACTCTAAGTTAACTTAAAAATCTTTAGAAAGTATGACTACTGAAAATTTTATTTGCCTAAAAGTATAAATTATAAATTTGTAATAACTGACTTTTTGTAACTTTTCTCTTTTTTTTTTCTTCTCCCTACCCCCTTTGGAGCTGAGGAATAAACCAAGGGCCCTGTGCTTGCCAGCCAAGTGCTTTACTGCTGAGATAAATCTGCAAACCCCAGCCATCTTTTCGCATACCTACTGTGTGTGTCATGTACTTTGGTAATCATAGAAAATTTTACTGAATTCCACAATAACCTTTTGCTCTCATCACCTGTGTATTGATGAGAAAATCGAGGCTTAAACCTAAAAACAGTGCTAATGATCTAAGAAAGAGTTTGAGAATGAGTAAGAATGCAGAGAAAATCAATTCCCTGCATCACCTCACATGGAGCAGCTGAACATGTGTATGATTTTATTTAAATCTCATAACAGTCTCCTAAGGCAAGCACAGCTTTTAGCTTTGTGTACAGAAAAAAATAATTGATGCCAAGTGAGTCTGTGCTGCCCAGAAAGGTTAAACTTAACATATATAAGACTTGGTGTTTAGTGAATAACTACCCTAAGTGCCATCACAGAACCTACATGCTACAATGAATAGAAGTAGAGGCAGGGATACATGGCTGAGCACTGGGCTGAGTCCCTGGCCCACTCTGACAACGGAGGAGGAGACTCTATATGAGCAAGGGGATAGGGACTATGAGGAAAATTCTCACAGTGATGGCTGGCTGGAGCTCTGAGGAGCTCACTGAATCAAGAACAGCCACCTGGGAACCATTTGGAAAAGGAACTAAGCCATCCAAGGATAGGCAACTGTCCACTGACATGGGCAATATGTGGAGCCTCAAGGGGAGGGTTCAGACTGTGTTTCTGTGCATAGACTGGCACCTTGGAGCACATTCCCTCCAGAGAAATACCTAACCCAGTCTTGGTATTAGGATAAGAAATCAGACTTGCCTGGAGTGGATGCTGAGCTAATCTACCTTGGGACTTCTCACCCTTTGTGGGGAGAAGATGAGGGCTGGGGAGGAGTGAGGCTGAAGACTGACCAGGAGGGGGGTCAGGAATAGGAACAAGGAGATACAAAGGTATAGATACATGGATAAAAAAAATTAGACTTTATTCTATCTATCTATCTATTTATCTATCTATCTATTTACATATATACTATCTATCTATTTACATATATAAAAAGATTTGGTGTTTAGAACCAAAGCAAACTGATTTCAGAGCTTATCACCATGATATGTCATCTCTACTAGGTTAGACACAGTTTGTCCTTGACGTGCATCAGGCTAACCTACATAGATCCACAATAAGAACATGGAAATTATACCCAAGCTGAAATCACCCACAAATATTGAAGAATGACTTATTGCCAGCTTTAAAATTCTGTCTTATTATAAGGCCATTTTCATGGAGGTATGTGAGGTACTTTGAGTTTATTTCTCCTTTACTCACTTCCTCTCCTTTTATTACCACTTTCTCTCTCTTTCATCCCTTCTTTCCCTAAATTGTTTTACTTCATTTTCATGTACACAAATGATTTAATGTAAGTATATAAAATTTAGGACCTGTAAGTAAGAGAAAAACACACATTTTTGCTAAAATAAATATTTTATTTCTTTGAAATTTTATTTATTACTTATTGTTTATTTGGTGCATTTTTATGTCTCTATATATGAGGGCATGAGTTATAGTGTGCATAATACTGATGGTATGTGTGTGAGTTTGTGTGTGTATGCACACACTTGTGTGTGGTTGATTCTTTTCATCATGTGGGTTCTGGAGATCCAACTCAGATCATCAGGCTTGGTCTGAACATCAGGTATGACAACAAGGGCCTTCACCTACTAATCTATCTTGCTGGCTGTGTATTAGTGTACTTCTTCAGCTTTAGTGCTTACTTTGAGTTGATTTGGTTGGATTCTATAAATCAATATTACTTTCCTAGTAAACTTGTCTTGCACTTTTATAGACATTCAAACTCAATATATCATAAGCATTAGAAACCTGTACCTACTTTGATATGTTTGAGATTTTCCACGTGTTCAAGCAAGAAATGTCTGACTGGTCTTAATTCCCTCCCCCCAAGTGAAACTGGTCTGACACGTGCCTCTTTGTGGGGGAGGGGGAGGGAGAGAGAGAGAGAGAGAGAGAGAGAGAGAGAGAGAGAGAGAGAGAGAGGAGTCAACATAGGACCTACTTCTTCACTGTTCTACCAAACACAGCTCTCATGCCTCAAGCTGTTCTCTTCAATTAGAATACCTTTAGTTCACTATCTATCCAAATTCTAAAAACCCTACAAGGTTTGTGCAAATCCTAGTTTTCTGTGAAATTCTCCAACCCTTTCCTTTGTACAATCACCAACAACATTTGAAAAATGTGTGATTAGTTCATAGTGTCTGTGCTACCCGTGTTATAGTTAGGAAGTGGTCGCCTGTGCCAATGCGTTGGAGGGTATTTACCACTTTCTTTTTTACCAAGTTCAGTGTGGCTGGGTTTATGTTGAGGTCTTTGATCCACTTGGATAAGTGGGACCTCCTGAAACTGAGAAGCTTCTGTAAAGCCAAGGACACAGTCAATAAGACAAATCGACAGCCTACAGAATGGGAAAAGATTTTCACCAACCCTACAAGTGATGGAGGACTGATCTCTAAAATATATAGAGAACTCAAGAAACAAGAGCCCAGAACCTTGAATAACCCAATCAAAAAATGGGGTTCAGAACTAAAAAGGGAATTCTCAGCAAAATTACAAATGGCTGAAAGACACTTGAAAAAATGCTTGACATCTTTAGCCATCAGAGAAATGCAAATCAAAACAACTTTGAGATACCACCTTACCCCTGTCAGAATGGCCAAGATTAAAAACACAAATGACAGCCTATGCTGGAGATGTTGTGGAACAAGGGGACCACTCCTCCATTGTTGGTGGGAGTGTAAGCTTGTTCAGCCACTCTGGACTGCAGTACAGCGATTTCTCAGAAAACTGGGAATCAATGTCTCCAAAGATCCAGCAATACCACTAATGGACATATACCCTAAAGATGCACAGTCACACTCCAAAGGCATTAGCTCAACTATGTTCAAAGCAGCATTATTCATAATAGCAAGAACCTGGAAACATCCTAGATGCCCATCAACTGAAGAATGGATTAACAAACTGTGGTACATCTACACAATGGAGTACTATTCAGCAGTAAGAAAAAATGATATCCTAAAATTTGCAGGCAAATGGATGGATTTGGAGAATATTCTCCCGAGCGAGGTCTCATAAACTCAGAAAGATAAACAGGGGATGTACTCACTCATTAGTGGACTTTAAACAAGAAGCAAAGCATTCCCAAACTGTAAACCACAACCACTGAACAGCTTGGCATCTGAAACACCTTAGACTGACACCTTGGAGCCCACTCCCTCCAAAGGAACAACTGACCCAGTCTTGATGTTGAGGTGAGGAAAGCAGATCTATCTGGAGTGGATGTTGAACTAAACCACCTTGGGACCTTGGGACCTCCTGCCCTTGCTGGGGAGGAGAGATAAAGTGATGGAGAGAAGAGAGAGTGACTGGGGGAGGGGGACTCAGGAGGGAGAAGGGAGTTTGAAAAAGGGGATACATGGATTAAAAATATGATGTTATTCATAATAAAAAAGAAAGAAAAATATGTGATTTGTTTGCTCTTAAATTGAACAGAACTTTCTAAAGTCTTAATTGTCTATATTGCATATTCATAGTCTTTTATACATCGAATATGAATACTGTAGTTCTATGAAGCCAAGTACCATATAGTTGATGTGTGCCTAATATATTTTCTGGCACACAAAGGTGTCTGAACAGATTCTATCAGAGCTGGAATCTCCAGTCCAGGTGTCAGGAACAGTTCTGTAATCCACAAATCAGTAATAATTTTGTCTGGGACACTATCTTATTTCTCAACAGTATCTCTAGCGTCTGACATGGTGCCCAGCACACAGTAAGTTGCTGAACCAACACTTTGACTCATTTTTCTCACAACACTGACACAGAGACACAATGTACTCTCCTACCTGTACAACATTAACTGTTAGAATGATGTCATTGAACAAACTGCAGTGCAATGCCAATAAATCAGAAAGAAAATCTTAGTCAAAATAGGGAAGTGATAACCTGCCTGGCTCAGCAGCTGCTCTACAAGTGTACGCATACATTTCTTTTTTCAGACTCTCTGTGATTTAATTGGGTAGAAGTCAAGATTCTCATGACTTCTACCTTCATGTTTTATGGGCTCACATTACAACTAATGGTTAAATGGAATTCTTATAAATAACATCTTTATGAGGAGACTGAAGAGCAGCTTGGTGAGCTAATGGGCCAGGTGAGCCACAGGCACCTAACTCACATACCTCTCTGTCTGGCAACATGTCAACCATTGTGTTTAAATTTAATGTAATTTGGCCAACATTTATAAACACCTTGGGCCTTCTTATATTTTTCTGATTACAAACACACTACTTCACACCGATAGTTACCCACTCACTCATCCATGAATCTTTTCAATTTTGCTTCACATCATAGTAGATCTTAGTGACATGTTCTTCTTTAGCAAGGATCTCCATGAATTCTTCAGTCATCCTGGTGATTTTCAGTTATTGAGCAAATAGTCTATGAGTCAGCTTGTAAAAATAGAGTGTAATTTCTTTAAAATTAGGGTGATGGCAAGGCCTTTGGGAAAGTATATGAGGTAGAAATTCTCCAGAAATCAACTCACAGAAACTGGTGGCTTCATTAGTATGGCCAATATAACATGGTTTTCACTTAGGAAATTATCTGCATGAATGTATAAAGTTATAATATTCAGAAGAATTTAAAGATGGAAACAAAAAAACTATCAGCTGATAAATGAACAACCTAATTGACACGTAAAGAATACTTTCCTCACGTCACATCAGTGATGAATGTTGTGAAGGAGAAAGTCACACATTATACACATTATGTGATTCTATTTGTATGAATGTTAATGAAGGGAAAATCTATGGAGACAAGACAGCCAGTGAGTATCCTGGATGATGTGATGATTGGATGTCAAGAGTTAAAGGGTACAGTGTTTCTAAAGGTGATAAAATACTTTAAAAATTGACAGTGGCAATTGTTGCATATAGTTACAAATATTAAAGCCTCTGAGCTAGACACTGCAAGTAGGTAAATTGTATAGGGTAATAATTTGCTAAGGCTTCTATTCCAAAGTAGCACAGACTGTGTAGGTTAAATAACCAAAGTTTTTTTTTTGATACCCCAGCTCAATTTTATTAAATATACAATAGATCACCACACCCTTCCCATCAAGGTTAATAACAAGCAATCTGAGACAATGCCTATACAGATGACCAAAAGACCTTTACTTTTATTTGCATTTATTTTATGCTGAATTTCTTCCTGTGCCATAAGCTTTTGTTTCTTCAGTTTCTTCTGGGATATCGTCTTCTTCTGTGCAACTTCCTCTTCTGGCTTTGGAACAATCTGCTCCTTTTCAGTGAGGATCATCTTAATGTGGCAGTGGGAGCTCATGTAGGGGTTAATCTGGCCATGAGCTCTGTAAGTCCGACTGTGCATCTTGGGTGCTTTGTTCACCTGGATGTGTTCAATGACTAGAGAATCCACATCTAAACCCTTAAGTTCAGCATTACTCTCTGTATTTTTCAGCATGTGCAGCAAAAATTCAGCACTCTTTTTTTGGCCATCGACCCTGTGTCCAGCCCCACTGGGCGCACCTACCAACTCCACCATTATACCACCGGAATGGCACACACTGCTTCTTTAAAGTGACATCTTTCAGATATTTGGTGGCTTTTCGGATATGCATACCCTTGATGGCTTGAGCAGTTTCATGGGTGTTGTTAAAGTGAACCCGAAGATTTGATCCTCTTGATTTACATGATTTTGTAGGGTTTTCTGGGTCAAGAGAGTAACGAACCATCTTCGTAGGTCACCTCAGACCACTTACAGGAAGAGCTTTTTTTTTTTTTTAAATTTAGTTCTGGCATCTGGGATTCTGGAATCAAAGTGGTGGCAGAGTTGGTTCTTGCTGATGGGTATGAGGGAGGGATCTGTCCAGGTCTCTACCCTGGCCTTGTAGATACCCACCTTCTGAATATGTTCTGATGCCCCCTCCCCTATGAGTATGTCTGTGTCTAAAATCTCCCCTTTTAGGAAACACTCAGGAGGAATTCTGATCCACTTAAAAGGAAGCACCCAACCATTTAGTCAGTGAGACAAGTGGGTAAGTCTGTTTGTGGAATGACAGAGGCAGATATGCTAGTCAATATGATGCCTATTGCACTCTTTTTTGGTTAAGGGAGAATAATGTGTTATAGAAGTTGTTTCTCTTGCATGGAGCATTGCTGCATTATTGGCTTTAAGATATTGATTCTTGATATTGTAAAATGTAAGGGCTGGAACAAATGTAGTCATAACACTTTCCTGGCATGAATTAGAGCTAGCAAATGATGATTTTATTTGTGGAATATGTAATACTCTGCGTGTGATATAAAAACAGAAGGAAATACTCACAGACGTGGAAGAATATTCATTTGTCCTTATAAGGCAGGGCTTATTTTTATTATCTAATAAAACATCTTGGTTTTTTTATCAACATGGATCAATTTCAAAGAACTATTTCCTTTAAAATAGTACTTTGGCAGTGTGGATGGGGCATGGTGGTGCATGACTGTAATGGTGGCTGGAGCAGGAGGATGGTGAGTTTTAGGCCAGTCTGAGAGTTTTTTTCAAGAACAAGTAAACAAACATGGGGAATAAAATCAATAAAAACTGCTGCCACTCTCACCTGGGTTTGTTTGTTTGATTTTGTTTTTATGTTGGCTGAACATTCTGGTGGAACAGTTGCTCCCATTAAGGCCTTAGTTTTACTTTTTATAAACAAAAGAGTATTATTTAATGACAAAGTTCCTTTTCTTTCTTCCTCTTTTTGTATTTGTACTTATTCATGTTTTTCTTTATATATATATATTTATTATTTGGTGATTTTACATCATGCACCCCATCAAACTCAGTTATCAGGCCTCTCAGATTCAGACTCACTGTTATGATCTCCCCATTTTTAAAAAAAAGTCCATTCATGATGCTCATTTACTTACTGGAGCATAATTAAACTCCCTGTGGCCAGACCCTTTAAAGAAAACAAGTCTTTCTTCACTCACACCCCTGCCAGAGGCCATCAATGCAGAAGTGAGGCACTGTGTCATTTAGCTATATTCTAGCCTTGAGCTCTTGTATACAATGACATCTTTTTTTTAAAGTCCACTAATGAGTGAGTACATCCCTTGCTTCTCTTTCTAGGTTTGTGATACCTCACTCAGAAGGATATTCTCCAAATTCATCCATTTGCCTGTGAATTTTAGGATATCATTTTCCCTTACTGCTGAGTAGTACTCCATTGTGTAGATGTACCAAATGAGGAATGGTTGTTAACCCATTCCTCAGTTGAGGGGCATCTAGGTTGTTTCCATGTTCTTGCTATTACAAATAATGCTGCTATGAACATAGTTGAGCTAATGTCTTTGGAGTAAGAATGTGCATCTTTAGGGTATATGTCCAGTAGTGGTATTGCTGGATCTTTGGAGAGATTGATTCCCAGTTTTCTGAAAAACTGCCATACTGCATTCTAAAGTGGCTGAACAAGTTTACACTTCCACCAAAAATGGAGAAGTGTTCCCCTCACTCTGCATCCTCTCCAGCATAGACTGTCATCTGTGTTTTTGATCTTAGCCATTCTGACAGGTGTAAGGTGGTATCTCAAATTTGTTTTGATTTGCATTTCTCTGATGGCTAAAGATGTTGAGCACTTTTTCTTAGAGTATTTTTCACTGTTTTGCCACATATACACTTTTGAGTCTGACTTGCTATGTGGCCTGGGTTTTCAACAAATTTTAACCTTCTTTTTCACATTTTTAAAATTGCCACACTGATCTCTGGCATGAGGCCGATTTTTGAGTCTGCAAACAGCAAAAGGAAACAGTGATATCTTGCTTTACCACAGATTTGTAATTTCTTAAAAATAGAATTAAGCCTTGGGGTAGATTTTGGCAATTTAATATAGTCTAATTATTTAGGGGAGACATGGATAACATAATTTATATATTTTGTTACTTTTGTACAATTTTTAAAACTAACATTTACTTTCTTTCCTATATTTTGGGAGCAAAACATGCTAAGATCTAAGAAGAAGGAATAAATATAATAGGTTCCCAAAGGAAAGATATCATGGCTAATATTTTACAACAGATCAAACTTATTTTGACATTTGTCCTCAACATTCAAAGCATTCTACTATGTTCATTCATTTCTGCTCACACACCTAAGTACTGAGGTCGATATCAACTTCTAGTTAGTAAGCCAAGGATAGTTATATGCTGTTATGAAGTTGAATGTGTACAGACCATGTTCTTTTAATGACTTTCACACCCAATAGCTCAGCTCTGCTGATTTATGAAAGATACAAAAAATTGTCACCTCTCAGCTTTCTTTTGCATGCTGCATAAACATAATTTCACCTGCTGTCAGCATTGGGCTCTCTGCTGGGAGGTTCCTTCTATATACCCCATTCCAGTCTTCCAGCTTCTCCATCCTAAAATTTCTAGACTTGGCTTGTTCCTCTTCTTTTTTTCTCACCAGCAAGTGTTGGCAGCATTAGCTGAAGAACCTTCTTGGAAATTGACCATTTCTCACTGATTTTCTAGGATCCAAGCCACTGTTGTGTCTTGTCTAGGTCATTGCAATGACCTCTTCTTGCCTAGATTTTTTGCTTCTGTCCTGCTGTTCTGTAGTCAAATACAAAAACAAAACACAGTTATAATAACTCCTATAGCACATTTGCCATAAAGTACGTATTTAAAAGCCAGTTCCAAGTCTGTCTAAGGGGTTCCATCATTATTGTGAGATAATAATAGCTTATAAAGTTCTCTACCATGGACACCCCCTGCTGCCCTTCCAGCTCACATTATGTTTTCCACCCTGGTTATCAGTGGTTTCCATAGGACCCTTGATTTTGCCTTCTTCAGGTTCTTGCTAAAGTGTTCACTTTTTTTGTAAACAGAATTTTATTTAAAATTTTGTTTATTTAAAACTATTTTAAAAATATTAAAAGCTATTTAAACCAGGTGTGGTGGTGCATGCACATCTCTAATCCCAGAATTTTGGAGGCAGAGGCAAGTGGATCTCTGTGAGTTCAAGGCCAGCCTGGTTGACATAGAGTTTCAGAACAGCCAGGGCTTTATACAGAGAAGCCCTGTCTCAAAAAAGCAAAACACAAAACAACAACAAGAAAAAAGCTATTTAAAACTGACCCCTGCCTGCCTCACTATCATCCTACTTCTCTATTGTTTTATTTTACATAATTTATATAGTTATGTATTTCTCCTGATTTTTAAGGTACAGTGACATTTGATGTTATGTTCATTGTTGTATCTACAGAGTCTAACATAGTGCTTGTTTATATAGTAACTCTCAAAAAATGTGAAACTGAATACCTTCCAGAAAAGAATTACTTATGAGTGCACTTAGAACACCTCAAGTGAATATATTATTCATTTGGACTAAAACCAGAGATGAGAACTACTGTCTCCCTCCCCTGTGCTATCCAGGAAGCCTGGCCAAACATACTATATGAAAGGTTCATCTTGATGTTCCAGAACATGAGAGCAACCTTCCCAATACTGCGACACTTTAATATAGTTCTTCATGTTGTGGTGATCCCCAAACATGAAATTATTTTGTTGCTAGTTCATATCTGTAATTTTTCTTCTGTTATGAATCATAAATGTAAATATTTTTGGAGACAGAGGTTTGCCAAAATGGTCTCGACTTATAGGTTGTAAAGCACTGTTCTAGAGGAATTAATCTATTCTCCCAGGACTCTTATGTTCTCTCTGCCACAGCCCTGGGAGCTGATGGCTTCAATCAGGACCATGAAGGATAGCAAGTTTTAAATGTGAGTGACTTGATTTAAACTCCTTGGAGAAATATATGTTTTAGTAAACAAACAATTGGTCACTGATGTCACCTTAAATGCCCAGCACCTAATTCAGATCTACAGATATCAACAAGGAACTGCCCTTGACAAAGCAATGACATGGGAAGAAAGCAAGACTGTGGTTTCCCTCCGAGGAAGTCTATATGTTAGGCTCATAAGAACACCTGGGCTGTGACATCTCTATTCTTGCCCCATCGCCTACGAGGCCTTGTGATCCCAGCTGTGGTAAGTGCTAACGCCAGCTTTCTTGAGCCCATTGTAAATTGTCACAATCACAAAAGAGGATCTTTGCTTTTTACAAAGAGACACAAGATGTAGTGCTTCCTAACCTCTCATCAACATGCCAGGCAGCTTAAGAAATTGTGCTGAATCAGAAGCAACACAGGCTGCCAATATGCACATGTCAAAGTTTCTTAGCACCATTCAAAGTTTGCTTTGACTACCAAAGCCTATGATGGTAAGTCGGAATTTCCAGCAACTCTGCAATGAAATATCTGGCAGGAGGCTTTGTGTTTTGTTCTCCTTACAAACTTCCCTGATATTTTTCCTGACTTCTCCTGACACCCATTATGTCATGCCTCATCATGTTGAGCCAAGCACAGTGGAAACAATACGAAGGAAACTGGGAGAGTAAGAGTCCTCAAGGAGCTTGCCCTAGAACTTTAAATAAATAGCTGCTGAGTATACAGTGTGTCTGGTCATGAGCATTAACACTGGAGAATTCCGCAGCAGTTACTCTAGGGGGCTAAAGTGTTAAATCTAATTGTTAAGCATTTGAAGGACAGCAACAGTTTAGAACTGGTAGAAGAAATAGATTAGGAAAAAAGCATACAATGCTCTATGATGCTTTGGCTATGAGTGTCTCCACAAAAGGCTTGGTTTCTAGCCGTGGGACTAGTGAATGATGATGGAATCAGGACACTGACTTTATCAGTGGATGTCTCCATAGCTGAAGAGTCTGTTAAGAGCTGCTCTAGTTGGAGGAGGTGTACCACAGGAGTTTTCTCTGAAGGACATATCTTGTTTCTGGATTCTTCTTGTTTTTGTTTTTCTTTTTCTTTTTTTGGCTGTCAGGAAAGGAGAAGCCTATTTTACAATATACTCTTCTGCCTTTACATTTTTCTTTGTTGTAGCCCAAAAGCGAAAAGGTTAGCAAAACCTCCATCCCTTGGGTAGTAAAAAAATCCATCAAGTCACAAAGACAATAAAGAAAATATTAAAAAAAAATGATAGCAGGGCTTGGTGGTGCACTGAGGAGGCAGAGGCAGGAAAATCTCTTTGAATGTGAAGTCAGCCTGATCTACATAGTGAGTTCTGAGTCAGCCAGGGCTACAAAGTAGGACCCTGTCTCAAAAAAAAAGTTTTATTTGGACATTTCCTTTGTGATGTTTGAAACTGCAGCAAGTGCTTCTAAGAAATGTGCATATCTTTGAAGGGGAGAAATTAGCTTGTGGTGAACACACTGCCCTGGTGTGTTTCTTTGGAGAAATGTGTAACAATAACATTACTCACAGCTGGGTCATCTCTGGCACAGGCATGGCCATCAGGAACAGTTCCAGTCTCCTAACCTCACTGTAATTTATTTTCTTTACGAATGTCTGGAAATGACAGTAATTCAAGGAAAAGCACGAATCTGCCCTAAAGCCAGCACGTCTGGCATCTCCCGGGCCCCACATTCAGCACTTCTCTACAAGCTAAAAGTGCATGCTGGCAGATGGGAGTCATGGAGGACTCAGGCTTCCAAGAGCTTTGGAGAGTCTAAAATGACATAGTCTAAACCTCACCCTGAAACTGAGAAGACAATCTGAGTGTTATTTGTGCTTCACTTTATTTTAAGTTGAGTCATTGCTATTCCCATTAAAATCATAACTATTAGAAAAAATGGATGATTTTTTAAAAAGAATTTAAAAGTGGGCATTAGGGAGGCATGTAGGTATGTCTGTTCAATAAATTTAATAATCTATGTTTTAGATTCTAAGTTTCCTTCAAAGGGTTATGAAAAATTCACTTAGTATACATATGTTATGAGTTAGCAAATTAGAAATCACCAATGATCAATTTTACATGCCTTCATTTTTACATGTTTTCATTTTAAGATCATGTTCTTTATGATCTCTCCCTTGACCCACACAGAACCACATTGATCTCAAGGACAGACATTTCCTGATAATTTTCTCTGCAAATTATAAATCAGGTAAATTTCTTAACATTATTTTCTATCTCTTCTTATAAAACCATATTCTCAACAATCTTTTCAGGCTCCTTAATTGTATTTTCCTACTGGCTTAAATAAAGCCATTGAGAGATTTTTACTTGGGTGAATGTGTTTCTACTGAATTATTTGATGATTCATCATTTGTGATCAAAACCAGCAAAAGTAGAGATGAGAAAAAAGGATTTAGAAATTAAACTGATGAAAATAAGCAAAATCCATTTTTGTCAGTGGCTGTAAAAGCTTCTTCCTCTTCTACCTGTCTTTCTATGGCTCACTTCCATGCACTGATTCATCTATTCAGAAGGCTGTTGGGAGGTAAGCACTGTTGAGGAAAGAATTTTTTCGAGGACTCCAAATCTTCACGGGCAGGAATAACAACTGTTCTTTAAAGAAAGAAAGAGTCCTGTACTTTGACTTGGAAACATGTCAGGTATGGTGGTAGCCCACAGACAGGAAAAATCTTCAAATGGTAAAGGAACTGAAGATTGATCCCTCTTCTCTCCAAGCATGGAGCTTGAGAGAGAGGAAGAGAGGGAGAAAGGGTATGTACATATAAAGGTGGAGAAAACAGTGTAAATAAACATCCTGAGTGAAGGAAGAAGCATATAGAAAAAATTGTGGGCAGTGTAATTGTTAGGGGCAAGAACCTTCTTTTTTATTGTTTTTGGAAAATCAATATCAAACATTATATTAAAAAGCAAACATTCAGAATGGATAACAAAAAAAAAAAATTCCCATACAGTATAAAAACCTCCCTCTAAAAATACAGACTTTAAGCAAAAACATTCTTTTTTCATTGAAAGATGATGGGTGAATAAAATGATTTAAAACACACACACACACACACACACACACACACACACACACACAGAACCTTTTAAGAAGAGGAGTCAGGGGGCAGAGCTACAGACTTCTCTGGAAAGTATTTCCTGCATTTCTAGGTATCTACATGTCCCCTGCTTTCTTTCCAGGTACCTGAGTTCATCTCTATCACAACAAAACATTTGACCCAGGGCTCCAAAGTCCAGTTGGAGTAGGGATTGTGAATCTGCAACTTTTACTTTGATACGGTTATATTTTCATTTCCCCACTTATGTTCATACAGGTTTGTCTCCCTATTTATTATTTCTTGTGCCAATTATAGCTCCGGGGATAACTACCTGCGCTTCTAGGACAATTTCCCTTCTGTTCCAATTACTCTGTGAACTATTTCACTCCTGATGGCAAAATTCTTTTTTTTCTTTCTTCGAATATAGTAATTTTATCCTTATTTTAGAAGGCTTTTTTAACCCCCCTTTCCAGATGGAGAGCTCTAAGTTGGCAGCTATTTTCTTTTGGTGTTCTAAGATGTCAGTTCATTTTCTTCTGGTTTCAAGCACTTCCATCGAAAACTGTGAGAAGTCCGCTGATGATCCTTTTGAAGATAACGAGTCTTTCCTCTAAGTGCTCCTGGGATGCACTCTTTGTTTCTGCTTTTAGTAGTTTTATTGTAACTTGTAAGAGCATGACTGGTTTGCTCTGTAGTTATCCTTCTTGGAGTACAGACTTCTTTACACTTATGTAAAGAACTTTCATCCGTGTCTTTCACCAGTCTGGAAATGTTTTGGTCAGTGTTCAAGTCTATAGGAACCTCAGTCACATGCAGTAAGATCTTCTCTCGGAATTCGAGATGCCTCTTTTGTTTGTTTCCTGTAATTTTTTCTTCTTCTGTTTTGCTAGGCATCAATCTGAATCTATTGAACTCTAATTATGGTAACAACTCCGATATTCTGATGTTTATGGTACTTAACCTACTTTTAAAATTTTAATTATTATTATACTTTTAAGTGTTATAATTTTTTCTTACAAATATGAATCATTTTTGGTGGCATACATTATTGTTTGAGAATTTTATACATTAGATTTTGATCATATCTATTCTCTTCCCCACTCACCCTGCAAGATACAGCCTCTCCTATACCCACACAACTTTGTGACCTCTCTTTTAAAAAACTCTGCATGGTGAAGCTATCAGCTGGAGTGTGGTATACCTATAAGGGATCACTCCCTCAAAGAAACCAGACCCTCCCTTTCCCAGCAGTTATTAGTTGCGGGTAGTTCCTGTGCTAGGTGGTAGGACTTTCTGCCTCAATCCTGCAGGATTTTCTCTGACTCGAGTGTGCATAGGTCTTGTGCCTGCTGTCACAGCCACTGAATTCAAATGTCCATTTGCCCTACTGTGTCCAGAAAACATTTTCCTGTAGTCAGCTACCACCTCTGGCTTTTAAAGTGGCTTTTCTCACTGGCTTCTCCTGCAAGGATCTCTTGAGTTTTGGGAGAAGAAGAAGAAGAGGAAGAAGAAGAAGAAGAAGAAGAAGGAGAAGAAGAAGAAGGAGAAGAAGAAGAAGAAGAAGAAGAAGAAGAAGAAGAAGAAGAAGAAGAAGAAGAAGAAGAAGAAGAAGAAGAAGGAGAAACAATGTCTCATTTAGGGCTGAGTACCATAGTCACTTTTTCACTGGATCTGACCAGTTGTGAATCTCTGTGCTAATCTCCATCTAGTGCAAAAAGAAGCATCTTTGATGAGGCTTGAGAAATGCACTAATCTATGGGTGTAACAAGAAGGAACTGGAAGCAGGATTAATAAAATGTCCTTTTAGGAGAAAAAGGACATTAATTCTTCTTATGGGCCATTGGCCTATCTAGTCACAGGTTCTAGATATCTTTTCGCTGAGTTGAAGTTTTGAGACATTCTTTGAAAAAGATTTTTGTTTTCAACATTTAATAGTGCTTTACCATATGTAGAAGCAGTTTCCATAAACATAGAGAAGTAAATAAAATTTCTTTAGTTTTTCTTTACCACTTTCATATAAGTAAAACAATAAATCTTTTTTTTATTT
The DNA here is from genome assembly GCA_004025045.1 of Sigmodon hispidus. Taxonomy (NCBI): domain Eukaryota; kingdom Metazoa; phylum Chordata; class Mammalia; order Rodentia; family Cricetidae; genus Sigmodon; species Sigmodon hispidus. The sequence continues at coordinate 326,390 of PVIH01000403.1, forward strand.
TTTTAATTTAATTTTATTATTATGAACAAAGAAGTCACACTTTCTATCCCTGTACATTCTTATTCAAGGTCCCTTCCCCCTCCCACCACATCAGGTCATTTTCTCTTCTCCACAACTCCCCATCCCCCACTCCTGGCAGATTCAGTTTTCTCCCGCCAACCTCAAGACTGAGTCAGGTGTTCCTCTAGGGGAAGTGGGATCCAAGCAGTCAGTCCAAGGTGTTTCTGACCCCAAGCTGTTCAGTGGTTGTGGTTTGCAGCTTGGGTATGCTTTGCTTTTTTCTTGTTTGTTTAAAACAATAAATCTTATTCCATACAAAACAAAATAGGGATAACACACAATTTGGTCAAATAAAAATACAGTTCTTTAATGTGAAATGCTATTTTAAAAATAGATTAATATTGCTTTGATATTCTTTTTTGGATATAGGAAGTAAGATTCTATATTGACTTTTTAATATTAAAAGTTTATCCACACTCTGGCATGTAAATTCCTGAGACTTTGCCAGCTTAGTCAGTACATACAGCTTATGGTTTACTTCCTGCTAGGCTTTGTCGTCACTTTCCCAGGCTGATATTTTTGATCCCACAGCTAGTACTTCCCATCCAGAAGATAAGGTCCCCAATTCAGCCGGGCACCATTTGAGGCTCAGTGCTTTCCTTAAGGGTTTTGTTGTTTCCATGAACCATAGTGGAAGAGAGATAATCATTGTTTAATTCAGCTCTGTCAGTTTATACAAACACCAGCTGCTATAATTGTATGTATTACGACACAGAGGGTTTATTCATTTATTTATTTTTACTAACTGTTGAAAAAAAGATTTTAAAAGAAAGAACAAAGCAATCTAGAAACACTAGACAGAGCCACTGAATACTTTTAAAAAGATAGAAATTTTTACTTGTCTCTGAGTCACAATTTGTTTCTCTTAGACAATTTTAAACTTTTAGTTTTTCTTTTAAGTATGAAAATATACATAAATCCAGAAAAGGCAAATAATATACATAAATTAAAGATTAGAAATTTCTGGTCTCTTTGCTGCAATGAAGATTGTCTTTAATTTTACTAATTAAATCTGTCATTGCATTTCCCATTGGCATTTAGCAATTACATTAAGAAGGTAACATGTAAAACGTACATTTTTGGATTTGGTTTACACAAATGCTAACTTGGAACTTCTACAGCTGATAAGCACCTTCAGCAATATAGCAGGATACAAGATTAACTCAAAGAAATCAGTAGCCCTTCTATACACTAAAGATAAAATAGCTGAAAAAAATAAGGGAAACATTACCCTTCATAATAGCTGCAAATAGTATTAAATATCTTGGTGTAACTATAACCAAAGACATATCAGATATATTTGACAAAAATTTTAAATCTCTGAAGAAAGAAATTGAAGAGGATTTAATACAATGAAAAGATCTGCCATGTTCCTGGATAGGTAGGATCAACATAGTGAAAATGGCAATCTTACCAAAAGCAACGTACAGATTCAATGCAATTCCCATCAAAATCCCAACACAATTTTTTTTTTTTACAGACCTTGAAAGAACAACACTCAATTTTATTTGGAATAACAGGAAAGCCAGGATTGCCAAAATAATTTTGCTCAACAAAAGAACCTCAAGAGGCATCACCATCCCTGACTTCAAATTATATTATAGAGCCACAGTAATAAAAACAGCTTGGTGCTGGCATAAAAACAGACTTGTGGATCAATGGAATCAAATTGAAGACCCAAACATTAACGCACACACCTACACTTGATTTTTGACAAAGAGGCCAAATATATTCAATGGGAAAAAGATAGTATCTTCAACAAATGGTGTTGGCATAACTGGATGGCAGTGTGTAGAAAAATGAAAATAGATCCAAACCTATCAACTTACACAAAACTTAAATCTAAGTGGATCAAAGACCTTAACTTAAACCCAGCTACAGTGAACTTGACAGAAAAGAAAGTGGGAAATACCCTCCAATACATTAGCACTGGCAACCACTTCCAAAATATAACACCAGTAGCACAGACACTAAAAACAACAATCAATAAGTGTGACCTCCTGAAACTGAGAAGCTTCTGTGAAGCCAAGGACACTGTCAATAAGACAAATCAACAGCCTACAGAATGGGAAAGGATTTTGACCAACCCTACAAGTGACAGAGGACTGATCTCTAAAATATATAGGGAACTCAAAAAACTAGACCCCAAACCCTTCAAAAAACAATTAAAAACTGGGGTTCAGAACTAAAAAGGACTTCTCAGCCGAAGAATTAAAAGTGGCTGAAAAGCACTTGAAAAAGTGCTCAACATCTTTAACCATCAGAAAAATGCAAATCAAAACAACTTTGAGATACCACCTTAACACCTGTCAGAATGGCTAAGATTAAAGGCACAGATGACAGCCTCTGCTGGAGCAGTTGTAGAGCAAGGGAAACACTCCTCCATTGTTGGTGGGAATGTAGGCTTGTTCAGCCACTTTGAAATGCAGTATGGGAGTTTCTCTGAAAACTGGGAATCAGTCTCCCCAAGGATCCAGCAATACCACTCTTAGGCATATACCCTAAAAACACACATTCACATCCCCAAAACATTAGCTCAACTATGTTCATAGCAGCATTATTCATAATAGTAAGAACCTGGAAACAACCTAGGTGCCCCTCAACTGAGGGACGAGTTAACAAACTGTGGTATATCTACACAATGGAGTACTACTAAGCAGTAAGAAAAAAATGATGCTCTAAAATTTGCAGGCAAATGGATGGATTTGGAGAATATCCTCCTGAGCAAGGTATCACAATCCCAGAAAGAGAAGCAGGGGATGTACTCACTCATTGGTGGACTTTTTAAAAAATATAAAAAGAGAGAGATGTCATTGTACACAAGAACTCAAGGCTAAGTGTCACAATGTCTGACTTCTGCATTGATGGCTTCTGGCAGAGGGGTGGGTGAGGAAAGACTTGTTTTCTTTAAGGGTCTGGCCACAGCGAGACTAATTATGTTCCAGTAAGCAAATGAGCTGTATCAATGTGTGGTTCTGTAAATTGGGCGATCATAAGAGTGGGCATGATACTGAGAAGTCTGATCTCTGAGTTTGATGGGGTGCATGATGTAAAAACACCAAATAATAAATATATATATATATATATGCAAAAAGCTAAAAAAAGGGAATATAGTCACAATGGCTACATCTACACATTTCTGTTGACATATTCTTCCCTTCACATACTTTCTTCACTTGCACCTCTACTTGGTGATGTGTCTACACATCAACATAAAGTCCTATTAGTTCACTTCATAAGCGCCATATTATTCCCTCCCACATTGGACTCCCTTAGCCTCTGCCACAATTGTCTCTTTGCCCAGTGTGTCTACAGCAACCTTCTTTCTAACGGATGTTTCCTATGCTCTTATCTGTTCTCCATCCAGCACCTCTGTGTGTCTTAAGTGTCATTTCTCACCTCAAAGCACCCCAGCATCTATTCCTCCTTCCAACACTCTGAATCCTTAGTGCCTTGCCAGGACCTTGGTCACTTCCAGCTTCATGCTTTCTGCCTCAGTTTCTTAGGCTTAGGATTGCTTTGCCCATCCCACTTTTGCCGGCTCCAGCTCTTCTGTTAGATTTGTTTGGAGCATCATTCCCCCAGCACTGTGAGGCCTTCCTCATCTCCTCCATTCTAAGGCTGAGCTAGCTGTCATTTGTGGATTTGTGTCATTATTAACTGGTAGATATCACACTTAGAGATTAACATGTGCCAGGTACATTGAATGCCCTTTTTTAAATGGCTTAATTTCTTGTGTCTTCTATCTACACTTACCACTGACTGGATTTTCCTAAATAAAAATAGATAAATCTGATCTGAAAGATAAATGCAGTATCATGGGAAAAAATAACTCTTGGAAACTATGACCTCCTGATCATTCTCAGATGTATCATTGTAGCATTTCTATGTCCTGTTTTAATAAAAGTGCAGAAATACTGGTGCAAAGGTCCACTGACAAAATTACATGCTACAACACCATTTACTCTGACTCATGGGATATGGAAGTCTGCATGATGGTACTTGATAACCTAGTGTGAATAAAAAAACTTCAGGGTTCTCATTGCTGTATGTCCTGCCTGCCTGTGTCCTCCCATGTTTATGATATCAGTTCTGGGAAAGTCAGTGCTATTTTGTAGCATTTTCCCATCTATGTGTGAATGATGTTAGTTATCAAACTATGTTTCTTGGAACACTGTCCCAAAGGGTATTTTAGAGGAAGCTTTTCTTGCACAAACAAATCAGCAAAGTGTTATATTTTCAATGCTTTTGGAAATCATCATTTGCTTAACATATTGCAGGTTTTATAATTTTTTTTGCTGTAACCCTGCCATTGTTAAAATGCCTATGAATACTCTACATAATATGTTTTTAAAAACACCTAACCAGGTAATATATACAATCAGTTAAATTTCTGTAGATATGAGACCGGTATGTAGAATATGTTGAGGAAATATAACTTTTTAAACTTATATTAACATAATAATAAAATTGAAGGCTTATGTTAGGAGAAATATTGTTACATTTTGTAGAAAAGAGTATCATTGCTAAAGTTAGGAGAGGTCACTGAAATGACAGGGTATGTTATTACTGTTAGTTGAGAGGTACTTGCCAAGGTGGAAGAGGATGGCTAATACATTTCTCTCAACTAGTCATTGGCAATGTTGCTAGTTATCATCACAATTGTGTCTTCAAACTAGAGGTCCTGTGCTAGGTACAGAAAGTAATCTTTAAAATAACTCAATGAGACAATTAGGTGAGAAGGGACTGAGCAAATACATTCTGTTGGGAAATGGTAAGGAAAAAAATGAGGCTATGTAAACATACAGTCTTTTATACAATGCTAGGAATCAATAAACTTTAACTATAAAAAGGTGGAATTACTCTTTGTCCCCAAACAAACTGGTTAAAACAATTTTATATCCCTTATCTGTGAAGAAATATTGATTTCCTTTAAAAATATTTTTCATAAAACTTTAAACACAACTAAAAATTTATAACAGTCATCTGATGTGTCGTCCCTGAAGATGAAAGCATTCAATGAATGAAAGTATGTGAGACCAGCCAGTATTTGTGGTGAATCAGTTGTTTCCCAGCTCCCTTTCTGCATAACACTACAAGTTTACTGTAAACTTTGTGTTCCATTATTGAGGGCCTATACTATTGAGTCTAAGTTATGATGTCTTTAATTGGAAGAAAATATCAGACCAAAAGATGACCCAGCCTCAAAACTCTTCATAAAGCAAACTTGTCTTAACCCATAAACAGGTTATGCTGAAGAACATACTGCCCAAGTGAGTTCCCAAGACAAATGACTTAAAGACAGCCCTATTTTTGTCCATATTTTTTGCTTTGGCCTTTCAAAGAGTGACAAAACATGTTTATCCAATGCTTTCTAGATGAGGTAACTATAACTACTGCTTCAAATAACAGGCACCAATGATATTCCCATCATCCACCATCTCTGTGTTTGCCTGATCTGCAAGTCCTACAGCTAGTTGTGACCTGCAAGTGGCTGATATTTTTGATTAATTAGCAAGATGAAAGTGAAGCAATAAAGAAAGACATAAATTGAAGCCTCACCTCATAGGTCAATAATTTATGTGAAGTCTCTGCTGATTCATGTTACAGCATTTGAATATTAAAAGAATGCTTCCTTTACTTGCTGTGCTGTTGGCCCGGCAATTGCTATAGTGATGACACATTTAAAAATTTATTTTGCATTAACATTTTTACTCAATACAGTCTAATGACAGAACCTCCAAAATAATAAATCTTGTCCTGATCTGTAGCATGTCAATTTCAATGATCTACATGCTTTCACCATGACTGATTTTACATTACTAAGATCTTTGAACAGAATAAGAGAGAGATGTGGAATACCACATACCAAACCCCTCTTTTTCAGTTCTAGAGGAAATTGAAGATGGTACTTTATGTCTATCCAAGAACTACTGTTTTCCAAATTTTATTAACACTAATTATTATTATTAACATTAATTAGTATTAACACTAATTTTCAAAACTGGTAAGATAATTTTGAGAATTTTATTCCTTTGAAGCTGACTTGGCTTATGAGCATATTAATACTCAGGGAATAATTCTTCCGACATTCTTAGATTGCAAAACTCACTTTTTAATAAACTGTTTTAACATCTTATTGAGTGGAATTAGGAGAATAGCAGCTATCAGCCAAAACTAGCACACACAGAATCATTCTCTCTGTGTTCTCTGGGGGTGGGTGCCTTATAATGTCTCTTTTGTGTTACTTTTCTGTCTATATGTTAGTGATGAGAGTCTTGTGACCTCTTTAATAACAACAACAATAATGACATTATTTAACCCTTTTTACTTATTTTGTGCTACAAAGTGTTGTGATTATGTGAATTAGCTCACTTAATTTTAAAATTTTATTTCTTTACTTTTATTTTATGTGCATTGGCATTTTGCCTGTGTGTATGTCTGGTGAGAGGGTGAGGAATCCCTTGGAACCAGAGTTACAGACAGTTGTGAGCTGCCATGTGAGTGCTGGAAATTAAAACCAGGTTCTCTGAGAGAGCAGCCAGTACTCTTAACTGCTGAGTCATCTCTCTAGGTTTGAATTAATTTACTTAATATGCATAGCAATCTTTGAGGTAGGAAATGTTTCATTAGTTACCTGGTTGCTGAGACAAAATACCTGACAAGCGCCACTTGGAGAAGTAAGTAAGGATTTATCTTAGTTCAGTTTGAGGTTAGGTTTATCATGGTAAAGAAGGCAGGACAGCAGGAAAGTGTGTGGCTGTGGAGACAGAATGTGAGGCTTTCTGCTCTCATCTGGACAGTAGAAGCAGAGAAATGCTAGCTTTATTTTCTAGTTCTTTTCATTATACATAGAGCCCATCTCAGGGGATGGAGCTTCTTAAACTGGACGGAGTGGGGGAGAGAAGAAGCTTCCTCCTTCCAGTCAGTCCTCTGTAGAAATGTCCTCAGACACATTCGAAAGTGTTCCTTATTAATGTTCAAATCATTTTTTAACTTTGAAAGATCAGTTGAATTTTAATTAAAATGTAAGTTCAACTGTGAATATGGTAAGTTTCACAATTTAAAAACATTAAAAGAAATTATTCTCTGTTCTTTGAAATTTCCACTCCTTCCTATAATGTATATTGGCCATATTCCAAGTCATTTTTAATATAATCAAATTTTCCCACCACACTACTACTATGTATAAGAACACTGAGGTACCTGGCTGAATGAAGAGATGGCTAAGAGCTTTTACTCATTTACAGAGGACTTGAGTTTAGTTCCCAGATTTCACATCAGACAACTCACAGTTAGCCATCAGTCCAGTTCCAGGGGGGTCCCTATGTCCTCTTCTGGCCACTCCATACTCCTCTCTACATATGATGTACACACACATGCTCAGGCAGTCACATATACATATGAGTTTCTTTTAAATCTTTAGAAATAAAATGAAAATTCAGGCAAAGATAGATTGTAAGTTCCAATGTTATTGAATTCAAACTTTACCAAGTTGATAGAGAATCTGTGTTCTTGAGTATTTCCCTGTTCTGATCTTCTGGGCAGTTTCAACTGTACTTACATTTTAAACCTCATTTTACATTCTTCCTTCTGATGAAACATTAGTTCTGCTGTCTGCACTTCAGGACTTTAGCCTTAGCCTAAGAACTGAGTTCAGAAAAGCTGTATGTAGGTGTGAGAAAAGTCATCACAGGAGAATTTCTATTACTGTGCTATTAAAATTTTTAGTGGTATTTAAGAGTTAATGTTTAATTTTGAATTAAGGTAATATATATTTAAGGTCTAGGAGTGTGTCTCAGTGGTACAGCACTTGGATAGCATGCACAAGACCCTTGGTTCAATCCCTACCTCAGCAAAGAAACAGAAAACAAATATAAAGTAAGATGATTTTAATAGCAAAAATGACAATGGGCAATTATTAAATGATGAGCAGCTCCTAGGAGACAAAGGTTTTGACTGGCCCCTGGAATGTCATCTCAATGGGTGGTTCTCTGATATTTTATGCATTTGTATCACCCCAAGCACATACAAAACACACCGTAATATTTCATTTATTTAAGAATTTGCAGACACATAATTTATAAATCCCATTTCCTTCAATCTTCAGCTTTCTTCCATGTAGAATATTTTTTAACATCATTGTTGATGAGGAAACTTGAGATGTTTGCCTAACACTTGATGTCTGTTGAGAGAGGAGGCATGTGAAGATGTCTGCCTCCCTTGTCATTCAGTCAAGTAGCTATATGGCAAAAATAAAAGTATACCATATTGCATTCAGAGATTATCAGAGTACTTCAGAGCATGAAAAGTTACTTAAACTAGTCTCACTCTGCTCTAAAAAGTACCTGGTCCATAAGTAGAGAGTTTTAGTTCTAATTAATAGCCAATATGGATGAAAACAAGTCAATTTTGCAAAGTATCTGTTTTGTTGGATTGTTCATAGCCCACATTGGCCTAAACTTTTTATGTGGTTAAGGCTGGCCTTGAACTCCTGCTCCTCCTATTTCTGCCTCCCAATTAAAGGCATGAAATCCCAGGCCCAGACAAGGAGTTAGTCATCCATTTTGAATGTCATAATAACTCCTGAATTTTGCAGATGATCTTTCTAACGATATTTGCTGAGCTGTTCCCACTGCATGTGAAACCTGCCAGGTTCTACCACTCCATTTCATCTGCATGCATTCTAGATGAGGTCAGTGGGTAGTTAAATTAAGTGGCTACTATTACATGTCTTAAGTATGGCTCTCCAGCCATGCCCATTCATTTCATCTGCATCCACTTAACTAGATAATTAATACATACATGGTGTTTTGACAGTGACAGGTTAATTATGTTAAAAAACAAGTATGGTTTAAATATGCTGAAAGCAAATTTCTCAGATACATGTTCTAAATTAAATTCTACTAGAAATAGCATAGTGGGGAGATGTGCCTATATGATTTCTAGTAGACAGCAGATTGGAGAAGGAACGAGAAAAGCTAGAGATGAATAATGCAAAGTGGTGACTACTACAGTTTATGTTAACTTGATGGAATTATGAAATCTTGCATCTCAGCATTAGAAGGGATCTCAAGGGACAACCTGGAGCCATGCCCAGCCTCCAGGCAGCATCATTATCCTCATTTCCAGATGAGGCAAGAAGACCCAGGTTATGCAATCTGCCAGAGGCCAATAGCTGACAGGTAGGTAAGAAGGTATCACAAGAAAGTCCTGCAGCTTCTCTAGCATCAGCCTTTTCCTTTGTATGCTGAAAGCATTTGGCATCAGAATGAATTTAAAATGTACCTGCAAAAGGCACTCCAGGAACCAGATACAGCATTTCCCCTGAGAGGCCCTTTTCAGAAAGAATTTTATCCTCGAAATATCAAAAACTCTGAGCAATTTTGTTGTTTGTTTGTTTGTTTGTTTGTTTGTTTTTAATAGAGGTTCAACTCCTTTTTGCCTATAATGGCATAACAGTGTGGAAAAGCACAAAATCCCAGTGGGATTGGCCAGATAGTTTTTTTTTAGCTGCAATAAGTGTATTTTTTCAAAGCTCAGCCCAGGAAAGATGAGATATTGATGATGATGTTTGTGAAGCAAGGCAAGCCCTGGATTGATGATTACTAGAAGTCAAGTCATGCACATTCAGTGGATTATCACATCGAAATGTTCTTTCAGGACAATGGGACAGAGTCTGGGATTCTAAAATTCTCCCTGAAAAGTTGTTGTATACATGAATTGCGCATTAATAGGCATCAGTGGAAGGTGCATTTTGGAACTTGAATGTCTTCACGAATACCCATGTAGTGAAGATAATGAAGGCCCACTTCCCAGTGTATAGCACCATTAAGGAGTAGTGAAGTGTCTGTACATGGGCTCCAGTTAGAACAAGGTAGGTTACTTAGGATTGACTTTGGAAAGAATATTTGACCCTGGTATGTGCCTTTATTTTTGCTTCCTGGCTCCCTGAAGTGAACAGGCTTCTTTATTGTGTGCTCCTATTGGATGTACTGTGTCACCACAGGCCGAGAACAACAGGAGCAGGAATCCCTGAGGGAATTAATCAAATAAACGTTTCCTTTTTCTAAGATGACTGTCTCAGGCCCTTTGTTATAGTAACTGAACGCTGATGAATACCATGAAATGTTCTAATGAGTGCTTATAGTGTGAACTTACCAAGTCCAACCTCCCTTATTTCTATTCCCTCTTCTTAATTCTAAGAACCACTGTTCTGCATTTATGTCATCAAGCACTTAGTCCTTTCTCACAAGAGAGCTTTAATTTTATGTCTTCTGTTCACTTAGGGATACTAGAGTGCAACCAAGGGAAAGTAATGTCACTTCAATTTATTAGCAATATGTGCATTATTTTGGTTAAGTGATATCATCTAAATACATCTGAGCCTCCCCATGGCTTCTCTCTGCAAGGACTCACATTTTGATCTAGAGAAACATTCAAAACAGTTAAGAAGCAATTTAATTCTTCAGTTCACTGGAAAATGCAAAGGAAATATTAACTATTTCAGTCTCCCCTTTTCAGAAATGCCCCAAAGATCTTTTCTTTCCGATCACCTTCTATGACTCTCACGAAGGTGGTCTGTCTGTCGAGATTTATTTCTCCCTCCTGTGCCTCTTGTCTTAGCTCTTCAGCTTGTCTGGAAGATTCATCTGTTGACTGCTGAGTCCTCTTCGGCTAAACTCTATACGGCAGAGTGTGTGATTCTAAAACCGACTCAGGGAGCAAAAAGGCAATCTCTCAAAAACTGGACAGAGATAATGATTTTATTCTTGGCAGGAGATAAATATTTCAGTGTGTACCTTGTAGGTGATCTTGATGCATTGTTTGAAAGCTTCAGTTATGTGTGTCTGCAGTGTGAATTGCCTTTGATTCTTAGGCAGTATGGGGGTGAGGGAATTTATATATTTACAGTCAGATGGTTTCCAGTGCTCTTTGGGGATTCAAGTTTTCTAACCTTTCAAAATTGCTCCTCATGTAACAACAAAAAAGGTTAATGACAACTTTGAAAATATACCTAAATTGAATTTGGTTTAATCTAAAGACAGAGTTTGACAATTTTCCTGGTGAAAAGGGGGCTATAACTAGGTTTTTAAAGCATAGTTTTATTTTCACTAAACCTGCAAAAAGAGAGATGCCTCTAGCCTGGAGCAGGTGTTTCTTGCAATTGCAGCATGAGCAGCAGTTGAGACTTTTGCACAGTATTATTAACTTAAGAGTTAGTAATTACCCTTTTAATAAGTGTGATTATTAATAATATGCTATTGGTAATTTAGCTCAATTACAACGATGCTGTGTGGTTTAGCATGTGAATGTGTAAGCTAGAAACTATTATACAAAGATACACTTAAAATTTTACAAGCTTAAGCCAAACTAAAAATTATTTAGAGAGACAGGGAAATATAGAGACAGAGAAATAGAAAGACAGAGGAGAGGAAGACTGTATTAAAAATATACATCTGTATAGTAATATTTGAGATTAGTAATCATCATTTTAAACTCCACTTCATTCGAAAACATATGTATGATGGAATTTTTAGTGTTAAAAATTACATCAGCCGTTGAACTTGTTTTTACAGATGTTTTAAACAAAACTTGTTAAAGTTGAATGGACTTAGTACATTTTCAATAATTCTGAGGCTGTCTTCCTCTAGTTTTCTAACCAGACAGTCCATACAAACTAAAAGTTAATGCTGATCAGTAATATTTCACACCAATATTTTGGGTTTGGAATCACTGGTAAGATTATACAGGTATTTTGTGTGTGTGTGTCAGGGAGAGAAGAGGTCAGAAGACTATTTTTGAACTCAAGACATAGATGAGAAAGGTCTTGAACCACTCATTCAGCCTCCTGAGTGGTGGGAGTCAAGCAGAAACCACAAGAATCAGCCCTGTACAGGTGTTTTTTAAAAATATAATATAGTTGATTATGTATCTATGTAAACACAATACAGATTTCTCCAGAAAAACTCTGGCAAGCTTCAAATTTTGGATGCAAGAGTTTTTTGGTTTTTGAGAAGTACAGTTGTTGACATAGTTATTGTGTCTACATTGAGGGGAGAATCTCTTGGTTCCATTGGCAGTTTTGATCTGGGATTAATCTAGATTTCCTGGATGCAATTCCCATAAGAATGGATGAATGTGTACATTCATTTGACAGACAGAGTCGCTCAGTTTTCTAAGAGACATTCACAGGGAATTGAATGTGAAATAAGAGAACTCAGTGCAGATAAAGGCAGCCATGCAGAATCCTCCCGGGGCTATTGTGAGAGCAAGACTGTGAGTCAGGCTTTTAATTCTCCCACTTCAGGTTCACATTCTGTGCTTCTGGGAGAGCAGTCATCACCCTCAACATGGGAAAAGAGATTATTGTAAACCAATGCCTGCCAGAGCATGAATGGATCATCCTGACAAAACCCGGGGCCCCATGTGTCTATGGTGGTTAATTTTATGTGCCAACTTGGCAAGGTCACAGCTACCCAAATTTTTGGTCAAATATTACTGTAGATTTTGGAAGTTATTTTTTAAAAGATAAGTCCAATATATACATTGGTAGGCTTTGAATAAATTTATTCCTCCTGTTGTGAGTAGACGTCATTTGGTCAGTTGGCAATCTTAGTAGAAAAGATTGATGTCCTTGGAAAATGAACAGATTTTGTCTCTAGATAGCTGAGGGCATTTACAACTATTCCCGAGTATCCTGAGTGTTGTGGATTTTAAATTCTTCAAGCTCCCCCCAACCCTTAGTTGTAAGAGCTGTGTACTTAAAATAACAAATCAGGTTGATTCTGTTTCTCTGGATAATCCTGACTAGTACTGTATACAACTGGCTATATTGAGCAAAGGAACGGCTGAAAATTCTAAGTTACAAATAAACAAACATGTTTGAGACACACAAGTCACAGTGGAGGTTCAAATCCTGGTTGATACCTCGTGGGGTATTATAATTGCCCTGATACATAGGCTCAAGGTTCTAACTTAGAAGATTTGAGTTGGACTCAGATATCTACAATGTTTAAAGAGTTCAGACAATGCTATCTACAGCCATATGCTCATATTTATTGGGTAAAACAATGGCCCTCCCTTAGGGTTGTACATGGAGAAATGCTTCTCTGGTCTAAAAGAGAGAACCTTAATATATAGAAATCTAGTGAAAGAGTTTTAAATGAGAAAAGTACTATTTGGATCTTTGTAAGGAATACCAATGTTCCCTGTCAGGGTGTATCTACATTATGTTCTGATTTGAAAAGCTTATCAAGCAAATGTTATGTTCTACTAGGGTATAAATGGCAATAGTTTTAATAAGATTTTGTATCTATATTTTAAGGGTTTAAATCCAGAGATATTAACATGTATTTTAAAAACACAATAGACACATAAAAGTTTATTTTTACCTGAAAATTTACTGGATTTTCAGGTTCTTGAGTCATGTATATGTGGTGTTTGAAATCCTTTATGAAAATTTTCTAAGGTAAATATTAGCTTCCAGTTAAAGTAATTGGAGAATTAAGATCTAAATTTATACAAGCTGACTTTGACACCTGTCCTTTTAAATGTCTAATGTATGATCATACACAGTATAATCTTTGTAATCCCAATAATCCCAGAAATCATGAAACCTTCAAAAGTGTTTGGTGGAGAATGCCACTGGCATGCCCTCCATAGCAAAACCAAATAAAAAGAATTAACTTTTAAGCATATCCATTTTTTTTTGTTTCCATAATGTTAGGACACTAAATAGGTTATCTCAGAATCTCAAAAGAGCCATTGGCATTTTTGGCATTAAGATATTAAATTGCAAAAATGATTCAGGGAAATCCCCCCTTCACTAAGAGTTGCTTTGTAGGTATAGTAGGAATTGGTAAGGAGAACAGACTATGGTTGCAAAACACTTTGGAGATAATCTCATCTAAAGCTCTTGCTTCAAGAGGAGGAGCCTGCCAGTAAGTAAATGAGCAGCATTTTTTGTAAATGGGGAGATCATAAGAGTGGATATGAATCTAAGAAGACTGATAACTGAGTTTGATGGGGTGCATGATGTCAAATCATCAAAAAAAAAACTTCAAAAAAAAAAAAAAAGAGGAGGAGCCTGATGCTCAAAGAGACAGAATGTCTCTTTGACCAGTGGAATTGAAACAAACCTCAAACTTACAACCGCATGCTCACATGATAAACCCTCTAGTGGTCATCACAACCCCCTTTCCTCATCAAAATTGCTCCTTTCAAGGATAGGACTGACCTACTGGGTTAGGAATCTGTCTGATTACATAAATTAGGAAAAAGATCAATTGACATCATAAGAAAGGCACTTTAGAGTGATAATTACTCACTATAAAGAGAAATATTAATTTTTGATAGCTTAAGAGGATATGAATTAGAATAGCATTTGATTTCTTGTTCACATCAGATGCAAGATGAAGGGGAGGAGCTTCTTGGTAGAGGTTTTGCTGTGTACAGAACAAGTTTCTTTGAGTTTTTGGTTCCAAGCCAACTTCTTTCAAGGTCTCAGTCTTCATGATCCTGGTAGCAGATGGAAAGTGTAGGTAGAAGTGTATGAGTGCACACACACACACACACACACACACACACACACACACACACATGAGGATGAGGGTGGGGGTGGGGGTGGGGAGTTAGGTGCTTATGAACCAGCTCTTGAAGTAGAAGCCAGAATAGGGCTACATTCATACAATAACAGGACATGTGATCCTCGTGTGTACTGGGATGAAAGAAAAGATGGATTTGCTAAACCAGAAATATCTGCTACACAAAGGAAGCAAAGAAGGATGAGTGGCTAGACCAGGCGACAGATGAAGTGCAGACATTCTTGATGGCTCTCTAGGCCCTGCTGTCAGCCCTTTTCTAGCTACTACAACATTTCTGCAAATGGGTTCCCTGTGATATCTTGTATCTTCTGATTCTGAAGCGTATTGATGTTGGATTCTGTCATTCGCAGCCAAGATGATCCTCACAAATATCCACTAGGGAGATTTTTAATAGGATACTTAGGTGTTAGATCTCAAACCTGGGACAAATGGCTAACTGAGCAGCTTTTTAGCTGTTAAAAACTTCTCCAGCCCAGCGGTTCCCCTTCCCTTCCTCCAGATGCCTTTCTCTACAGAATCCAGCCATTTTGGCTACTCAGTCTCCTTATTTAATCTACCTTTTATTCTCTTGACGTTACCTTTTATCCTTCCCCTCTTCACGGATGGCTGGGCTCAGGGTCATGTTCACTCTGGACTCTCTCAAATGCTCCTGCCTCTGTCTATGCTCTTCCTCATGTCTACAATAAACCTTTTCCTCCACCCTACATAGGAGCAATCATGCCTTTCCTTCCTTCCTTCCTTCCTTCCTTCCTTCCTTCCTTCCTCCCTCCCTCCCTCTCTCCCTCCCTTCCTTCCTTGCTTCCTTCCTTCCTTCCTTCTTTAATTCATCTGGTGCCAAAACCCAGGAGTGGCATAAATAAGTTGCCTCCCATGAAACTCAGCTGCCCAGAACCAAGCTGCTGACTTGACTATTCTAAAGCAAGGATAGATCATTTGCTTCTGCTGGCTCCTGCCATCCATCAGATCTGATCTCAGATTCTAGAGCCATCTTCTCCCTTCCCCTTCCTCATTCTCTAGCCATTCCTCCATTTTTTCTTTCTTTTTGTTTTTCATTCAGTATGTTCTCAGAAAGTCTGATGCCCATCTCTATGAATGTACTGGGAGTTTTCCTGGATTGTATATATTTCCATGTTGACATTGGCATCCCAGAGAGTACTATTTACAATTGTTCTAAACCCCTTCATACAGATGCTGCAGCTGAAGTCAGCATAAAAAGGGCAAACTAAGACAGCATGAGCAGGCTGGTTATTATATCACAACGCTGATTTATAGGTTCAGTCTGCCTTTACCTAAATGTCTAGTTATTTCACAGCTGTTGTGAATCAGCCGGATAGAGGATTAAGAGGTAATGGGGGTGAGAGGGGGAATGTAGGTGAAGAAAGCACTTTAATCTTTCTCTACAATGGAGGAACAAGTTGAGTCAGGTCTCCGTGGTGATTCCTGTATTCTGACTTCTTAAAGAGAAGCATTGTTTAGCTGGAAGACGAAGCAGCTTTCATAGACCACTGGGCAGTGTTCAAGTTAACCTTGCCAGTCAGAGGGTAAGTGAGGATATAGGTTAGGAAGCATTGCATCAGTACGCACAGGACAGCCTCCCTCCAAACATTTTAACCATTACCTTCTGACTCAATGAATTTTCTATCTTCACTGTCTCATGATGATTTTTATAACAGAAACCAGTCCACTTTATGTTGCCTCACATTGTCTTCTTGTTAATGACAGCTCCTGAGAAAGAAGGGTGGAATTCTTCAACAGTGAGGCAATGATTGTGCTGCACCTGGAGTGAGGTAAGCTCACCAGAAGGCATGAAGGAGGAAGTGGGTGCTGG
Source organism: Sigmodon hispidus (assembly GCA_004025045.1). NCBI lineage: Eukaryota > Metazoa > Chordata > Mammalia > Rodentia > Cricetidae > Sigmodon > Sigmodon hispidus. The sequence continues at coordinate 342,884 of PVIH01000403.1, forward strand.
AGAGCTCTATCAATTTGTGTGAAAACACAGAAGGGGAAGTGAGCAGTTGCTGGAGAGGACAGTGCTGGGAAAGTTAGGAAATTCTTTCATGGCAGAGCTTGCTTGCCTGGCTAAGGTGTTATTGGACCTTGGGGACATGAAGAAGACCTTGGAAGTCGCTGGAAGGGCTGATCTGATCACATTTTGTTTTGTTTGAGGAAGATAATTCTGGCAATGGCTCAGAGGAGGAATATAAGACCAACCTAGTGCAGGGATGACAAGTTTGATAGTTTTGCAAGCACAAAGATACAAAGTGAGTGGGAATAATGAAATAATTGTCAAATAAATAGAGCACCAGAGACAAAATTAGGAAGAAATCCTGAAGTGAGTATTGGCACAGATGTGTGACCTGAAGTGACTTAAGGAACTGAGAAAGAGGAACTGAAGGCAGACTGGCATATATCAAAAAAAGGGATAGTGTGTTCTGTCATGAGCACAGACACAAATACCAACTTCTATTAAGTTTAATTTGACTCCATGATTTGAAACTGATAGTCTCATTTAACTTAACATTATACTAACGTTATACTATTATTAAAAACAAAACTACCTGAAATTGTCATGTCCTCTGGAATTTCAGTTCTAAAATTAGAAATAAAATGGAGCAAAAATATTCTCACTCTTTCACTTTGCAACAGAATAAGATGTCTTTTGATGATACTTCTATCCACAGTGATATCCCTGGATGGCATTTCAGATGGGACGTGTCTTATTGTGTCATCTACTATTTGGTGGCTCAGCATGTGACCAGTCAAGGAGAGAAAGGCTAACACTGGATTTTGGGGAATTTTGTATCAAAAGGAATTGGTTAAGTGATCATAATCACATGAACTAGACTATAACTTAGCACAAGTCCCAGAATATTCCATATTCTACTTAGGTTAAAAAATTCTAGTTGGCCTCTGGGCCTAGCAATGCATACCTTTAATTTCAGCAATTGGGAGACAGAGATAGGAGATCTCTGTGAGTCTGAGATCAGTCTGCTCTACTTAGTGAGGCCCAGATTAAACAGGGCTTCATACTAACCAACATACCAACCAACATACTCATGTACACACACACACACACACACACACACACAGCACATCACCACCACCATCAAAACAAAACAACAAAAACACCCTCCAGTTGGTGACTTTGAAGCAAACTAGTGGAACAGAATATGTTTCCATTTCAGTACAATGATGAAATTATTAAATAAATGAGCACTTATAGAACAATTTTGTTACATAAGAAGTATCTTATCTAAAGGGGCCAGAGAAAGCATAAGAAAGAAGACTTTCAAATATGGCAGTTGGTGTAGTTGGAATTTGCCTTGGGCCATTAATCAGCTCCCAAATAAAGACACAGAGACTTATTATTAATTATGAATGCTTGACCTTAAGTTCAGCTTGTCCTAGTAGTTCTTGTAACTTTATTTAACCTGTTTGTATTCATCTACATTTGCCTTGGGGCTTTTTACCTTTCTTCCATTCTGTCCATTCTGTATGTCCTACTTCCTTGCTTTCTCTGTCTGCCTGTCTAGCCCCTGGTGTCTCCCTGTGTCTTCTATTCTTTCTCCCCTCAGCCCCAGCCTAAATTTAAATTTTTCTTCTTACTGCCCTGCCTATACCTCCTCCCTTGCTATTGACCATTCAGCCTTTATTTATTTTTTTTTAAGACCCATCAGTTGCATTAGGAAGACAAGGTAAAACAGTAACCCATCTTTAGATAATTAAACAAATGCAATACATCTTTACATAGTTAAACAAATATTTCATATCAAGCTGGGATAGTTCTAAATCCTGGCTGTGTCTGGGAGATTTTCCTCAAAGCTAGTACAATTGAGAAAGTGAAAAGTAGGGCTGGAGAGATAGCTCAGCCATTAAAGGCTAGGCTCACAACCAAAAACATAAGAGAAAGTGAAAAGTAAAGCCTAGAAGGGAAAACAAATTGTATAAAAGCAGAAGTTTTGCCAGGTGTAGGGGCACAGGCCTTTGATAGCAGGACTTTGTTTCATCCTATCATTCCAGCAAAGATACATAGTGAGACTTTAAAAAGAAAAAAGAAAAAAGAAACCAAAAAAGCAAAAGTTTTTCATCCATACTATTTAAAAATTAGTACAAATGAATCACACAGATCTTCCCCTCCAAACTTGTTCACCCTCTCTTATCCCATTATCCCCAGACTCTAGGAGGTGTTTCCTAGGAACCTTCAGGCCACTTCTACCAGGTAGAATAGGAAGCAGGTAGGATAACTACAGATATTCACATCTTCCTCCTCTATCTCACATTCATTCTCCCAGTCTCATCCCCAGTTTTGTAGCACACTACCTGCTGTAGTCTTCCCACTCACACTGGCTTCACCCAAGAAAACTTAAGAATAAATAATTCTAGACCAACAAATCAAAAGAAGGGAAGCACAACACAGCACCACACACACACACACACACACACACACACACACACACCACAACAGCAAAACAACAGGGATTAACAATTACTGCTCACTGATGTCTCTCAGTATCGCCTGTCTCAATTCCCCAATAAAAAACCCAGAATGAATGAGAAAATGTGATCCATCAGATCCATCTTTCTGCTGTTGCATCTTAGAAACACTTCTTAACATTAAAGTTAGACATTGCCTTAGAGTAAAAGGATAGAAAATATATTCCAAGAAAATGGCTCTAAGAACTATAAACCAATTTTCTTTATGAACACAGATGCAATGACTCTCAAAAAAATTCTTAAATTTCGAGTCCAAGATCACATCAAAAAGATTATTCACCATGATCAAGGAGGCTTCATCTTATAGATGCAGGGATGGTTCAAAGTTCCAGCTAGTTGTCTCTTGTCATCATATTAAAGCTTCAGTGCCAAGAATTGATTACATCTGAGTTGTTCGCCAAAGGTGATCTCATTGAACTCCCAATCAATTCAGTCTGTGGCCAAGGCAGTAAATTGCTCCTCACAAACTGACAGCAAGGCCCCATTGTCGAAGACAATACTTACACAAAGATTGACCATGGAGAAGTTGATCCTGTGCCTACATGAAGCCTTCACCCCTGACCTAGCACCTTTGGTACAGGAAGGTACACTACACAGTACCAAAAAAGAAACATAAACACTAACCCAGCCACAAACCTTTTATCTACAATGGTGTCCTGCCTGCAAGATATGCTAATGTAACGATGGCCCAAATCTTGTGGGAGTAACAAACAAAAATGAAACTTGACTTAAGGCCCACTCCTTGCCTGGGTAATGAAGGACATGAGACTAGATATTCCAGGAACCTAGGGTAAACCAGACAAAAGAATAGTAATAAAATTACTCGTAATGACATCCTGCTATATTCATAGATCAGTGCCTTGCTCAGCCATCAACAGAGAATCTTCCTCTCAAAGCAGATGACAGCAACAAATATAGAGACCCACAGCCAGATATTGTCTACCCTGAAAGACATAAACATCAGCATCCGCACAAGAAAGAGCCTAGTCATTCATTCATAATAGTTTCAGACCTGAAGCAACAGGGGAAATGGGCCTGGCTACTGATGCCTTTGTAATAGGGGAATACTAACTAGCAATAAAGAAACAAGGGAGAACCAGAACTCCACATTATGGCCGAATCTTGGTTATGGAAAGGAGACAAGTCAGACATGAAAGAATACATGCCAGATGATTATTTGTATGACATTTAATAGTCCAAGCTAGGCTCTGATGGATGGTTGGAGGACTGTGGCCCAAAGTTTTTAGGTCAAGGTGATGCATTTGCTCCCTACTACAGAGAATGGAGGTCATAGAAGGAGAAACTGGGGTTTTCTGTGATGACAGAACTATATTTTATCATAAACTATATGTTGTTTAGACAACTGTTACTTAAGTATATATGTTTACCAAAACTCAATGAATTATATGGCTATGTAGATTTTATTATTCATTCACTTGACCTTAATCTAAAGCACATATATTAGGTAGTTCAGATTTGATTTAGATAACGTAATAATGTATATAAACTTGCTTTCTTCCACCCAAGTGATCCACTCATCAGTATTATTATCATGGGCAGCAGCAGCAGCAGTATCTGTTCTAAATCAGATACATCAAAATTTCTAGGATTAAACTCCAGGTATTGGCATCTTCCCAAAAATCTTAATGATTCTTATGTGCAGCCTAAATGGAGACCACAAGTGTAATATCAACTGACAGAGAATAAAATTAATTGACAGCGTGGAGACAAGTTAGGACAAAGGGCATATATTTCTATAAATAATGTAATTGTTGTCGTGGATAAAATGTTTGCACTGTTCCTGAACTCCTAATGAGACTCTAGAATCAGGGCCCATAGAAAAAGTAGAAAAGATTAAATGAAAAACATAAGAGTGTGCTATAGGAACTGTTGACTCCCCAGGGGAGGACTTACTCTCTGAGGCATAAATTGGGGAATGGGGAGGTGGGGAGGAAAAAGGGGAGGGCTTGATGGGTGAATGGAGGAAAGGGAGAGAGGAAAACTGTGGTTGGTATGTAAAATGAAAAAATTAAATTAAAAAAATAAGTAACTATTGGGCTTATAATAAAGAAAATTATTTATATGGTAGTGAGATCAGCAGGTTCATAACCTTAGATCCTCTCTACCTCTTTATGTTGAGGTAAAAAATTATCAGCATAGACTGCTGTAATTCCACTGACCTGCCCAGCTTGGTGTTTTTCTGTGTGCATCTGCATACTTCCTCTTTAGGCACACATGGAATGCCTTGAATTACTAATGAAACAGCATTTCAAGTAAAACATCTTGAACTTGATAAAGGAGGACAGGAGCCTAGAGCTCTTTATTGAAATCCTGCAGTTTCTTTCTCTGCAGCTTAAACTCGATCCATACCCTCCCTGACACTTCCTCTGAGTAATCAGCACCCTTCACTATATTCTTGGTTCTCTGCACCCCATATCCTAGGTGGGAATTTCTGAATTCAAAGTCAACACCTCCATATTTATATCACTTCCTTTCACATTGTGTCAGTAAACAAAATAAGCACCGAGTTAATCCAGTCTTCTTTCTGCCCTTTATTGTCTGCTGGTTCTTTAGTTCCCAGGCCATCCTGCCCATGGCTTTGTGTAAGATCACCAGAAATTATGAATTTTTTTTCTCCCAGCTTAGTATCTTCTCTATTGTCTGCAACAGAGCAGTCTTAATTAGGGATCATTCAACTTTGCAACCTTCGCAAAGCATTTACAAAAGGCTTGATAGAGAGAGCTGGAAATATAGCTCACTGGTAGAGCAAGTGGCTGGCATTTGAAAGCCCTGGGGTTTTATTGCCAGGAAGAGCAAAACAGAAACCAAAAATCCTGAATAGCAAATATCCACAGAACCTCCCTAAAACATCTAAAATCTTAAAAAGAAGCTCAGTAGACCTAGAGAGATAGCTTAGGGGTTAAGAAAAAAAAATTAAGAAAAGATTGTGCTATAATCCAATAAGAACAGCATTCCTATAAAAAGAGAAGAGTCACCTCCTCCTTCCTTCTCTTCCACCCCTCCCCTTCCTCTTCCCTTCTTTCCGCTCTCCCCCTATGAGTACTAAAATAATGAGGTGGCCAAGTGCAGCTAGTCACAGCTACATCTCCAGACACAGAATCAGCTGACCTTATACTTTGGATTTTTCAAGTCACCAGAGTTGTGAGAAAAAATTTCTATTATTTAAGTCACTGAGAATTTTTTTTAAGGTAGCTGGATTGTACTAATATTGCTGGTGTTCTTGGATGATTAGTCAAGAAGAAGGCAGTATTGCTATTAAACTACATTAGATTTTATATGCCCATCTTAGAAAATATGCACTCTACTCACCAAATAAATGTGTTTCATTTTTGAATCATAGCTAAGTATAATTCTAGTTTGTAAGAGGTAAGCGACTCAGAGGATGATAATCAAGCAATAAGGCACATTACTTTAAATGTACTCAGGTGGAGCCAGCATTTAATGCCCAGCTGTATTTCCAGGTGTTTTAATGAATTCAAATGTTCTGTGCAAAATACAGCAGAAACATGTTCAGAATCATATGACAGTGATGCTTCTGCAGCCAAATATGATTTTATCAGTAACAATAATAACCAAATAGATTTTATTTCTTTTTAAAAGAAAAGTAGTTTTTCTTGGAACTTGGAAACTTAGATTTGCTTTATTTTTTTAAATTTTTATCTATCTATCTATCATCTCTCTCTCTCTATCTATTTGTGTCTCTGTGTGTGTGTGTGTGTGTGTGTGTGTGTGTGTGTGTGTGTGTGTGTGGTATATACTGTATGTGTACAAGTTCTTACAGAGGCCAGAAGAGGGTATCAGAACCCTTGGAGCTGGAGTCAAAAGTAGATGTTAAGTGGCTTATGTGGGTGTGGGGAATGAAGTCAGGTCTCTGGAAGAGTGGTAAAACTCTTAACCACTGAGCCATCTCTCCAGCCCCTAACTTTTCTTTTTAATGTGGAATAAACTGAAACCCATCAAAACCATCATTTCCCTCAATAAATCACATGCCAGTTGAGACTGGGGCTCATAACCTATTTCTTTGACCTGCCTTAAAACTTTTGAATGTCAGGAGACGGTGAGTCTTGGAACTTGGAATCATAAGTTAACCCAGTGCATGATTGGAAGTGAGTACATTCTAGTGGAAAGATTTTGTTTTGAAATATTGTCTTATGTAAAAAATATTCACAATGTCATGACCATATAACTAGGAAATATCTCTTAATGCATAATTTGTGTCAGCACTGAGTTCAGAAATGAAATACAATATTTAAAAATCAGTGTGACTTTTCAAGTTTTTCAATAGGTTACTTTCCATGCTTTTCGAAAGGTGTTCAGTTTTCAAGGTACTTAAATGCTTAAAATAGAAACACTAAAGCCACTTCCTACTCGAAGGTTTGAAAATATTTGGAGTTTATTTTATTATTAATTATTAATTAATAATAGTATTAATAGTATCAGTTTATTAATGTATACCCAATACTTAAAAGTCTAATAATTTTTTATAGCTAAGACACTATTATAAGTTTTAGAAAATTATATTACTAGAACACATAACCTAGTGATTGTTTAATCCAGAGAAATATATATGTATACTATATATACAAGTAGAATTATTCTAAGTTCCAAGGAAGAAGAAATTTTTTCCAAATGAGGATTCAGGAAGCTTTCTTTGTGGAAAAGAGAGAATATGGGACCAGTGGTAGGACTAAGAGGTAATTTAGACCATTTCATTGAGAGAAGTTGAATGTGTTCAGTGCCCACCCGTTTAAGTCCCGAATACACCAATTCTTCAGGGTCTTACAATCCTATGGATGGACTGCTCAACCTTAAAATATCTTAAACCTAAAATTCAGTCAATCTATCATAACTTTTCAGCCATACATTAGTCTTTATCACTTTTTGCTGTCATTAGCATTGTCAATTCCTAACAGTTTTTGAGTTGAAAGGCCTGAAGTCAAACAGAAAAGTCCTAAACTCCATGTTCATTTTAGTCCTTGGTGTCGTCATTGGAAAGTGTTGTCACCAGTGCTTGATGTCTCACAGGACAGCTAAATGATTCCACCAGGCAATACAGGAAAAGACAGGGCATGGTATCTGGATTTACTACAAGTGAAGTCAGTGTTAGCTGGTGCTTAATACGGTTCTTAAGGCAGTATTTAACAAATGCCTCCACTGTCTGCATTTTCTTGACTTCTCTGAAGACATTGTAGTCTTTCAAACTCCTGCTACTCAAACTTGCTCTAAACCACGCTTAACAGCAGTTTATGGTTTGTCTATCACAAAGTTCCAATTTATTTCACACTTCTCTTGCAAACCAGTTCCTAAAAATCCTAAGAACCACTTGGTCAGGTTTGTTATCATAACAATGACACACTCTTGGAACCTGTTTTCTATATTATTTCTTTCTTTTCTGTGACAAAATACTTGATAAAAACAACTTAAAGCAGGAAGCATTTATTTTGGCTCAGATTTTGAGGGTACAGTCATAGTGAAGGTCTGATGGCAGGACAATGAGGCAGCCGGTCACAGTCCATCCGCAGTTAGGAAACACACACACACACATACCACACTACAGACACACACACACACACACACCACACACCAAACACACAGACTATACACCACACACACCACTCACACACACCACACACACCACAAGCACACCAAACACACATACACCACACACAATAAACACACACATATACACACACACACAATGCACCCCCCTGCCCCCACACCCCCCCCCACAAACTTACACACACGTACATACACACATACCACACATACATACGCATACACACTATCCTGGAAACACTATCATATCCATCTGTACCTGTGTTGCCTGCTTAAAGGCCAGACACTTACACTAAAAGTTATGTCAAGAAAGGAAAGGAAAAGCTCTGACAGTCAAGAGGTGCTTTTCTTTTAAGTCCACACTTATTACTAAGTTGAAAGGCATGATAGCAAAATATGATTCTATAAGGACACTAAATACAACAATTGACTTAACATCCACCATTCCTGTTCTAACAAGAATAAAATGCACAAGCCTAAATGAGATAAGTGTTCATATATCTGCATTTTAAACATGAAATTTAACAAGTAATTTTTGTGTGTATTTAAGACATAAGATGGTATTGAAGACTATATATAGAAAGTTACTAAAAAAAATCATGATATAAATAAAGTTAATATATCTGTCTGCCCCCATCCCACATTGTTTTTGGTTATTTTTTTTTCTGGCAAGATCAGATTATACCTCATTTAGCACAAATTCTAAATTCATTATGATTCTAAACTCTCCTTATTTAGAACAACATTAAATAGTGAATAAAAGCACCCTAAACTATAATGCAAACTTTATGCCTTGCGACTGTCAGTAGTCTCTTTTTGTCTTTCTTCCTTTTGAACATGAAAATCTGCTTTTCCTTTTGTATCAGACCACAGAAGTTGGGTAGCAAGCTGGCCCTGCCTTTGATAAGCACACAAACTGCAATGTAGTACCAGATTTTTCAGTTTTGAAATGGCATGCCATCTCACACTCCATCTGATGGCACTCGCTGTGCAGTGGCACAATGAAGTCCATACATCCTTCACCATTCTCTATCAAAGATGAAGCCATACTGTCTGCTGTGGATGCTGTGGTCTACCAAATTCTCTTTCATAGCCAAGGCTGCCACACTGACTGGTAATAAGTCACAGATAAATCCCAGCCTCAGATATTCCTTTGGTTAAAGGGAACTGCTCTCTTCAGCTGAGCAGAACTTTGAAGAGTCATCCCACTGTTCAAATTTTACAAGGGACTTGCTGTTGGCTTTATGCTACTGAATTACAGGATCCATTTCTGTCTGCCAAGTTCTACTTTATTTTCTTAGGCATGTCTCTCCCAATATTAATGCCAATAAACTCCCAGTGTACCATTTTGGCTCCTACTCTCTTTTTGCTAAATTTGGACATGAATGCAGCGGTATTGGATTTTTAACAAATTATGATTTTTTTGAGTTGACGATTTACTGGACTTCAAGTCCAATAAATGTCTGATCGTTTGCCTTCTTTTTTCTGTAGTTGCAATTATGTCTACTTCTATCCTTTCCCAACAAGATCCTGTCATTCTTCTGTTTTACACCAGGGAGACTATTTCTGTATATTTGCTAGCCAAGAGAAACCACAATTCTTAAACAACACATGAACCCCCTCAGTGCCACTTTAGAATGCACTTTTTGCTCTTATAAGCATTTTCTTTGTGGAAGAAAATAAATACCAGAGCCAATATTTTAAAGTTGAATCAGTTATCATCTTGAATATTTTTAAAGTAATGACTAAACATTTTTCTTTTTTTTTCTTTTACCGTGAGATGCTTTAGGGCTAGCTTTTCTTTGAAGTTTTCAACATCTAAACTATCAATTAAATCCTATTCTTTAACATGATTTACTATCACTCATGCTAGCAATAAAAATGATTCTCAGTCATGTTCTTTTAGAAGAATAAAAACTCCTCTAAATATGCAAATATCTCAGACACAAGTTTCTACTGCCCAAGAACACGTCTGCCGATTTTAGTGACATTGTCATGAGTAAGGGTACATTCTGCAACTCACTTGGGAAATAATTTGCCTGACTCAATCCTAACATTTGACTACCAGAATTAGGAAGATAAAAATTAATACTGCCTGAGTCATAAGGTGTGGGTAAGATATATCTCCTAACGATGAAATAATTGTTCATGTAGGCCGCTTGATCATTTTCAAACCTTGTGAATTTCACCATCAGTTTAGAACAATTTCTGGATCTCAGTAGTTACTGAGGGTCAAGTTCAGCATGACTGAGATGTGCTCTTCTTAGTGAGACTTCCCAGGCCACCCTATTAGAACTCATATCCCATCTTCCTGCTCACTACCTTCTGTAAACTGGTTTTGCTCAAAAGCACTTGCCACCATTAACATATACATTTTTTAAAATTCCTGTCACTTTCTACAACTGAATGTAAGTTTATCAGAGACAAATATTTTAGTTTATTTGTTATTTTCTATATTCCTGGTAACTACAGCAGACTCTGGCATTCTTATTATTATTGTTTTCACCAATTAATAAAAAAAAGATGAGCCTGTAAACCATCCTTTTTTCCCTCCTGTTATTTGAGCTCTCATTTCGTGACTCATTTACACTGAAAATTCTGTTGCACCATGAAGAAAAGGGGTGATGATACTGTTCTAGCTGTGAACATCTAGACTTTTGCTAATAAAATCCAGTAACCAAATTATGTCTTTGTTCTGGCAAGGCTCACATATTTCAGCAACTGTAGCTGACTGCACTGTTTTTAGAAGGTTATGGAACCTTCAGGACTGTGGTCCAGTGAACAAAACTGAGTTGGGTTTTTGGAAACTATACTCACTTCTGTTTTTGCTTCTCACATGCTGCTTCCTGTTCTAAGATGTGAGCCATTCTTACTGCAAGCTCCAACTATCCCAGACAGAGCCCCTGACATTGTGCCTCTCCTGCCCACACCAGGCCTTCCCTAGATAAAGCCAAAATCAAACCTCCCTCAGTCAAGTCCTTTCTGCTAGAAAATTTGTGCCAGTGATATGAAAAAAACCAAACATAATCATCCATAAAAATCACTGAGTGTGTCTGTGATTACAGTGCCCTAGCCAGGCAAAACTGAGCCCACCAAACTATGGCTGACTTCTAAATACCAAGAATGTTTTATGACCTGCGATTATAAAATTCTTAACCCCTAATAACAAGGCCATCAAGTTTACTCTCCTCAGAAAAGATCCTCTTACTCTGTTCTGCTTCAGGTAAATAGTGTTTAAACTCAGGCATTTTTCTTTTTTCTTTTTTCTTTTTTTTTTCTAGCTAGGAAATTGAAATATGTGTTTATCAAAGAGATCAAAGGAAGTAACATTAAGTGTGATCTTTGGGAAGAAAAGAAGTTAATTCACATAGATACTTTCTTTGGAACTCTTACTACATCATTATTCTGACTCATGTGATTCCACGTTGTAGATGCTATTGTTCTTTTTTCTTCCCCCTTTTCTTTGACAGGGTCTTTTATATCTCAGGCTTGTCTGGAATGTCCCATTTAGTTGAAATTGACTTTGAACTTCTGATCTTCCTATCTCTACCTTCCTAGTATTGGAATTACAAAATTAATGTATTTCTTTAAATAATCAATTTTGATAAAGGACCTTGTTGAAAGTATACACCTCACAGTGAACATCTGTACTGAGACTGGAGATGCTGAGAAAATGTTCTGGAAATAAATAGAAAACTGATTTATATACACAAAGCAGACTGCAGTTTTACCAGATTGATAAAAGGATCTTAGTAAAATTGGTGTTAGACTATAAATGAGCATTTCCCACTCTTGTAATTCTAAAGCTTTCCTAGCCCATGACTCAGTTTCCTTCACCAAGGGCTATTGCTCTAGTACTCGCAGTAGTGAAGGGAAGGAAATGCTTGCTCACCTTTGCTGTGTTTGCAATAACTACTCCACATCAAAGAAGTGACTCACCGGGCCCCCTTGCCAGCTCCGAGCTTGCTTCCTACCTCCCACCACCCTTTACTGGCTCTGCTGCTCTTTGGCTTGAGGGGCCTCTACCAGCAAGTCTGGGTTTGCAGTGTCTGGCATGCTCACCTCCCCAATGACGAGGCTTCCTGAGGTGGGCTGGTTTGCAGGTTGGAACCTGAAGGGGACCACTGCTTTACCTGACCTCTGGTTCAAGTCATATGACTCAACATCAGAAAACTGAGTTCATAATGTCTTTCCTTGAACAGCACAAACGGAAGTGGAATAATTTTGTGTTTTACACCTCTTAAAAGTAAACACAAACAGGTTATGAGCAACTCCGAAAAGTTGTGTCTACTTCCGTTGGTTTTGGAGAGATATTATTACTCTTGAGAATTCCACAAACTATTACATTTTAGTGAACTCAGCAAGTGCTAACACAGTATGGGGCAGGCGGTGGGTGCTCAGGAAGTATTTATGCTGAGAGGTATATTTTTTTCCCTCTGGATGTAGAGAAATAATTCCACTTTAGTGTGTCTTAGAAACGAAGAATATATATTTATTTTAATAAAAATCCATTATCAGATTCAATATTAGGTGAAGTGTAGATGTGGAAAATAAACAGCTTTGGACTTAGTAGAGATAGGACTAAGATAAGAAACCTGAGAAAACTCAGCTTTCATGAAATAAATGTAGCCTGATGCTAAAGGAACCTAAAATCAGAGCTGCTGTTCTGCAATCTTACAGCAACGTGACTGCTCAAGTTGGATCATACTAATCTTTTTTTTGGTCATTAAAAGAGGGTTAATAGTGAACATTTCTTAAGCTTCATATAAGTTCTAAGTAAGATGACTCAAATAATGTTCTAAATACAGATTATTTCCTATTTTGGAAAAAAAAGAGAGTAAAACATGTCATCCTTTGATGGCCTGAGAAGCTTACAGAGCAGATGAAGCAATGTAAAATGCCTTTCGAAGTGTGCTGTATTAGCATTATCTAACTTCCTCTTGGCCACAGCACCTTCCCCTCCCTAGCCTTTGAACATAGCCTTGCTGTTCTTATCTTCTGGTACAGCCCTTGACTGTTTGCATGTAGGTTTTACAGACTAGCATTCAAAGTGCTTTCCTCATTCAGCCACTTCTAGAAATGTTCAGAATGGCAATCTTCTTATGCTTGGCAACAGAGTCTTCAGATACCTTGCATCTAGATGTTCACTTTGCATGGATATGTAGAAAATACTGAGTTATCACTGGTGTCTAAGTAAACTTTGGGATGTTCTCAATGCTATAAATGCTAAAACCAGCCCTTTAGGACTGCCTTGATGGTGGAATGGTCTGCTCATGTTAGAACAACATGCCTCATGTGCCTCATGCCTCTCGCTCAGTTTTTCCTTCCAGACAACCTGGTACCTTTTTTTTTTTCCCTTTTAACTGGCTTGCCATACTGATTAATAATGCTTCTGGGGAATTTGGAGACGAGGTGGTGTGAATGAGTTTATGCATTATCCAGATTACCTCATGATTACTCATAGTTAACTGGACATTTTCCAGTGATTTCTTCTTCATCTTAGCTTCCTGAGGGATTTGACCTGCCATCTGCTATCAAAGCCCTTTTGGAAAGAGCATGATTGAGTACTGGCTAATCCAGAAAACATGAAATGGGAGCCATTAGTAGGAAGATGATATAAAATTGAACAAAAATCCTTCAGTAAAAGTCTATGATTGCAGGATATCAAGAATAACCTCAGTGAATTCGATACATTATAAAGTAAAGCAGCATTGATCACAACAATTTACATACAAACTCCTTGGTGGTGATATAACAGCAGCTGCCAGCTATTTTGTTTTCTTAACATTTTGAACTTTTCTAGCAAGGAATAATATTCAGAGAAGTTATAAGATTTTTATTCAGGTTTTCTTATTACACAAGGTGGTATTAGAGAAAATAATAAAATAGAGATTTGTAAAATAGCAGAGTTTCTATGGCTATTTAGAGAAAAGGTATTTGGAATCCAAGAAATATTTAAGACTATACCAAATACATTGGTATTTAAAATTAGAATAGAAGATAAAACTATTGGTGAATTAGCTTACTTTATAGAAATGATTCATATTACATTTTCCTTTCTACTTTTTTGATAGGTTTGTTTGTACTTGTGGTTCTCTCTCTCTCTCTCTCTCTCTCTCTCTCTCTCTCTCTCTCTCTCTCTCTCTCTCTCTCTCTGGGTGCATACACGTGTAAAACTTTTTATGTCAAAGAAAACTTATTCTGTTTTTCTTTAAGGCTGGAGAGATGGTTCAGAGGATAAGAGCACTGACTGTTTTTCCAGAGGTCCTGAGTTTAATTCCCAGCAACCACCTGGTGGTTCACAACCATCTATGATGTCATCTGGTACCCTCTTCTGTATACTGTATGCATAATAAATAAATAAATCTTTTAAAAAAGAAAGGATTAATATAAGAAGTGAAAAGATTTAAAGTTTCATCTTATTACTAATATTTTCCTAAAATTTCAGGAAAAATAGATATAATAAAAAAGAAATAAAGCTAAAACTAATTTAGCCTATTTTTTTAAAGTTTTGAGTAATGGATCACTTTCTAAAGGATGATTTTTTTGTTACTGATATGGAAAACTCCACTTATTTAGAAGTAAGCTTTTTAAATTAAAAGTTTAGCACTGGGATTGGCTGTGTCAACATAGGCAAGGAATAGAAAGGGTTAACAGGTTAGGTTACCTGGACCATCTGACCAGAGAAAAAGCTGACGTAGGTAGCTCAGGCTTCTACATTTTGTGGTCAGTTTTATTTGCCAGCCCTGCCTGGGTAATTACATCAGATTTCCACACCCTTGGCTGTGTGGACAGAGAGAAGGTTTTTAGCTCAGGAAAAAAAGTTAAGGCAGTCTGACTTGCATAATTGGTCTTCTGTCTTGAAAACATCTATCCGTGAGTGCTTAGTTGGATGATATGTCTGAACTTGCCTTTTGGAGTTTCTTACGCTGGCTAATAGTCGCCATCCATGACTATGGCATTTTATGAGACTGTGTAGAAATATATGTTCTTCTCGCCCCCCCGTTTTTTTTTTTTTTTTTTTTTTACCATTTTTACACTTCTTCTAAATGATTTTCATAAAAAAATAATATGTGACACTTCTAATTATAATTCTAGTATTGTCACCTTTGTTAATTTTTTATAATACATATCTAGTTATTTGATTTTTAAATAAACTCTTTTTGAAATAAACCCCAAATTACTCACTTTAGATACCTTCTAAAACATGTATTCAAGGTAATGGTTTCAGTATGCTGTTTATTTTTCCTGATAAAGATCTAAGTGTGTAACATGTACCTACTCAAATCATATACTTTAAATTCAGGAAATATTATTCTTGTCCAGTTTTTAAATGAGAAAACTGAGGTGCAGCAAAGTGTATCAAGTTTCCTGCAGGCAGACAGTCAGATAGAAATAGAGTTAATGATTGAAATTAGGCATTTAGAATCTTAAATATAAGCCTCTCTGACTAACCATACTGATCTAGGTTTGGCACCTATTTGGTAAAATTATAAGAAACAGTCTATACAATATTATAGAAAGACTATCAGTTGCAAAGCAACCAAAATGGCCCATCTTTCTATTCAGATGTCCTTTAATTATTCTTAAATGTCTAGGTGGATTACAGATGCTTCAAGACAATCGTCCTCACTAAAGTATTCATACAAGGCATCACAAAGACGTCCCAAGGCTAGCGTGTTAAAAATGTCACAGAGATATGCATTTCCTACAGATTTCCTGAGAGAAATTTGTGAGAAAGGCATTCCTATTGAGAATGCTATTTTTGCTGCCATAAGAAGAAAGATGTTCTTTTCATACCCTTGGTATTTTGTTAGAATTTTCCCGAGTGAGCACACCAGCAGTTATACTAAATGTATGCATGTATCTTATGGCATGGAAAGTGATTTCACATCTGGTGTCAATTCTTTTCTTTCCAACACAAATTAATGTAATGTACACTGAACAAGTTTCAGCTGGTAGATCTTCAAAAAATATTTTTTTTGCATTGTAGGTAAACATATAATCTGGGACACAAAAGGTGTGCAAAGGTCCAAGCCTTGTATCACACCTATAATAAAATACCTCTGTTTGCATCTACAAAGAAATATTTTAGCACTTATCTCATTAAAATGTCAAATAAGAACAGAATTAGCTGCTATACACATAGATAGGTGCCTTGTTCAGCCATAATCAGAGAAGCTTCCTCCTGCAGCAGACGAAAACTAATACAAAGATTAGTTACACATCCAGACATTAGATAGAGAGAGAGAGAACTTGGGACACTCAGCCCGAATGGAATAGCTCTATTAGACCCCTCCCCTCAGGGCTCAGGGTACCCATAGAAGAGGAGGCAGAAAGAGTTAAGAGCCAAAGAGGATGGAGGACACCAGGAGAGCAAGCAAGCCCTTCTAAATCAACACAGGTGGAGCTCATAGTAAATCACAGAAACCGAAGCAGCATGCATGCACAGGGCTGCACCAGGTCCTCTGCATATATACTATTGCTTCCGGTTGATTGGGATTCCTGAGTGTACAAACCAGTGGGCTTTGATTCTCATGTCTTCTCTTGGGCTCTTTTCCTGCAGTTGGCTTGTCCTATCCAACTTCAATGTGATAGTTACTGTTTTATCTTATTATATTTTATTTCAGTATTATCCCATAGAAGCTTTTTCTTTTCCAGTGTGAGACAGAAAGGGAGTAGATTCAGATGGGAGGGGATGTGGGGAGAAACTGGGAGGAGTAGAGAGGGGGAAACTAAAATCAGGATATATTAAGTGAGAAAACAGACTATTTTCAATAAAAGAGAAAATGTTTAAATTTTTTTAAAAAAGAGAAAAAGGTAAAATGAATGCTAAATTTTAATTTATTTATCTATAAATAACATTCATTCACAGACCTTTAGGGAGGAAAACACCCAGATACATCTATGTCCTTGAAATATGTCCAGCATTGGCTTTCATTTATTAATTTATCAATTTTTGTATTTATGTAATTATATTGAGCATAATTCAGTAATACAATGCATTTGCTAAACAACTTATTAATAAAACTATAGTGTACCTTTATGATTAGTATTTCAAAATTGAAAAACAATTAAAACATTTTAAACTTAAAACATTTATATTTTTGCTGTAGAAAAATTTAATAGGGTTGCTAACTGATATCATTTAAAAGTAAAGTAATGTGTGAATAAATTTATATTAAACTAGCATAAACCTAGTGAGGAAAAAATGAACTAGAAAAGAGGAAGATAAACAATTCAAATTTTCCTGAAGATCTCATTTCTTAATTTCTGTTTTTAGTATTATTGATGAGGAATCAAATCACTTTGTTATCTAAATTTCATAGCAGGCATTTAAAATTGTGAAATAATTTTATTTTAAGAAGATTAATATAAAGAGCCAAGCAGTGGTGCTGCATGCCCTTAATCCCAGCACCCAGTAGGTAGAGGCAGAAGCAGGTAGATCTCTGTGAGTTTGAGACCAGCCTAGTCTACAAAGTGAGTTCCAGGAAAACCAAGGTTGTTACAGAGAAACACTGTCTAAAAAAGCAACAGCAACCAACAAACAAAACCCAGAAAAGATTGATATTAAATTAAGCTGTACTCTCACTATGAAAACAACTATATGAAAAGTGAATTTGTAGTTTAGCCATTCCACAGTGGCTTGTGTACCTCAAGCCATCACATTGTACATAAAATTAAAATAAAATAAAAAGACCCATGTTATCAGGAAATTTAAAATACTTAGAAAATTAATGAAATAAATTGGAGAAAACATAATTGTTTTGTCAAACATTTGTCTCAATTAAAATATTAGATTATTCAAGGGGTACAGAAAGTCTGAAGATTATTACTCTCAGTACTAAAATCAGTTTTCTAGATGGAGAATTCTCCATGGGGAAACTTTCGCCTGGTGTCACTTTCCCAGGAATAAATCCAGTAGTTGTCTGCTGAGCTCACTACAGTTTTCAGGGTTGCCAGGGTCCCTGAAACACATTGTGGGTGGTTGTCATGAGCCTAGATGTCCTGTTGTCTTTGCTTGTCTTGGGAATCTTCTCAAGCTTCCCATATCATGATAGAGTGGAACTTCTTATTTACCAGATAAAGCAAAGTAGTGATTTCTTACAAAAGCTAGAAAAGCTTAAGGCAAGCAAACTAGAAATTTGAACTAAAACATTAACTTAAATGGTATTTTGAGGGTTTGCCTGCTTGGTATCTGTGTGAGGATGCCAGCAATACTGTTTTATAGCATCCAAAGTTTGTGACTGGAAGACACAGTATTTAATATTCTCTTCTATTTTTTAATTAATGTCAGAAAAAATTTAAAAGCAAAAAGCAAATTTACCCATGTATTTAAAAGTAAACTCCAAAAATTGTAAATGTGTAAAACTGCCTAGAATGATATTTTATTTAACTCAATGAAATTATATCAGCCTTGTTGTAGAGTAGAGAACATTTTTGGCCTCTGCTTTAGAGCATTATAAAATATAAAATTTATTCTGTTTTATTATGTATTAATTATATTCAAAAGTGGTTAGTCTTCCTTTTCTTTCCCACCAGCATTTTATTTTCACTTTGGGCCAATTAAAACAAAAAATAATTAAATCTATAACAACATATAGACATTTACACTTAGAACTCTTCTACAGCACTGACAATCTGAAAATGAATTCAGTATCAATGCACTCCTTCATTACATCTTCTTATCATGCATAATCACAATGCTTCTGCCTTGGACTCATATTTCACTCCTGGAATGTTTCAGAGAAGCTACAGAAAACATATTTATCACATGAAAAATAATAGGCAAATCACTTCCATTTAGAAAAACCCTCTTCTGTGCTAGACCTGCAATCCCATATTATAAATATGGTGTTAAGACACATATCTAAGTAATTAGGAAAATATACGCACATGAAAACTGCTTTTGAAAACTGAAGCACATTTTCAAATATAGTTAGCTAAAAAGCAACAACAGCAAAAAGACAGGACCGTAAGATGGGTCAACTTATAGATCACTTATCACACATGCCAATGATCTGAGTTCGAGCCATGGTGAAAGTAAAAACCAAGTTCCCACAAGTTGTCCTCTGACCTCTCTCTCTGTGCAGCACACACACACACACACACACACACACACACACACACACACACACACACACGATGCTATAAAAGCCAAGAACCCCATTCTTTTGTTTATATTACTTACCTAATGAATGCAAACACTAAAATTGAATTCAACATTCTCAATGGTTTCATAAAGAAATATTCCAAAGTTTGTTCCTGCTCATTTTGAAGGGAATACTCATGTGATTTTTATCAAAGAATAAAACCTGAGAGAATAGATGGGTGACTAGGATGATGAATTTTAGATGTGGGTGGATACTTCATGATAATCAGATTATTTCCTTAGGAGAAAGTAAGAGATGAGTTGTACCTTGCCTTTGTGATAAAATCATGCAGCAATTGAGGCTTCACTTAGTGTTTAATTTGGTGTATTTATCTATAATATTTACAGTAGCTTTATTCCAAGTTGATTAAGACTTAATCACAAGTGACTAAGCAAGTAGGCATGAAAGAAAGAATAAGTCATAACTATTACTCACTTATGAATTTTCTTCCAATATTCAGGGATTTAGGTTTGCTGGCACATTTTATGACTACCTTGACCTGACTTTTTAAAATAAAAAGATAAATTAACTTGAGCTTAAAAAGAAATAGAAAATGAAGAGGATGTTATGAAATACTCTGCTATCAACAGACCTGCATTTTTC
>PVIH01000404.1:0-25545 GCA_004025045.1 Sigmodon hispidus
TTTCCTTTCCCTTCTCTATTTTAAAAATAATCATTGTAATACTTATCACAGAATGCAAACACTTTCTGTATACAAGATTTTTTAATAGTATATAAGGCTGAAATGCTGTTTTTGTTTATACCCACAAGATGATTTCTGTTAGGTTCGTTTGGAAGCACAATTTTGGCCTGTCTGCTCATAAATCCCAAAGTCATCTCTTATAAAGATCTCTTCTAGAAATGTTGACAAATCATTCTATAAAGCTGGGCTTTCGGATTTTGAACGTAGCAAATATAATCAGTGTTAGACTGATTAAGTATGTTTCTTGCAAAATACCTTATTGAGTTTGCAAGCACTAATACATGGCCTGCTGTCCTGGTTCTGATAGCTGAGGGTGTCTGTGGAAACTTTTAATACATGGAATGTCTTCTCTTTGCTGATAGATGTTTCTGTAAAAAATGGATAAGGTGATGAGATCAGAATCAACTGTGTTTCTTATGCAGAACCAGGGCTGGAGCTGCATGCTAAGTCCCCAGCTATGCATCTCATTAGCTTGCCTAGCAGTTGGAGATCTGCATACTGACTTGGAGAATATTTCATTACTGTGTTTTCCAAGGGAGGCTTCCTATTTGCCACAGAACTGGCAGGTTATGTATCTCTATAACTCACCTAGTTTTACATTATGATCAATATGAAAGATTGCCTCTGATTACCTAGGGAAGCCATGAAACTGTTAAGATATATTAGGTTTCTGATTTATTTCTGGATTGACTGAATCTTGTGGAATATGAAAAAGGAAGTTCATTAAAGAACATTCCAAATTGTTTTCTTCCCATTCACCTCTTTAACAGTTTTTGTCCACTGTGTGCCCTTTTATGTTTACAACTATTTAAAAGAAAAGAGACTTGCTCCCATTGTACAGTGTTCAAAATAGAAAAGAAGAATGAGGTTGTGCTCTATTGCTGCTATAACAGATCAGCATGCATTTAATGGCTTGAGTTAAGTTTATAATCTAATATACTCATCTTTCAGTTACTATAACACAGTTACTATAACTAAAGGTTAACAGACTTTAAAGAAGAAAGGTTTGCCATGCTCACAGTTTCTGAGATCCCTTTCCATGATCAGTTAGATTTATACTGCTTTGGGAAGTTCATCCACATGGCACCATTGAAGGAAGAGTTTAATTTTGCTCACAGTTCACAGATTCAGTCTATCATGTTGCCATGGTGGCAGAAGTGTGTGGCAACTGGTCTCAATACATTTGGGGTCCACAAGCAGAGTGATAAATGCTGGTGTTCAGCTGCTTTCTCTTCCTCCTTCAGTCCAGGATGCCAGCCTACCCACCCTCAGGCTGAGTCTTCTTACCTCAGTAGCTCAAATTAGAAACTGCCAGAAGTGTCAAGAGGGTTATCTCCTTGGTGATCCTATATCCAATCAAGTTGACAATCAATATTAACCCTCTAAAAGGATTATGTGATGACAAACAGAAACCCAGAATGACATGATCAGAGCAATCATAAAAAGAAAAAACAAGGTACCAGTGTGTTATTCTATGATGAACAATTATCTTTAACTTCAAGGCAACAAAAAAAGAGCATCATGGGAGCTGCTGGTCCCTACAGCAAAGGCATCTCCTTTCTCAAGGCTTCTGACCTGCATTTCTCAAGCTGTTGTTGATTTGGAAGAGGTACATAATATCCAGGGGGTGTTAGGAAAACTAATATTTGTGATGTTCTTACATCTAGAATTATGTGTGCCACCATTCAGAGATAAAGATGAATAGACAACATTCCTGACCCCTTTGGGATAAAGTGAACAGGAAGAATGTGTGGTCTGTGGCAGCATGCAGACTTAAGCCCAGTTGTCCTGGCCAGCGTAACAATTCCTCTATACACAGAGGATGAAAGCAAAGTCTTGTTTCATGGAAGAATAACTCAGTGTCCATCTAGTGGCCTGCCTCTGTGCCAGAAGTATTCCTTTTCTTTAGTGGAGGTTGATAGTAGGGTGACCAGTAAGGAAGCATCTTCTGACTCCAGGCATTGGGTTGAACCCAAGGCAGAAGCCTCAGGGTGCCATTGTTTGACTTGGACCACTTCCTTGAGAAGAAGGAGCAGGTAAAGATTCTTAACACAGATTTTGTTATTTATTAAAAGAATGTTTAGAGATAGGTACTCTGAAGTAAGGGAGGGAGGGATAGAGGGTGGGACATGGGTTAAGGAAGAGAGAAAAGCTAGAAAGGGGGTACATATACAGAGACAATGAGAAAGAATGGAGATGAGGAAAGGGGGAAGGAGGAGGAGATGACGGGGACAGTGAAGACAAGAGACAAAGGGAGAGGCAGAGACACACAGGAAGTGACAGAAGGACAAAAGGAGAAGAGAGAAAGGAGTAAAGAAGAGGGGTGTGGAGAGAGGGAAATGGAGGAGAAAAAGATGAAGGAAGAGGAAGAGAGAAGATGAAAAGCACTAGTTAATTATATATTTTGTATCATTTCAAATCATAAAGATTGAATTAACCAGTTGTTATTTTATTACTGAGGGACAATATGTATAGCAAGTGATGCATGCTTGTGTGTGTATTATATATATGTATATGTGCATATATATATATGGAGAGAGAGAGAGAGAGAGAGAGAGAGAGAGAGAGAGAGAGAGGATGCATCTATGGACATATCATAAATGCAGAAAAAGTGCTAACAGGAGCTACGGATGTGCTCATCTATGTTTTCTTCATTTTAGTCTATTGAGGGCTCCAAGACTTTCATGTCTTTAAATGTAGTTCCTTTCTTATTTAGCCTCCTCAGGACATCTAATCTCACTCTGTCCCCAAGCAGCAGTTTCTGTGCCACCCTCTCATTTAATGATGACCCAAATCACCAGTCTTCTGAGCAGAAGCCAGGGAGTTCTACTTGATACATCCTCCTGCCCTTAGCCATTATGCCAACACATGTGGTAATCTTTTCTCCTACATCTTCAGGACCACCTTCTTCCAGCATGCCTATCTCCAACCCCCAGGATGTGAGGCTGTATCTGAAGCTTCTCCCCATAACCATTATTGTCTTGTTTTTTTTCTCATCCTTACCCAGTAGCCAGGCATGGCCATCTGATGGTGCTCCTCAGGGACAACATGGCCTGCAAGCCCTTACTATTTAGGTCTATCTTCATCTCAGGCATGTCTTCCATTTTCTGTTTACAGTCTAGCTACACAGACGTGTTCCAGGGCCTCTGAACTGCTGGCATCTAGCTGTCACAAGAATGTTTGATCTCTGTTCCACCTTGCTGATCCCCCTTTGTCCCTGGGTTTTATTATGAGGACCACTTATACAATGCTCCTTCTGAATTTCCTCAGAAGCCTCCTTAATCTTTAGCCTCCCACCTACCAATCTGGACCTTCTTTTAATTCAGATTCTAGGAGAATATGAATGATGTTTGGTTTTTTTAGCACCTGAAATAGAGAATGCTCTGAGGACATATTGGTTAATAAGCATCGTCCTATTTCTTCTGTGACCCTTCTTCATGAGCCATCTAAACTCTCTGGGCAGTTTCCCTTCTCATTCCTCTTCTTCAAGGATGCTATAGCCTTTATCACTTGAGAGTGAGTTTTCTTTTCTACTGTGTGTTAGCATGTTTTCACTAGACAGCCAAGTTCTATAATGATAGACTTTATGGTCTATGAGGACAGAGATTATCTTAGCCTGGAAAAGCAGCCCTACAGCATTGCCAGAGCACATCTACGCACATAGCAGGTAGCAAACCAAGACACAAAACTCAGGTCACCGTTGATGACATTCATGTGAAAGTACAATCATAATGTTTTTGCAAAGAGCACCTCTTCCTTGCCTTTATCCTCTATTTGCCTTGGCTTTGAAACTGGTTAGCGTAAGTGAGAGGTGATGGGGGAAGTCCCATTCAGACCCTTTCCCTAAGCAGCCCATGGGAACAAAGGCTGGGCTCCTCACCTTTCAGCTGAGGAAACTGAGACCCAGGGAACACTCATCTTACATGAAGCAGGTGTGTGGTGTCTTGTATCAGGCTGCGTGACTAAGTAGAAAGCAAGCTGTGACCATAACACTTGTCCCCTGACTTCAGGCCTATTGTTCTTTACTGGGTTGTCTCATTTAAATTGAGAAAAGAAAGATGAAACTCTCATTAATACAAAGAGTGGCACATGCTGAGAATTGAAATTAATAGGGTAGGGAGAACAAACAAGGTCCTGGGGGACACAGGGGTGTGCGGTAAATCAGAAGTAATAAGGAGGGTTCTGATTGGACTAAAACCATTACTTGCAATTTGATTTTATTTGAAATATATACATTATATTAATTTTACTCTTTAATAGTCAGATGTTACAAGACCTTTCAGCAGCAGCCTGTTCTCTTTCTTTCTTTCATTTCTTTAATATTTTTATTTTAGAAGTTGGAGCTTGTGGTATCATAAACTGTAGGTATGAGTAGCTGTTTTTGTGGCTTCATTCATATCTTCATATAAACAATATCTGGTTGCTTTTTCTCATAGCCCTCTACTCCTATTTTAGGCACCAGATGTAAATTTCTTTGTGCATCTGTAGATCCATGCATGTGCATGGACACACACACACGCACGCACGCACACACACACACACACACACACACACACACACACACACACACGGGCACGCGCATGACTGAGCTGCAGTGGCAGTGAAATACTCTGACATATGGTATCTGCAAATCCAGCGTCTCAGTAGCAGATCTGTAATCAAGGGTACAGATGTTTGGCATTTGACAAATGAGACTTTTTTTTATGTAAAACTGTTTTAGTACATTAAGTTAAAGAATGGAAAATTAGCTGCATACAATGAACATTTCTTCCACTAAAAGGAATACAATGGGAAAAAAAAAAAACCAAACAAACAAGTAACGTAGGCCCTGGGGTTCTGAATATTTTCCCAAGTGCTTGGATTTTATTTCCATTGCCTTGCAGGGGATCTTTCATTCTGCCTTCACTACTCAGCTCACACAGATGATATTGTAAGGTGTTCTGAGTTGTGTTAACCTTAACACACTTAGAGAATTACAGCAGAATACTGCAATGCTTTTATTTCTTCATAGCGGCTTTTGTTGTAAAGGCAAATGTTCATCTTTTCATTTATCCCCCTTTCTTCCAGTTTCTGAAAACTTTTTTGCTTCTAAGCACCTTTATTTAGATATTTTAAGTGGATAATGGCTTATTTTTAAATATGTGTAATTGTCTCTAGTATTCTCATTCATTTTGGCTCTGTGTACAATTTGGTGCCTGGTTCACCCCTACACAGAACTGCTTTAATGAGTGCCTGAGTGCCATTCCTTTTTCTACCTTGATTGTTTAAATCCCTTGACACAGGGAGTTATATCTTATTATGGTAAGCTGACTATAATACCCCCTGATTCCTTGCAGACTGTTTTTCTAGAAACATAGAGGTACACTGAATGGCAGATATGACATATATATGGATCGATTATAAATACATTAAGTTTGTCAAATGGAAATTGCTCTAGGTGAAACCCTTTGGCATTTTATGTCTCAATCTGTTGGAAGTGAGCTGCCTCTTCCAGCTTGCCTTTCTTGGGTGCTGCTCTGGGTATTGAAGCCTGTGGGATATTGTCTCTTAGTGGATTGTATTTCATTTCCTTTTTATCATCAACAGCTCCTAATGATGTGCCTATTTAGTATTTTCACATTAAGAAGCAATAAGCATGATGGCTAAAGATTAAAAATAATGCAATATTGAGCAATTAATTTCTATCACTTTTTCCTTAAGCATTTACTTCACCCTCCCACCCACCTAGTCCTGAAAGCAGGGAGACTTTTACAGTCTCAAATTTTGAGTGGGGA
This sequence comes from Sigmodon hispidus, assembly GCA_004025045.1. Taxonomy (NCBI): domain Eukaryota; kingdom Metazoa; phylum Chordata; class Mammalia; order Rodentia; family Cricetidae; genus Sigmodon; species Sigmodon hispidus. The sequence goes on from PVIH01000404.1 coordinate 5,835, forward strand.
AACTTCAGTACTAATTGACCAGTTAGAACTGTATGGCTGTTAAATAGCAGAGATGGAGCATCTAATCCACTTACCTGGGTTTAGGTAAGTTAAGTCCTTTGGGCTTTTGACTACACCTGTGTCCTGGCAGAACAGCTACCTTGTAATTGGACATTGTTTAAGTTGTGTGTGAAGAGACATTTGCCAAAGCACATTTCTCTGTCTCCTTTATCAGAGATCACTAGAAACATGTGGACATTAGCTACAGGTGAACCCAACAAAGGCTTGTAGACCAAAGAGAAATGCCCAGCATGTAGAATCCAATGGTTTAAGAAGTTTTATGACATTTCGAGGTCCCTTCACTCCAGGGAAACCATTTCTGTCTTCCATCCTGAACATATGTACCTTCTCTCAAGCCCAGGACAGTGGTCTGTCTAGGTCATTTCTATGTTGTTCAGGACACTGGGATCTCTACCTTTCAGAAATGTCCTGCAAAGTTATATTCCCATTTTAGCACTCAATGCAAATGTTCGTTTAATTACCTTGAAAATGCTTTATCACCTCATCTGGACAGACTCATACTTCTATTTTTTAATCTATCCATTTACTTTAACCACACTGGACTCAATAAACACTGCTTAAGATGTATACTAGTCAGGATTTTACAGAGATACAAAACAGACAGCGATAAAGACAGTCCTACAACTAACAGAAAACATTCTATAGATGTCTATACAGCTGTAGAGATATGGAGGCTGGGTAATCGATGCCTTAGTATGTGAAATTGCTTCACAGCTGGTTAGATGTGAAGTCTCATGGTGTCATCTACAAGTTACAATTCCAAGAGAGCTGAGTCTATGTCTGCAGACCTGAACACTGTGGGCTGAATTGTGTATGTTATGTACCCAATCTGAGGGCAGGAACCCCATGTTCTAGCTCCAGTAATGAAAAATACAGGGCAGATTTTTCCTCTTTGTCTTGTTCTTTTTGAGACCTCAGCTGATTACACACCCACATTGTGGAGGCTCCTCCACTTTTTTTCCTGAGTAAATGTTTCCAGCATCCCTAATCACATTATTATTGGATAGCCCATAAGACTTTCAAATATAGCTTTGTTTGTTTTGTATGTAGTGATAAATGAGTCTGCAGCATCCTTGGAATGCCAGTCTCTTTATAGTTGAGTCATTGAGTAACTTTTCCAGAGCACTGAGTAAAAAGTAGTTGTGGAATGTGTTCTTTCTTCTTGAAGTCTGACCAGTGTTCATTTTAGGAATATGGCCCTTGTATTTTGCTTCTCTTTGCTTCTACCTGGGAATATTAATATAGATAATTCACTGTGCACAGATTATGTGTCTAATAATCTCTCTCTCTCTCTCTCTCTCTCTCTCTCTCTCTCTATCTATCTATCTATCTATCTATCTCTCTTCTTCCCTCCCTCCTTCCTCCTCTCTCTCTCTTTCACCATGAGACAGAGTTTCTCTGTATAGCCTTGGCTGTTCTTACACTTGCTCTGTAGATCACGTTGGCCTTAAACTCATAGAGATCCACTGACCTGGGCCTCCCAAGTGCTGGGATTAAAGGTGTGCACTATCACCACTCAGCTTCATAATCTTTTATTAGATGATGTTTGTGATGGATAATAATTATAACGGTCAAAATCAATGCTCTAATAAGTTTAATAGTTAAGGGCACCAATGTGCATGGGTCTTGATTATTTTCTAGGACTTTTTTCTTTTCAATTAGCTGTTTGGTACTTTTAATGACCCAGCTCTTTCCTTTTTAGATTTAAGATGATAATTATAGCTAATCTCAGCTGGTTGAACTATGAAAGGTCAAGTGGGGCTCTCTTAATTTAAGGACTTTGTAAAGAATATATTTTAGAGGTATCCCAGTTTGCAATTTTACTCGTCTTAGTTCTGAATGTACAAAATGCTGATTAAAGGCCTAGTCTACCAAAGGAGATGTTTTATTCTCTGGGAAAAGCAGGTTAAGCAAAATAGTTTATTATTTTATTTTCTTGTGTATCCTAAGTCTACTTGCTAGCTTTTGATGGAGGTAAAGGTAAAAATAAAGAGTTTTGAGATCGGGTGGGAAGAAGTTTACTGAAATGTGAGAAGCCATCTCAATTAATAAAATTTACAGGATCTACTTATATTAATTTTTTAAATGCACTTAGTGCTCACTTATCTAAAATATGTGCCATGAACTGGAGATGATCCTAGTCAGTGAATTAAGTTAATTCCACAGAGACAAATGTGTTTTCTCTCTTTTTTGGTTCCTAGATTTAATCCTAAGTCCATAAAACATGCACACATGCACACACATGCATACAAGCACATACATCATAAATGTATAAATTAAAAGTGTCTTAGAGGAGAAGGGACTCCAGTAGAGTAGAGAGGGTCACAAAATGGACAATTAGGGAGTGTGATCAGAAATTTGTTCAAGGTACAAAGCACACTTCTGTAAAAGCTTAAAATAAAAAAAAACCCTAATTGTAGTAATTTTTGAATTTATTCTTTTAATTTCTGCAATCATTAACTTATGAAGAACTCATATCAGAGTATTTCTTGTTCAGTTATTGCCATGACTGAAATGAAGCAGATACACAGCACAGAAATTATTATGACATTTACTTGTTGACTAATAAATATCACCACCTTGATCTGCTGAACCTTGTCACAAAGGTTATGTATAGTATGTTAGGGGCACTAAATATATTGTTCAGGAAGTACTCTGTCTATTGTGGGTGACCTGTTTCCAGTTTAGAGCATTGCTCTTTCTGTTTCTGCAGATGCTGCCATAGGACATGAAATGTCATACTCAGTGGATAATGGCTTTTTCTTAGCTGTCTACAAAACTGAGAGTATTCTAGAATGTTCCCTAACAGACATCCCAATTTAAAATAAGATGTGTTATTTCAATTTGTAGATACCATGCTTTTAAGAATTCCCATTTCTTATACCATGGAGATGGATCAGGGAGTACGGTACTTTTCACCCAAGCCTGGGGACACTAGTTTCATACCTAGAAGCAATATCTAGTGAAAAACCAGCTGTGATAGAATGTGCTTATAACTCTTGCCATGGAGACAGAGATAGAAGAATTTTCTGGAGCTTGCTGCCAATCTCTCTTAGGGAGTGATTTCACTGTCTCATCAATAGAAACTGTCGCAACAAACAAACATTTCAAAACTAAGACATATAAACACACAAGGAGGAAGACCCAAAGTTGACCACTGGGATTCTCTGTCTCCCTCTCTTTCTTTTTCTCTCTCTCACATACACAGAGAGACAGAGAGAGACACACATACACACAGAAAGAGAAACATAGACATAGAAAGAGATACAAACACACTCACATACATACATACATGTCTCCACATACATGCACACACACAACTGGATGTGTGTATGTGTGTGTGTGTGCATGTATTTGGGTGCATTTGTGTATATATGTTAATGTGCTTGCATAAATACATACAACATGTACAGTATGTTACATTCCATACATTATCCATACACCCTATCCATACATTGAAATGTTTGTTTGTTGCGATAATGTATGTTTGTTACAATACATACATTCCATACATTAACATATATACACAGGTACATATACATGTGCATGCACATGTGCACTCGTGTGTGCACACATGCACACCTACATACATATAATGTATGCACAATATGTCATATACATAGGTACACACATACATACATGCATCTGCACATACATATACACACATACACATAACTACATGCACACACACATACACTCACTTACATACACTGCACACACACACACACACACAGAGTTCCATCTCTCTGGGCAAAAGTCACTTAAACAATGTTGATTTTTGCTTTCCTGTTTTGTTTATGACATCATTTCCCAAGAATGTACAAAGAAGTGGATTGTTACTTGTTTAAACTTTCTGTAGAGTTCTTGGAGAGATGTGGTAGAGATATCTAGGACCAGAGGATGTACTGTTTTTGTCTGTAAGGTGGTTTGTGCATGCCAGGTCCCACATGACGATTCTGCTCTGTAAATACTTCATTTGTGGATGACTACTATACAATAAATGTTATCTTCTGTACTTTAGCAATAACATTTTATGTAATTGATGTAAGTTGGATATAAATAGTCTCACGTATGCCTTGCCTCATTTTATTCTCACAACACTAGTGAGGACTGTCCTGATTCCTTTATCTGTGTTATTAGTGTTCTATGACTTTTCCTGGGGAGATGTGAGCACTTATTCACTCAGATAGGGTGTCAATGAATGACTGACCAATGACATTATTGCACCCAGATCCACCCTAGTGTTTCTGTAATTTACAGAGAGTATGGATATGGAATCCTTACAGGAGCATGGATGACTCAAAGGCAGCTGCAACTCTGGAAATCTCATGATAGCATGAGCAATTCACAAAAGCTGCAACCCTGGAGCTCCCTGACAGCTGGCTGGCCATTCTGTCAGATTCTCTTCTCCACGACTATTGCTGTTGTTTCTGGAACCCTGCAGAGGAGCCTTGTGAATCCCATGAGGTTCCAGAACTTCCTGACCCTTGTAACTTTTTTACTTCTTGAATCTTAAGGAGCCTTTGTCCCCTCCAGAGATGAATGTATCAAATCAGAGAAAATGGCTACCGAGGAAATAGCTTAGTGGAAGCCAAATGATTCTGATTGGTGGAGTTGGAGGCACAGATATACCTGTGTGACACCATGAAACCTCTCACCTCACACTGAAAGACAGAATCTTCTAATTCTCTATCTCCACACAAAGCTCATGGCTTTAAATAAGGAACTTTCAAAGTCACAGAAAATTCCTAGGCCACAAAAAAATATATATCTTTACATATAAAATATACACCTTTACATACATGTTTCCCCATGATCCATGAAAGGAGATGGGAGTAAGGTGATATTTGAGCTAGTTGAGCTCATGAGTATAACTTTCTCACGAATACTAAGGCATAAGATTCTAAACATTAGCTGCCCTCAGAGGAGACATTAATAACTGAGTGTTGAGAAACTTCAAAATTAGGAATATTGATGATGTACATTATCATGATGTGGAATGTGAATTCATTAAGCTGTGCAGCTGTGAGACGGCCCTGGCTGTAACATCTGTCCCTCTGTTAATGTCAGAAATAGATTTAGCCCCTTGGCAAGCTGACTTGTGTGCCCATTCTCCATCTCCACTCTACGGGAAACCTTTTGAATTATGTCCCTGTTTTTTTGGAAAAGCAATCCAATAGGCAGCAATTTATTTCAGTGTCTTTATGCCTCGTTAGGAAGAATATCTCCAATGCCTTTTTTAGGCTTCCAGACAAGCAGTAGATATGTGAAAGACTGCGGTTGCTTTCTCCTTTATATAAAAATAATAATTCCACCATACTTCCAGAACATTCTGTGCTCCCAGAAGACAGACTGGTACATATTTGAGTTGTTCCATAAAGGACTGACTCTCTTCCTGATGTTGATAAAAGAACAAGAAAAACATAATCGTTTCAGTTACATGAGGACAGAGAAACTGATTGAGAATTAATGTCTGTTTATCTTTGCTTTCAGGGAAGAAATTAAACTAATCTCATCAAAGTTTGGGAAGTTTCTGACTGAACTCTTTAATCTTTGTTTTAGAAAACAGCAGAGCGCATTATTAGGAAGGAAGAATGTTCAGCTGGCCTCTTTTTTTAAAATATGAAATTAAAGAATTCAAAGTTGGTTTCAGAGCTGACAAAAACCACTAGTCAAAACAATGCAGGCCTTCCTGGAAATGCTGTTTCATTATTTAAAACATATTTGTTCGCCAAGTAGGTATGTGGAGTGCTCTCCAAATAGCCTGGGAGTTTTAATCAGAAAGGAAATTTTGCTGGGGCTGTGCTCCAGGTGCTAATTGGACAGTGAAAACTGGAGGTATAAATTCGAGTTCCCATTTTCCTCTGATCCATGCCAGAGCTGAGATGAGAGATGGGAAGCCATTTTTTTATTTTACTTATTTTACATTTTTTCTTATTTTCTCACTATTAAAAAAATTAACCTTTGAAAATGTCTTATGTGTATATAATATATTTTGATCTCATCTATGCTCATTAGCTCTTCCCAAGTCTCTCAGCCTATTTCCTTCCTGATGTCATATCTCCAATATTATTGTTACTTTTAATTATACATACTCCTACTCTTACAGTGCTGACCATATGCTTATGGTATGGGGCATCTGCTGGAGCATGGGTAACCAATGGGTGGCCACATCATCTGAGCAGAGTGACTCACACTTTCTTCTTATCCATCATCTCCCAGTAGCTCCTCAACTAGGCGAGGACCCTCAAGAAACCCTTATTACCCATGCTGGATGTTGAACTGGCTTGTGCAGTTTTTGTGTAGAGAGCTACAGCCTGTGATTTCATGTGTGTATCAGCTGCAATACATCAAGAGGACTGTAGTTGCATGAATTTGGTTTGTATTAAATGAGACTGAGAGCCAAATATCAGGGGAAGGCTGAAATATTAGAGAGAGGAAGCACTACGGTCAATTCTCAAAAAAACTGTCTTGCAACTTCCTCAGCCTCACTCCTGGTCTCTCCTGCCTGTGCTTCTGTCAGTCACTTCTGTTCCTAGTTGGTTTCTATGCTCTTATATACCCTATCCCATCCAGGTTGGGATTAAAGGTGTGTAGCCTTAAACTCACAGAAACAGAAGTTCTGTCTCTGGAATTATGGGATTAAGGTGTTGGTCACCACTCTTTCCCAGTGCTGGGATTAAAGGTGTGTGTGATTGGCTCTCAGCTGTTTATCCTTGTACTCAAGGATCAAAAATTTCCTGAACTGTCTGCCTAGGATTTGACTGTGTGCTGCCACTAATATTTCAGGATTTATTAAATATCTAACAAATATCCACAGAGGACAACAGTTCACAGCTCATCTTTCTGTCGTCTAGCTTTTTCAGTCTCTCATCATCAGTTTTCTGGGCCTTGGACAGTAATGGGTTGATATAGATGGCCTGTCTACGATCAAGCACTCATATTCACTTATTATCAGCCCTTCTTAGTTATATGTATCTTCATTAACCACTACTTACTGGGAAAAGAAGCTTTTTCTCATGAAGACTGAGAAAAAGCACAGAACTGGCCTCAAAATGTAATGCAAGTTAATCACATGACATAATGGGTTCAAGCTAAGATACACATGAGGAAGATTCTGTGGAAGCCTTTTCCATAAGGACCGTGAGGAGATGCCTGTGTCCCTGCCTTTGTGTGCCTGAAATGATAATTATTTTTATTTTTAATTTACATGTATATACATGTACTTGTTTGTCTGTATGGGTAACACATGTGCATGGTTCCCACAGTGGCTAAAAGAAGGTATTTTATCTCATAGAACTTGAGTTACAGGTAATTGTGACTCATTTCTTGGAACTGAACCTAGGTCCTTTGCAAGAGAAGCATCCTTAGCCACTGAGGCTTCTTTTCAGACCTAAAATGATAATGTAACTTCTGCCCCATCTCAAGTTTAAATCTAGATTCTCTTTTCTCTCCCCTATGTTGTCCATAATACTATTTTGTTCTTTTTTCTCTTCCTATCCTTTCCATTTCCTTCTATACACTCTCTGCTCCCCACCCTTCCTCTCTGTGTTCAGCTGTGATGCCCTCCTCCTTCCCTACCTCTGTCCTTCTTTCTTCCCTTTCAAAGGGGTCTCTCTATGCAGATAAGGTTGATGTAGAACTCATGATTCTTATTCCCTTGTCTCCAGAGCACTGATTACAGAAATATACCATTATGCTCAGTATCTTCTGTTGCTACTATTTATCAGTTTCTTTAGCTAAAATAAATTCATAGATGATTTCTTTCTCTTTTAGTTTCAAATTCAATCTGCTAGCAATTCATACCAGCCATACTTTCAAATATATTCCTATGTACTTTCTAAAGTAAACGCTACCAGTCCCATTCTGTATTTGTACTTAGGGATGAAATCATCACTGCAAATGACCTCTCAATGGTATCCCACACTTCACTCTGCATTAATCAGTCTTCCAAAACAGGAATCAAATCTTGCCTCTCCCATCTTCTAAAGGCTTCATGTCCTACTGAGAAATCTCAAGTCCTCAGCATAGCCTGCTAGATCTCCCATGTTTTACACAGTAGTGTTCATGCTGTGTTCAGTTTTACAATCATTCTCTTTGTATATTCTGTCTGTTTATCATTATCTAACTATGAGCTCCTTCAGACCAACAAAAATTTGTTGGGGCTCAGTTTGACTTAGACTATTTTCCCTGAAAAGATATGCAGGTCTCACCAATGGGAAGTCATTACTTTCTGTCATACAGTGAATTACTCTTCTAAAATAGTAGCATTGCTTTTCCTTTCCTGTTTAGGGTCTCAGCACTTCCCATTATCTGAAGAAATGCTATACATTTGAGAGTATTGTCTTGAAATGGATTCATTAACTTTAGGCTTTGGGACTCGAGTCTAGCATTGACTTTCTTCCTTTAGACAGACAACAGTGCCATTCCCAGAAGACACTTGATCTTCAAAGTGGAAGATAGAAAGGTAATAGACTTTCATAGAAATCATCAGTGTTTTCTTTTAAACATTTTGATGATCATATTATGTGGGGAACCTCTACCACTGTTTTCTCTGCTGGTGCTAGGGGCCTCTCTGGGGTGCTGGATTCTGATTATATGAGGACTCTTTTGCTTATCTATAGTAGTGTATATCACAACAATTATACACAGGTATTTTTAATTTCTATTTTTCTCTCATCAGCTTTGATTAGTGTCTGTGTAGTTAATATGTCATGCAGCTCAGTTCATTTTCATCTAATGTGACACAGAGAAGCCATAAGGTTGGACACTGCTGGTAGATCTCACTTGTTTATGTAAGTCTTGTTAATTCCTCATGTCTAGAAATGAAATAAGCTTTGAAAGATTTATGTACTTGGGCTTATTAAAAAAATATTGAAGTGCTTTCTTTTTCACATCAAAGGAATCCATTCAGTAACTTCACCTGGATCCCAGTTTTGTGCCCAATACTGTGTTAATGTTTAGGGACATCAAATTAAAATGCCACAGGGTTTTTCCCTACGAAGAAGCCAGTTTATTAAAGCGAACACAGGTACAAAAGTAGGCAGAAGGTGAACTGTTAGAGTGAAACTGTAGTCTGTGAAAGAATACAGAGAAGTAAGCTACCTGTTCTCTTTGGGAAGTTGCAGGGTGGTTCAGGAAAGTTCCCCATGTCAGCCTGGCTGACAGGCACAAGGGGAGCAGTGTGAGTGACAGACCTGAGGCCAGACTGCTGTTTATGATATGTCCTCAAAAGTTGGAGCAATATTGTTTGGAAATAAGAAGACCTATTTCAATTAAGTCTGGATAAACAAAGACCTTGACTGTCTTGAGAAACAGTTTGCAGCTTATCATGATATAAGTTTTGAATATTGAAGCATGACTCAGCTTGTATTTTAGAGAACATATTCCTAGCATTGTGTAGAGTGTTGTGTGGACAAGTAATAGAAAAGAGTGTGCTGATATATTGTATATTTAATACAAATAGTCTAGAATATCAGAGGACAGAGTCACCCATAGCCAAACCCAGCTATTTTATTTCCTGGTTCAACTTTCCTAGAGCTAGGATTAAAGGTGTGTACTACCACTGCTCAGGTGTGTTCAACCTTGAACTCACAGAGATCCAGAGGACCTCTGACTCCCAAGTGCTGGGATTAAAGGCTTGAATCACCACTCCCTGGCTTTCAAGGTTTGGCTGTGGGTGACTCTGTCCTATATTCCAGACTATTTTTTATTAGATATATATCACCACAAAAGGGGGAAGGAACCTGATGAAAAGTAGGCAGAGAGTGGAAAAAAATGCAAGCAGAATAGTGAGAAGTAGAGTCACAGGCTGGAACACAAAGCCTGTGTGTACTCAGGGACAATAGGAAATGATTTCAGACTTTTGTGTCTGTCTATTTGACAATTGATGTGTTATCTTAGGAAAGAAAGGTAAAAATAAATATTAATTAATTCATACCACTTCTCATATATCCCATGCTGGTCTCAAATTCTCTATGTAGCCAATGATGACCCTCAACTTCTTTGTTTAAATTTTATTTAACTTTATTTTATGTGCATTGGTGTCTGATCTCCTGGAACTGGAATTACAGGCAGTTGTGAGCTGCCATGTGGGTGCTGGGAATTGAATCCAGGTCGTGTGAAAAAGCAGCTAGCACTCCCAACCATTAAGCCCTCTCTCCAGCCCAGACCCTTAACTTCTGATCCTCCTGCCTCTAACTCCTGAGTACTCGGATTATTGAAATGCTTCACTATTTCAGGTATATGAAGTGCTTAGTATGTAACTTGGAGCTTTATGTATTCTGGTCAAGCAATCTACCAGCTGAGTTCTATCATAAGCCCCAAGAAGAGCTTCTTAACTCACACTGGGCCAGCTAGCACTTAGTTAGCACTTGTATAGTGCCCAGCCCCTCTCAAGTAACTATCCCAACACTGTAAGCTAAGTATCAGAAATGTCCCCCATTTTATATTACATAAAGCAGAGATAGTAGAGGCTATGTGCCTTGGTCAAGGCCATAGGAGGTGAGTATCTAAGCCATGTCTTAAAAGCATTCTGTCTGCCTAAAATATATTATGAACTCATACATCCCATGTTCAATATAATTCCATCTGAGTATCAGCGTACATTCATTGTAGTAATGAGAATACCCAAAAGAAATGAGAAAAGGGAGGGCCTTTGGATCTTATGCAAAATGCTAAGTCTTGGGCTTGTTGTTTTGGATGAACTTTGAATGTGGAAGTATGCAACCCCACAGGCAACAACGCGGGGGCCATCATCTAGATGGTTGATTCTGAGTCCACATCTCATAAGGGTGGTCAGAGACAGAGTATATATTATGAAGTTGTAAATGTGTGGGTGCTAAATAAAACTGTGAAAATGGGAAGACTGTATTTAAAAGGAGAAACATGGGGTTGGAGAGAAAGTTCAGCACTTAAGAACACTTGCTACTATTCCAGAGGATCTATACACCATTATTAGAACCCATATTGTGGCTCACAACTGCCTGTAACTCTAGCTCTAGGGCATCTGACACCCTCTCTGGCTTTCACCCCACAGATACAGGACACACACACACACACACACACACACACACACACACACACACACACAATCTTAAAAAGAAAAGGAAAACAAACTTTTCTTAAATTTTTGCAAATGCCATATCTAATTTGACTGAAGAAATTAAAGGCTCAGTAGTCGTGGGAGCAGATTTGTATGGATGCTCATACTCACTGCTACAGGAAGGAAGTCTTCCCTGATCTGGGGATTTCTGTTCCTTTCTTGTTACTTTGTGGCTAATTTGTCAGTGTCTCCCATCTTACCAATAATGGGACCTAAGTCCTTCTAGCAGGCTAATTGAACTATAAAAATGACACTTGGAGACAGCTAAGCCCATGGAAGCATGAATTTGTCAAATAAAAGGATTTAAAGACAATTGTTTATAAAGAATAGCTTGCCCCTTGTGTTATCAGTTCCTTTTTCATCCAAATGATTCCTGTGTTCTTGGGGAAATACCAACATTCATCATGGCTAAGTTGGAAGGGAAAAAGTATATTGGGTTATTTTATAGATGTCAAGAGGTACAGAGAAAGTAGAGAACATCATGAGGGTCTATCAGTATGAACAGTTTGTGTTCCTTGTACCTTGTCCAAAAATAATTGACTCATTAATCTGAACTATATCAATCTGGTCCCATTACAAGGGTCAAAGATAGGTTAATTATAATAAGTGGAAGAGTATCAGCTCACAGATAGGCATGCATTTAACAGATATTATCTTAGCAAAAAGCAATAATTAGAAACATTATTTAGTGAGGCAATTTCAAGAGAAGAGTCCATAACGAAAAGAAACCTCTGATTTCTACCTCAGGTTCATCAAAGGAATAAAAGCTGAGCTTTGCCCATAAAATTGATACTTGAAAACAAAATACATAGTAAATTTCTCCATGTTTTGGGAAAGCCTGTTATTAAAGTAATAAGACACTTTCATCCACTATAACATGCATGTCACCTCCACTACAAAAGAGTTGTGGTAAAGAAACATGCAGATTTGGTAGTCAGTCACTTTGCCTTTGATTCTTCAGCCTCTTGACTTTATGATTTAACTTGAACCAACCACTTGTGATTTTTACAGATCTGTTTCCTTTGTCATGTGATAGGACAAGAATCAATTTTCCAGGCTTATTTACAGATTGAGTAAGGAAGTACACTTGAAAACATTAAGCCCAAACTTCCATATGCCCTCATTACTTAGTAATCACTCTGTCAAACTCATAATCAGTGAAGCATAACTAGATACTGACTGACCTGGTTACCTGCACAAAATAAGATTCTTCAATCTTGAGACCAATTCTTTGCTCATCCATTCAAAATGGCTCCTTTCTCTTTGCTTCCAACTGAGACACTGCTTTCCTTTCTATTATTTAACTCAATAGATTTTTAAAACACTGTTGATACATCAATCATCAAGCCTAGTCAGTTATTGGAAGTGGAATTATATTCCATAGTTAGATTTATTGATGCATATTTGGGAGAAAAGTTAGAATTTTCTCAAGTCTGTTTAACAAATGCATTTCCTAGGAGGAATCCTGGTTTCCTTGAAAGTTGTCTCTGATGATGTTTGTTAATGTTCTCATCCTGCATGATGGAATTGCACTCAGAATCATCTCATTGTTCTTTCCTCCTACAATGTATCACATTTATATTAAACTGTAGAAACAGAGAAAATATTAAATAAAACATTTTTCATAGTCAGGAATCTATTAAAATGTGTATATTTTACCAAAATTTGATAATCAAAAATTACTTCACTGGGAGAGACAGTCATGCACAGAGCTGATGTATGGATACCAGTGCCATAATGCAGACATACATCTTTTTTTATAGGCAACTAAAGGTGATCCCTATGCAGTAACCTAATACCTTTATTTTCAGAATAAAGATGAATACTTTAGTGACTCTGTTTCATTGTATTAGGCATGGAAGAAAGGAGCCAAAAATAGAATAGTTTTGAGTTGATATCTTTTCTTGTCATCATGAGTTCTGAGGGAACCCATTGTTCTCCTAGGAATAGGAGGTTTCTTTCTGACTTTGCAAGAACCTGTGCCTCATCAGCTTTCCATTGTCTTCAGATGTAGGAAAGTACATACCACAAGAGTTAGGGAATATCTACACTTTATTTGCACTAATATTTTGTAAAGGCATGGAGACCAACCTAGGATCTCTCTTTAGACAGAGAGCTATGGTTTTTTTTTTCTTTTTTATATGCTTGGTTTCAGTTTGTGGAAAAATATTATTGTTATTATTATCATAATCATTATTTTATGTTGTTTTTTTATGAAAAGCCTTATTATACATCCCAGGCTAAGCTATAATATGTATGTAGTCCAGGCTGGCCACATTTGCATGTTCCTCCAAGGACTGTACCCTGTTCAGATCTAAGAAAGATTTATCAGTCAGATTCCAGTCAGGGAAAACTGAAGTCATTCTAGGTATTTCAAATAGAATTTGACACATAGAGTTGTTAACATCTATGATAGAAGAATAAGATGCCAAACAGTGAATGACAGGGTGACTCTCAGATAACTAATGAAAACTATCACCATCCTAACTCTGGAGAAAGGGAGAGGTACTGAGCAAACTCAGAAGCTGGGAGTACTTACTGGAAGCTAGAAGTCTGGTTGTATTGATGGTTGGATGTTGGAGATAAATGAAACAGAATTTTCTAACAGGGCTTGAGCTCCCAAAAGAAAGGGTACTCATTTAGTGAAGGAAGGGGAAAGACAAGGATCCTGGTATCTCCTTAGCTTCTGCTATCTAAGTGCTGTAGTAGCACAAATTTGGGTTGTAGAAAAAGAAGACTTTGAGCCAAATATTGGGGGAAGGCTGAAATATCAGAGAGAGGAAGCACCACAGTCAATTGTCACCAAACTGTCTTGCAACTTTCTCAGCCTCACTCCTGGTCTCTTCAGCCTGTCACTTCTGTCAGTTTCTTCTGTTTCTTCTGGGATTACAGCCCTTATATACCCTATCCCAGCCAGGTTGGGATAAAAGGCGTGTAGCCTTGAACTCACAGAAACAGTAGAAGTTCTGTCTCTGGAGTTATGGGATTAAGGGTGTTGGTCCCACTCTGGCTTTCTCTGTGCTGGGATTAAAGGTGTATGTGATTGGCTCAGCTATTTAGCCTTGTATTCAAAGATCAAGAATTTCCTGAGCTGCCTGCCTAGGATTTGACTGTGTGGTCTCTCTGATACCCCAGGACTTATTAAATACCTAACAAATATCCACAAAGTGCCTTTCAATGTCCCCTGCTAGCCAAGAGCAGCAAGGAAATTGGGAACCACTGAAAGGTAATAGGAAGGCTAATGGCTAATGCTGGACTGAATTTGAAACATGTGAAGGCCACTGGGATGGATGTGCTGTGCCCTCCTCCTGGGAAAAAGTACTAACCAGAAAGCACCATTGGCAAACAAGCCTCAACCATCAGCATTTCCATCTTGTCTCAGCTACAGAGAGACTGCTTGATGGGTAATGCTCCACCCAGGTCAGCCTACCTTAGGATGTTAAACTAGAGAATGTATGAGACCTGTCTATCGGACATTCCTCCAACATTTTTAAACCTAATTACAGCCCACGTTTTTTTTCCTGTGCCTGCTTTTCTCTTCTTCAAGCCACAGGTGTCTATACCTTCCCAAAGGTTTGTTCAGTGAAATATTAATTGAAACATGGAGATAATTTCAAGTTGGACAGAAACATACTCAGAAACTCACATGTCAAGCATGATGTAGAGCAAAGAGAGAACAGAACAGGCTTTGAGGACTGGAAAGATGTTCTGTGGTTAAGAACATACTCACTGGTCTTACAGAAGACTGACTTTCAGTTCCTAGAGTCAGAAGCAGGTGGCTCAGACCTTCCTCCAACCCTAGTTCTAGGAGATATAATGGTCTTTCCTCACCTGGCATATGTGATGCATGTTTTCCATGTGGACATATGTGGATATGTATATGCGTATGTGTGTGTATATAAATAATATGTATGTGTATGTTTTGATTTGAAAGGGGAAACCAGGTAGTATTTCTTTTCATATATTTTAAAAATCCTCAAAGAAGGTCAAGTGCCTTGAGCTCTGGAGTAGGTGGGAGCATTATCAGAGGAAGTAAGAGGATGACAAGCTTGAACAGGTTGGGGGCACAGTGATGAGAAGGAGTCTGGGCTCAGTCTCAACAATAAGAAGGAGGCTGCACAGGAGTTAGGTTTGAAGTTCTGCTCCAGGAAGATAGAATGGGATGTGACATGTGTTAACAGGCCTTTGTTTTTAAATTCCCAGCATCTGAGAGAACACAGTCCACTGGGTGGCAGAAAGTCATGTGGATTTGAAATGTTTTGCAACAAAATTTTGTAGACTGCTTCCCCTTTTTGCCCCATTTTGCTTCCCACTCTTAAAGCACAGAAGCATAAGCAGATGAATAGAAGAGGTTATTTCTAAAATACAAATTGCTTAATTTGCAGGTTTTCATGTTTGAAATGAAAGAAATTTGGAAGGCCTTATTACAATTACAGGATGGAATGTTGGACTTGACTGCTGAGAACTTTGATTTAGGGCCAGTTGTAGCTTACACAGAGGCAAAGAATTCTTTTTGCTATTCTAGCTTAAATATAGGTAGTCTCTGAGAATAGTTTTATCGTGCTCCTCATTCAGATCAGCATAGTTATGGAAAAATGTTCTCATCGAATTCTTGAGGCATTGTATAGCTTCTAAAAACTGCTATGTATACAAGGGAATATTTGGATATTCCTGTTACTATCTTTCATGTGGGTGACCTGATGGAGAACTATAGTTAAGTAGAAGATGAGCTTCTTTCCATTGCTGTTCCTGACCTTGGCTTAGGAGTGGTCAATAGATGATAATAGATGGTTTGTACTTATGGATGATCTTCTAGCTAACCAGGACAGCATCCACAGTGACTTGGCTTAAGTTACTGCCACTTTTTTAGGTGTCTGAATGTGGAGACTAAAGAGATATTGAGTATTGAGTCACTTGGTGTCTAGTTACTTTCAAGATTTTCTTTTACACAAAAGTAATTTGATAATACAATTATATATTACAAGAAGCAAGAGCAATAGCCCCATTGCCTGCCTGTTTTTTATTTTTATTTATTTATTTATTTATTTATTTATTTATTTATTTTTATTTATAAAGCTGATGCTAAATAATTAGCAGGAGAATAATTTATGGATGTGTTTATTCTATAGAAAAGCACTGTGGTTCCCTTTAAGCCTCACGTGGTGACTCATACAGAGTACAAGCAAGAAAAGAATGATAATTACATATTGAAAATTGCTCTATCAGGGTGTAACTTCCTCATTCATATTGTGTAGAATGCAGTGAGGATATAATTAGAGCATGGCATGTGTGAAAAGAAATCACCCACTGAATCACTGTGTGGATTTTACAATAGGATAATTCCCAGAGGAACTTTAGGACAGCATTAGAATTTACTGGCAACTCTCTCCTTTCCAGAATTTTGTTGATGCAGAATAAATTAATAAATGTAAAATATATTTTTAAAATTAATGTGTCATATTTTATATCTTTTATTGTGTTTATATGTAATCATATGGGTTATTCTGAGTTTATATACTGCCTATCTCTTAGTTTTGGCCATAAGAAACACACTTTAAAAGGCTTCATCAGACACAATACTTTTATTTTTTTCTAGAGTAAGTTTTTATGCTGAATTAAAGGTGGAAATTGAGATGTCTTGTAGACACATCTTAATTTGGATGGGAGTAAATGGAATCACTTTGATTCAGATTCAACCTTCAGGCAAAGAGACTGATACCCTCCTTAGAAAGGACTCAGCCGCTGGCCAGGATGCTTCGCAGCTAATGAGTCACAGACAAGTGGGAATGAGCTGAAGATGGGAAAGTTAAATTTCGTCTGTCGGCTCTGAGGGCAGTGTACCTTCCATGATGAAATGGAGACCTATGGGAGCTACTGCTTTTAGTTCTCCCTAGAACTTTCTGGAGTTAACCTGGAGGTTGGAGGAAGATGCCTCTGAATAGGATACAGAATCCTGAATTTTGTCATTGCTCTATCAGTGCCTAACACAGCAATCTGAGCCTCATCCTTCAAAAACCAGTGCAAACAGCCTGGAGTAGATGGTAGGCCCTTGAGATTCTAACAAACACTGCTAACTTCAGACTCACACAATGGAAAGGTGTTATGATGCTTAAGCCATTTCTTTAGTTTGAATGAATACATTAGAAGCAGGACATGTGGGTCTCTAAAACATCATAGTCAACTTGACCTTAATTGTCTTTTCTTATAGAAAACATTTGCTAGGATTTTAGCCTCACTCTGCAGGTTTCTTTTATGCTATGTAAGATATCTAACTCTCTGGGCAGAAGGCTTTGAAATGTGGAGCCTCCTCAATTTTGAAGTACTTTTGCAATTAAAAAGACCATTAGTTGTAGCATCAAAATGTAAGGGATCTTAGAAGGGATCTGACCCAGGCTGCAAGCCAATATGTGAATTCCTTAAACAGAGTACCACTTCTAGAAATGGTCTGGTACTATAAGTAATGTGGTAATGTATTGCATATTTAATGAAGTCCGTCTGAAAATCAAAGGACAGAGCCAAGCCCTTGAGGTCTAGGAGTGGTGACTCAAACATCCTCTGGATCTCGTGAATACAAGGCCAAACAAAGCTTGGATGTGGTAGCACACATCTGTAATCCTAGCACTAGGAAAGTTGAATGAGGAAGTGAAATAGTAAGGCAGAGAAGGAGGAGACAGTTCAGCTTCATTGCCTTTTGACAGAGGGCTCAAAAGGTAAAGAATCTGATGAGCTAAGCAGCCACCAGCCAGCCAAGCAGCCTGCAGCCAGCCAGACACCAGAAGCAGGAAAGCAGGACATACAGAAGGAAAGAAAGGCAAAAGGCCCCAACAAAAAACATAAATGAAGAGAAACAGGTTAAATTAAGTTATAAAAGCTAGTGGGACAAGCGTAAGATAAGGCTGAGTGTTTATAACTAATATTAAGTCCCTGTATCATGATTTGGGAGCTGGTTGGTGTCCCAAAAGAAATCCTATTCTACATTAGGCTATTCTTAATAATGTAAACTGTGAGTCTTCCACTAAAGGCTTATGATACCTCTCAAATGACACCATACATCACAGGCACCTGGAAGTTTCACAAAGCACAGAATTTTAGGTTCCTTTTTATAGTTGTGAACCCAGTAGATTTATCATGGGGCCTTATAATTGGACAACTGTGAAAGAATCAGTTGTTGAAGGCTGTGATCTATCAGTGATTTAACCAGAAGATGGTACTGTAATCTGACAGCATTGTTGGGAAGTGGAAGAATTTAGGCACTAAGATATTGTGGAAGGGATTCTGCCATTAGCTATGTGTTTTTGAACAAAGACAGGACCCCTGAGAAAGGAATGATGGTAAGAATTTGAATCGAGCCCAGTATCAGCCCACCAATGGATTCATCACGTGATGGCATTATTGGGTGATAGTGTCAATGGGAAGGAAGAGTCTTATTTGAAGAAACATTTCTGTGGGTGTTTCTGAAACATGCCTCTAGTCTCTGTAATGTTCCTTTATTTTTCACTCTCTGCTCCCTGGCTTCCAAAACATAAGCTGCTTCTCTCAGCCATCCCCTTCCACTGTGATGTAAAGTCAGTTGATCCTGCAGGACCAGGTGCTGTCTGCAGAGTCCCAGTGCACTCTGTAGCAGGGGCAGAGAAAGTCTGCCTCTCACCATACCCACAGCTGCTGCTGAGGGAATTTGCATGGCCACCCACTTCGACCTCAAACTGAGCGAACAAATAACTACAGGGGTCCCTGAAGGACAGACTCAGACCCCACCCAGAGGTGAGGAGGGGTCACCAGACCCAAGCGCCTATATCCCAGCCAAGGAGGGAGAGTTGAGCTCTCATCGGTTCCGGTTCCCATTCCGGGACCAGGTGCTGTCTGCAGAGTCCCAGCACACTCTGGAGCAGGGGCAGATAAAGTCTGCCTCTCACCATACCCACAGCTGCTGCTGAAGGAACTTACATGGCTACCCACCTCGTCTTCCAACTGAGCAAATACATAACTTCTGGGGTCTCAGAAGGACAGACTCAGACCCTGCCAAGAGAGGTGACAGGGGGCACACAAGCCCGAGTGCCACAACTGATCAGGAGCCACCTAATCGTGAACCACTGAAGCCATGGGCAAACGTCAGTGCAAAAACTTACATAATAATACAAAGAACAACATGGTAACTCCAGAAGAGAGTGGCGATCTTACAAATACAAGACCTGAACTGAGCAGTGAAGAGGAAACAGAAGGAAGCAACACCAAAAATTCCTTTTTGATGATCATCAAAACTCTCAAAGAAGATATGAAAAAAAGCCTTAAAGAAATAGAAGAAAATACAAACAAAAAATTGGAAGAGATGAACAAATCTATGAAAGAAACATGCCAGGAACTAAAAGGTGAAATAAAAGCTGAAATAGAAGCAATAAAAAAGGCACAAAATGAGGCAAAGATGGAAATAGAAAAACTGAAGAAAAAAGCTGGAACCACAGATACAAGCATAATAGAGTTCAAGAAATGGAAGATAGAATCTCTGAAGTGTAAGACTCAGTAGCTCAAATAGATATATCAGTCAAAGAG
>PVIH01000404.1:25645-50895 GCA_004025045.1 Sigmodon hispidus
TAACTCAAAATGTTCAGGAAATCTGGGACACCATGAAAAGACCTAATTTGAGAATAATAGGAATAGAAGAAGGAGAAGAATACCAGCTCAAAGGCACAGATAATGTTTTCAATAAAATCATAGAAGAAAACTTCCCTAACCTGAAGAAGGAAATGCCTATAAAGATACAAGAAGCTTACAGAACACCAAACAGATATGACCCCCCAAAAAAGTCAGCGTGCCACATTATAGTCAAGCCACAAAACATACAGAACAAAGAAAAAATTTTAAGAGCTTCATAAGAAAAGGGCCAACTCACATATAAAGGCAGACCCATCAGAATAACGCCTGACTATTCAATGGAAACGATGAAAGCTAGAAGGGCTTGGTCAGAAGTTATACAGACGCTAAAACAGCATGGCTGTCAAACTAGAATACTATTCCCTGCAAAATTATCAATCACCATAGATGGAGTAAACAAGGTATTTCAGGACAAAGTCAGACTGAAAGAATATCTATCTACCAATCCAGCACTACAGAGAGTATTAGAGGGAAAACTCCAACCTAAGGACACCAGATACACCCACGAAATCACAAACAATCAATAATTCCACAGAAGAATACCCTAGAGAAAGGAAATACAAACAAGTTACCACCAAAATGGCAGGAAATATGAATCAATGGTCACTAATTTCCCTTAATATTAATGGTCTCAACTCTCCTATAAAACGTCACACACTAACAAGATGGATACAACAACAGAAGTCCTCCTTCTGTTGCCTAGAAGAAACACACCTCAACTGCAAAGATAGACACAGGCTTAGAATAAAGGGTTGGGAAAAGATTTTCCAGTTTAAACAGTCCTAAGAAACAAGCAGGGGTTGCAATCCTAATATCTAATAAAGTAGACTTTAAGCTAAAAGCAGTTAAAAGGGACCAAGATGGTCACTACTTATTCATCACAGGAAAAATTGGTCAAGAGGAAATTTCAATCTTGAATATTTATGCCCCTAATATAAGGGCACCTTCTTATGTAAAAGAAACACTGCTAAAGCTCGATTCCCACATCAATTCTTACACCCTAATAGTGGGAGACTTCAATACCCCACTTTCAACCCTGGATAGATCAACCAGACAGAGTCTCAACAGAGAAATAAGGAGTCTAAAAGAGGTTATGATGCAAATGGATTTAATAGATATCTACAGAAGCTTCCATCCAAAGGCAAAGGAATATACATATTTCTCAGCTCCTCATGGAACTTTCTCCAAAATTGACCACATAATTGGTCATAAAGCAAATATCAACAGATACAAAAAAATGGAAATAATCCCTTGTAACATATTGGACCACCAGGAAATACAGAGAATTATCAGATCATATTTTGAAAATCTGTATTCCACAAAATTGGAAAACCTAGAAGAAATGGACAGCTTTCTAGACAGGTACCATCTACCAAAACTAAATGAAGATCAGATTAATTACCTAAACAGGCCTATAACCCTTAAGGATTTTGAAGCTGTCATTAAAAACCTCCCCAAAAATAAAAGCCCTGGTCCAGATGGTTTTAGTGCTGAATTCTACCAGACATTCAAAGAAGAATTACTGTTACTCCTCAAACTATTTCACACAGTAGAAACTGAAGGAATATTACCAAACTCCTTTTTTGAGGCCACAATTATCCTAATAACCAAGCTACTCAAAGACACAACAAAGAAGGAGAATTACAGACCAATTTCCCTCATGAATATCAATGTGAAAATTCTCAACAAAATTTTGGCAAACCGTATACAACAATGTATTAAAGATATCATCCACCACGACCAAGTAGGCTTCATTCCAGAAATGCAGGGCTGGTTTAACATACAAAAAACTGTAAATGTTATCCATCATATAAACAAACTAAAGGAACAAAACCACATGACTATATCCTTAGATGCGGAAAAAGCGTTTGACAAAATCCAACACTCCTTTATGATTAAAGCCCTGGTGAGATCAGGAATACAGGGAGAATACCTAAATATAATAAAGGCGATTTACCAGAAGCCGACAGCCAGTATCAAATTTAATGGAGAAAAACTCAAAGCAATCCCACTAAAGTCAGGAACTAGACAAGAATGTCCTCTCTCCACTTATCTATTCAATAAAGTTCTTGAAGTGTTAGCTAAAGCAATAAGGGAATGAAAAGAGATTAAGGGGATACAAATTGGAAAAGAAGAAGTGAAGCTATTTCTGTTTGCAGATGATATAATTGTATACATAAGCGACCCACAAAATTCTTCCAAGGAACTGCTACAGCTGATAAACACCTTCAGCAATGTAGCAGGATACAAGATTAACTCAAAGAAATCAGTAGCCCTTCTATATACTAAAGATAGAAGAGCTGAAAAAAAAAAATAAGGGAAACATTACCCTTCAAAATAGCTGGAAATATTTATTAAATACCTTGGAGTAACTGTAACCAAAGAAGTAACAGACATGTTTGACAAAAATTTTTTTTTTTTTTTTTTTTTTTGATACTAAAAAGAAACTGTTTTATTATGTTTACTACACAATAAGGCATTATTCATAGCGCTAGACAAAAATTTTAAATCACTGAAGAAAGAAATTGAAGAGGATATCAGAAAATGGAAAGCTCTCCTATGTTCCTGGATTGGTAGGATCAACATAGTAAAAATGGCAATTCTAGCAAAGGCAATCTACAGATTCAATGCACTGCCCATCAAAATCCCAACACAATATTTCTTGAACCTTGAAAGAACAATACTGAATTTCATTTGGAATAACAGGAAAGCCAGATTGCCAAAATAATTTTACTCAACAAAAGAACCTCAGGAGGTATCACCATCCTGACTTCAAGCTATACTATAGAGCTACAGTAATAAAAACAGCCTGGTACCGGCATAAAAACAGACTTGTTGACCAATGGAATAGAATTGAGGATCCAGACATTAACCCAAAAACCTATGAACACCTGATCTTTGACAAAGAGGCCCAAAACATTCAATGGAAAAAAGACAGTATATTTAATAAATGGTGTTGGCATAGCTGGATGGAAGTGTGTAGAAAAATGCAAATAGATCCGAGCCTGTCGCCCTGCACAAAACTCAAATCCAAGTGGATCAAAGACCTCAACTTAAACCCAACCACTTTGAACTTGATAGAAAAGAAAGTGGGAAATACACTTCTACGAATTGGCACAGGCGACCACTTCCTAAATATAACACCAGTGGCACAGACACTAAGACCAACAATCAACAAGTGGGATCTCCTGAAGCTAGGAAGCTTCTGCAAAGCCAAGGACACTGTAAATAAGACAAAATGGCAGCCTACAAAATGGGAAAAGATTTTTACCAACCCTACAAGTCATAGAGGACTGATCTCTAAGATATATAAAGAGCTCAAGAATCTAGAGCTCAAAACCTTGAATAACGCAATCAAAAAATGTGGTACAAATCTAAAAAGGGAATTCTCAGCAGAGGAACTACGAATGGCTGAAAGGCACCTGAAAAAGTGCTCTTCATCTTTAGCCATCAGAGAAATGCAAATCAAAACAACTTTGAGATACCGCCTAACACCTGTTAGATTGGCTAAGATAAAAGGCACAGATGACAAATGGATGGATTTGGAGAATATCTTCCTGAGCGAGGAATCACAATCTCAGAAAGATAAGTAGGGGATGTACTCACTCATTAGTGGTCTCTAAACAAACAAACAAGAAAAAAAGCCAAGCATGCCCAAGTGGCAAACCACAACCACTGAATAACTTAGGATCTGAAACACCTTGGACTGACCCTTCGGATCCCACTCCAACTGTAGGAACACCTGACTCACTCTTGAGGGAGGGGAGACAAAACTGGATTTGCCAGGAGTGGAGACTGATCCAAGCATTATTGGGTCAGTGGGACCATAGGACTGTCTGCTCCCTGCCCAGGGAGGGGATGGGGAGTTGTGGAGAAGAAAAAATGACCTGATGTGGTGGGAGGGGGAAAGGATTTTGAATGAGGATATACAGGGATGGGAAAAAAATTCAGAGGGAAAGCTGAACACAAAGTAAATATATGTGTAGCAATCTTATTTAAATTATCACCCTTGATAAGTCATGCTTATGATTTTTATCTTCTTTATAGTTATTGTTAACTTCTCAGCATTTTAAATTCATTTTACTGTTTTTCTTGATAAATACAAAATAAATAAAGAAAAAATCATAAAAAACAAAACAAAACAACAAAAAGTCAGCTGATCCTGGAATAGTTTATTCAGGTATTATTTCACAATGATGTAAAGCTGATTCTCACAAGCAGCTATTTATTATCAAGTGCCCAGGCCCCTTATATTCTTATTACTTCATTTTTAAGGGGAGCCAAAGATTTCCAGTAACTCTGCATGTTAGCTTTGCTATTCCCATTTCACAGATAAAATTGAAACTGGGAAATGTTCTGTAACTCATTCAAAGGCTTCCATAGCCTGATAACTATGAAAGATGAACAGTCTTTATTCCAAAGCACAGTACCTCCTTGCTGACCATGTACATCTGTGTATACAGTGGTAGTTTTAATAAGGATAGAGTAAGATGGTTATGGATGATGCTTATGGAGTTGAAATCTTCATTTTGCCTTGTGGATGTTGTAATTTCTCAGCCTGTGTAAGTTTTACTGCATGATATTTGTACCATAAAATCACCCACTGACATTTCTCAGACATTGTCCCCTTGTTTAGTGGTGTATGGTTTTATTTGATTTTCAAAGGATTTTGTCTTGTTTACATCAATTTTGCTTTACAAAAAGTGAAGAGACTAATGTATTGAATGCCTACTGGTGTGGCATGTTTTATAGATGTGATTTTATTTATGCCTTTCTATATTCTGCAAGCAAACTACTGCTAATCTCATTTTTGTAAATGAGAACTCTGAAGCTTTGAAGGCAAAGAATTTATCCAAATAACTTAGGAAGGCAAATTTGAACTCAAAATTTTCCTGCCTCGTAAACTCATTTTCTGTTCAAATGTTTTCTTTGGCTTTGAAATACTCTTATCCTCAATATGATTATAGTGACCATCCTGCTTTACCAAAGTATGGTCAGAATTACCCATGGATATGACAGCTTCCTTGCTTGAGAGGTCTGAAGTAGACAAGGATTTTTTTGCCTCTCCCCTTACTCCCTAGTGAGACACACAGGGTCTGGAGAGCCTGATATTTATCCATTAGTGTTTCACACTAATGTTTCACAGCTGTAAAAGTAGTCTGATGTCTCCAGTTGCCTTCTGCAAATGGACCCACACCCTAGATTGACTAACGCATTAAAACACCCTTCCAGTTTTCATTTTTCTCTCTACAGAAATAGGACACATCATCTTGGGAAAAGTTTTTCAGGTATTTTTGCAGAGTCTTAGAGCCATGTACTTTGAGCTATTAGAATCCCAATATAAACTTTTATATCATTATTTCATGTATCTGTACTTATACATTATTTGTTATTTTCAAATTTTACCTAGTCAGTCTTATATTTTATATATAATGTTGCAAGTTGTTCCTTCCATCACTTTATATGTAGATTAAATGTGTAATATCCTAGTTATCTTTACCTTTCAGTTTGACATAGCCTAGAGTCACCCGAGAAGGTGGTTTTAACACACTGAAAGCAAAGGTCAGATTGGCCTGTGGACATGTCTGTAGAGGATTGTCTTGATTCTTTATTAAAGTAGGAAGATCCAACCATGGTGGGTGGCACCATTCCCTGAGCAGATGACCCTGGATTATATAAGAAAGGTAGGTAAGCAGGAGCCGGCCATGAGCCTATAAGCAACAACTCATGGTTTCTGCTTCAAGATACTACTTGAATCCCAGCCCTGACTTCTCTTCATGATTAATTGAAACTTGTAATCTGTAATAAAGCTGTTTTTCTTCCCTAAGTTTCTTTTGGTCATGGTGTTTGTCAAAGCAACAGAAAGGAAACTAGAACATAGATGTGTTGATTAATGTAATTTCTGTTTATTAATGTGTGTGGCTGCACAGTACAATAGTCTGTGTATACATTTAAATGATTTGCCTTTCTCTTTTGCACAGGCTCTTAAATAATTTCACAATATGCTATAATAAAAGCAGTACAGTGAAATTATAATACATTTTTATCATTGTACTGTGTATCCACAGAAAGAAAAGACAAGAGTTGTCCTGGAGGTGAACATGTGGTGATGAAGAACATATACAGTTCCAATCCTTAGGTGATGACAGATGTCCAGAAAAGGTTATTTCATTGCACTCTGCCACTAGAACTTCTTAAGGGTCTTTCTTCCAAGAGTTTGTAATGTCAGACATACTGGCTTTTTAAAGAAATGACATGTGAATTTTATTTTCAATTTCTTTAATACAATTGAAAAATCTTTTGACATGTTACTTAACAATGAATAAAATATAATTTTGAATGCAGAATGATTTCAAACCTAATAATAATTGGGCTTTAACTTATTATTATCAATAGTTTATGCAAATTTTTCTCCTTGTAGCTTATGTATTTTATGTATTTTTATCTTTCCCAAACTATATTCTTCAGCAACTTCCATAGATGTCTTTTATATTTATGTGCCTAAAAATTCCTTTAAACTCAGCCAGAACCAACAGTATAGCTAGTTATAGGAGTAGAAGTATAGAATTTTTCCCCAGCTATTTAAAGGCATTGCTTATTTGTCTTCATTACTGATAAAAACTTTGATAGGAGAATAATTACTCTATTATAGGTTATTTCTTTTTTCCATTCTGAAATGAATTATTTGTTGTGTTCTAAAGTTTTGTCAATGTAATGAGTGTAACTTGAATTCCTTGCTTGGTGTTCAGCTAGTATAACTTCCCCAATTTATAACTTCATATTTTATTTCCATAAACATTCCTGTATGTCACTTTCTGAATCCATTTTTAATTTTCATAGATCCTATCAGCTATACATTCTATAGTCCTTCCACTTACACTGTGTGTCTCTAACTACATCTTAGCATTGTTCTTCCTTTACTTTTAAATACTGGATTCTGAATAAATTCTTCAGTCATATTTTCTAGTTATTTATCTTTTTGCTTATTATCTTTCTCTCATTACATTGATAACTATTGTTACATAGGAAAATTTTATACAAATCTATTGCCTTATGCTTTTTTTTCTAATACTATTTACAATGTCTGTTGGTAAACTAGAATGCAGTTGCTCTTGTCAGGGCTTAGCTAAGGTGATCTTGTTCCATGAACTGCTGGATGTGCTTTAACCAGGGGGCCAGAGAAGGATATTCTCATGGTTACTAAAAGATGTAAAGACCATTCAAATTGTGGTGAGATGCCATTTTGCATCATCTTATCTTATTCTGTATTACAGTAACTCTAAGTATCTCTGATCTTTAACAAAGTCAATGGGTACAGAAATATATTTTGCCATTATAGGAAAGCTTCCATACGAGTGACCAAAGGCATAAATACAGCAAAAAGTGAAACAATTGAGATTGGTTAAAGCAATCTACAACTGAATATTTTGGTCTGTGAGGTAACAGAATAATCCTCCTCTTGCCCAGCACAACTGCATCCTAATTGTTGTTGATGTGTTTATCACAAAGAGATCCCTCACTCTTCACTGAATTTATATCCTTAAAATAGGGAGATTACCCTGGATTATTCAAATGCATCTCACTGCATGTATACTTCAAAGCACAGATCTATCTCTGTCTCAAAACAGAAAGATGTGAGAGAAAGGGAAGGAAAAATGATGTAAGGGAAAGGTGATATCATAGATACTCCAAGTATGAAGTACAGGACAACACTCTGTAGAGACAAACCTGACTCTCTCTTTATTTATTAGGAAATTCCTCCTTCCTTCTCTACCTCTGTTGTTCTCTAGGATCTTAAAGGGATCAATACTTCATTTTATGGGTGAACCTTAGCAAGATTCTGTCCAGTGCATCCTGATGACTGAATGTGGACCATGCACTCATACAGTGGCTCATTTTGATGCTCACAGAACTCCCCATCACATTCCAAGTTAGTGGTTCTCAATATGCACGGTTGCAGCCCCTTTAGGGTCACATATCAGATATCCTGCATATAAGATATTTATATTATGATTCAACACAACAACAAAATTATAGTTACAAAGTAGTAATAAAACAATGCTATGGTTGGAGGCCACCACAGCATGAGGATCTGTATTAAAGGGTCATAGCATTAGGATGGTTGAGAACCCCGGCTCTAAAAGCATACTTAATTTCTGGAATAGAAGGAGATTCAAAATTCATCTTGCTCATATTGTGTTTTCTTGACCAG
Source organism: Sigmodon hispidus (assembly GCA_004025045.1). NCBI lineage: Eukaryota > Metazoa > Chordata > Mammalia > Rodentia > Cricetidae > Sigmodon > Sigmodon hispidus. The sequence goes on from PVIH01000404.1 coordinate 33,918, forward strand.
CCTACCATCAGCTATTTTTCCTTAAGGAAGATATTTTAAGACTGTCATGTTTACTAGAGCATACTGCTTCTAGGAATCCAGAAATGAAACTTAAAGCACAGAGCCAGGAGAAAGGTGAAAAATAGAACTAGGGAAAGTAGGAAGTAGAACTAGAAAAAAATTAGGAAACAGTGCTGGTGGAAATACATATAAATTAACTGTGGCTGGGATGAATGAATGAATACATGTATATATATATAAACAATGCCCCCATAAGGTCAGGCTGCAGGCATGCCTATAGGGCATTTTCTTAGTCATTGATGTGGGAGGGCCCAGCTCATTGTGGATGGTCCTTGGTCCATGAGAAAGCAAGCTGAGCCATGAAGAGCAATCAAGTAAGCAGCACCCCTTTCTGGCCTCCGCATCAGGTCTTCCATGCAGGTTCCTGCCTTGTTTGAGTTTCTTCAGTGATGAGCAGTGATTCAGAACAATAAGCCCACTAAACCCTTCCCTCCTCAACTTCTTTTTGGCCCTGCTGTTTCCTCACAGCACTAGAAGCCCTCACTGACATAGCTCCCCTGTTCCTTTTCCTCCTGTTTTCTCAGGGTCCTCTACCATGCCCTCACTTGGCCCTTATTATTTCATTAGGTTGTCTGGCAAGACTGGAGGAGGGTAGAAAAGATGATGGGACTAAAACCCGGTAAGAGAATATGTGAAAAGAGCAGTAGCTAGGCAGCTGCTACAGGGTAAGAGTTCAAGGCTTCCGGCTTCCATGCTGAGGGACTTATGGTGGCAGCTTTGACTCCTGTCTCAAAGTAGTTACAGGGCTGTGGCATAGCTGTATTTATTCATATCTGTGTTTGTATGTGTGGTGCATGCATGTATTCATGTGTATGTGTGCATATGTGGGTATGACTGGGAACATTTAGGTATGCTCTCCTTTGAGTGGAGGTCAAAGGTGGATGCTTGTTTCTTACTCTATCAGGTAAGAAAGAGTTTCTTACTCTAACTAGACCTGGAGCTCACAGATTTGGCAAAACTAGCTAGCTATAAGCTGATTATTTGAAGCTAAGGTGGTCGGAGAGTGGGTGTGAACCCCTGTGCTAGATGGGTTCTCTTGTTCCACTTGTAAGATGATTGACAAATAGTATTATGTTTTGCTTTCTATGTGGGTTCTGGTAATTGAGACTCAGGTCCTCAGGCTGTTTGGGGAAAAGTGCCTTGCTGACATCAACTCCCCAGACCCCCTGTTTTGGTTTGTTTGTCTGTTTATTTATTTATTTATTTTTGTTTCTCTTTTCCAAATAAAAGATTTAGTCAGATTTTTCCACACCTGTGATAGATGCCCGAGAAAACTGCTGAAAAGGGAGAAGTGTTCATGTGGCTCATGTCCCAGAAATTCTAGTTATCAATCACTTGGTACATTGCTGTGGGCTGGAGGCTCAAGATCACGATCAGGAAGGAGCAGCTTTGGATTAGAAGCTTAGTTTGTCCCTAATAGAAAAATGTGTAAGTAGGAGAAAGAGAGGAACCTGAATAGCATAGACCTTGTAAAGATGCTTCTGTCAGCCTCCTTCCTCTCATCAGGCCACACATAGTCCCTTCAGCTTTGGTCATATTCCTATTATGGTGAATTTACCAAGGAAGTATTTTAGGTCAAGGTCTCAAGACCCAATACCTTTTCTAAAACTCACCAGCTAGTAATAAACACACACACACACACACACACACACACACACATCTGCACATGTTCATACAAAGACAGACAGAGAGAAACATACATATATGTATGCATACACGCATACCCTTTGAGACATTTAATATTCACATGATAGAATTTAGAAAACTTTCCTAGTTTCATTTCTTCTGCTATGATAAAATACTCCGGAATAATGCAACTTTGGAGAGAAGGAGATTCATTTCACTTCCATGTTACAATTTATCACTGTCAAGTCAAGGTAGGAACTTAAAAAGTCCAGTCAAATTACACCCATAGTCAAGAGCAGAGAGAGGAATGTATGCATGCACATTGGCTCATTTGCCTGTGCTTCCCTCACTTTCTCCACACTTGTGCAGTTCAGGACACCCTGCTTAGGAACGGAGCTGCCTACAGTGGCCACATCAATGAACTTACCCCACCAGGTGCCAACAGGCCAAACCAAAGCAGACAATCCCTCACTGTGTCAAGTTAATCGTTTAAGCTAATTATCACAGAAGTTCTTTTCTGGGGTTAATATTACATAATGAGCCTCACTGTGGTCTTCTCCCCATGAAGAACTTTTAGCTCTCTTTCCATATCAAAAGAAAAAATATCATGGCTACTGGATATTTATTTGTTTTTCTTGTGTTGTCTTTTCCTTCTACATGATTAGTCCTTGGCACTAATCTGTTGAAGCGTTACCTTCTCAAGGATATTTATTCCTTTAGAATATCACCCATATACCTGTTGTATAAGGTTAATGGCCTGGACTTTCCCATCTAGCACAGGGGTTCGCACCCACTCTCCGACCACCTTAGCTTCAAATAATCACACACAGGCTTATATTAATTTTACCCTGATTGACCTAGGGTCCAGTCATATAGTTTGCTAACTTTTTATTCTTAAACTAACCCATTATTCTTATCCTTTTCAGCTACACGCTTCGTACCTTTTCTTAGAACAGCATTTCAGTTTCTTTTCTCTTTGTTGTCCCCTGGCATCTCTGCAGCATCTGTATCTGTTCTGAGATGTTCCCAGAGTTTTTTTTCAGTCTGTTAGCCTCATGCCTTCAGCCAATCAGCATTTTTATTAAACTAGTAGACAGGACAATTATTTACATTGGAACAGAATACAATACTGCTATATATATATTCTCTAACATGTGTTTTATTTCCATTGTAGTACCTAGCAGCTGCAGAGAAAATCTGCATAAATGTTTACTTCTTGAATTTTAGATACTCCTGTTTTAGGACACTTATTAGCATTATGCAGATAATAAAGTACCTTCTGAGTGAATGAAAATGATGAATGAATAATTCTCATATTAACAAGAGAAAAAATATTTGATTGAGATGGCTGCTCATTTGGTAAAATGCTTGTCTTGAAAACACAAAGACTTGAATTAAATCATAAGATTCCACATGAGAAGAAAGGTAGAGCTATGCTTGCAATCCAAGAGCAGGGGAGGCAGAGACAGGCAGATCCATTGGGTTCACTGGTCAGCAAGCCTAGCCAGTGGAAGATTTTGCCTCAAAAGAAACACCAGCCACAGATCAACACTTGAAGTCTTCTGGCCTTCATAAACACACACACACACACACACACACACACACACACACACACACACACACATAGACATGCATACACACAGACACACAGAGAGAAAAGAGAAAAAAATTAATATGGACCAGTAAGGGTTTTACTGAGAGAAGTTGTGAGGTCTTAAAATTTTCAGCTGACTTTTCAACAGACTCTTCTTGTGTCCACTAACAGGGGCTTGTTTTATTTTGTTCTGTGTCCTAATTCTTTTCCAAATTTTCTTTCAGATGATTTTTCATGCCAGTGTCAAATCTTTCTTAGAACCTAGTTCAATTACTCTTGACTAGATAGATCCTCCAATTTGAATAAGTCAGATATTTCAATGTTGTTCAGACTTTTTTCTTAAAGTTGATATTTTGACAGGAGAGAAAGGGGGGGCAGGAGAAAGAGAGAGGAGGTGGGGAAAGTGCCCACTATTTCAGAAGCTACTTTTCTGACATCTTTAATTTTATTCATTTAGAATAAAAACCTAGTGTGATTTCTTAATGTAATTTGTTCTATATTGAGATGTTCGTTATCTTTATAGATGGCATTTCCATTTGGCTGTTTTGGTTTCAACAGTCACCAGAAATATGGCTTATTTTGAATGATGTATAAACATTAAGTTGAACCTTCAGTTGTATATGTTTATTTTATATTGACACATTTAAGAAATGCGAATTCATGAAATTATGTGAAAATTTTAATAAGAAATGAAATTACATGTTTGTGTGTGCATGCATGTGTGTATGTCTGTGTGTGTGTTACATATGCTTTTGTGTATGAGTGCACATTCCCTTGTGTATGCAGATAACAGAGAAGAACATTGTGTGTCTTCACTGAATCTGAGTCTCTAAAACTAGTCTGATGGTCAACAAGCCCACTAATACCTATTCTCTGCAGCATTGGAGTTATGGGCAGGGAATTCATTCCCTGATTTTAGATGGGGGCGGGGAATTAAACTCAAAGTCTAATGCTTTTCAGGCAAGTTCTTTTATCCACTAAGCCCTGGCTCAAGTCTATAAATTTATATATTCTCAAGTTCTTAGAGACAGACTCACCATTTAAAAAGTGGTATGACCATCTGGGCTCAAGCCTGTGGTCTGTGGGAAGCTTCTCCAGTTCCTGACCCAAAACGTATGAAATTAGGTTTTCCCTTCTAAGATCTCACAGAGGTACTATATTGTGATTTCCCACCTTGTGTAATTTTGCTCTTGATCAATATTCATTTATCACTCATGAGGTATTTTTATACCTATATATAATTTAATAATGTATGATTATAATTATGTGGTTATAATTATTATAATTATATATTGAATTGTGTGGATGAATTTAGACTTAGTTAAAATGAATTGTTATGTTAGGTAGAGATGTAATCAATACCTAAAAGAGCTATTAATTTTTTGTGGCAGGATTTTATATACTTATATGGTTCATGAGCCCATAAGACCCCTAGTCACCTATGTTGCCTGAGATAACTTTGAACTCTTTATTCACCTGCTTCTGCCTCGCAAGTACTAGGATGACAGGTTTGTGCTACCATACTTGGTTTATACAGTCCTGGGGATGTAACCCGGGACTTCATGAATCCTTGTACAAAATAATCCACACTCACAACTCAAGAAATGACTTGAAGACCCACCATATCTGGAGCACCAAATTCACAGAAAATGACTTCAACAAATCTCATATAATAATCATAATTTAAAATAATTAGAGGTTAAAATTGATTGAGTGCATGCCTCTCATAATAATATTTATTGATTGTTGAACATCACATGTGTTCTTGTTTTGTCTGTCCAAACTACATTCTGTTTTTGTCTGTCTGCATTTTAAACCAATTTCTTGCTGTTCTGGCATCTATGGAGAATAGCTGCTTACCTCTCTTGTCTGTCTACTACTTCTATTGTACTATTGGAGGTGATTATTTTTATAAACTGGCTGTCTGCCTTTTTAATTCTGAAATATGTGTATTTTTTACAGAAAATAAATTTTCTCCTTCACTCTTGTATTGTAAATCTTCATTTTGTAGAAGTTGTGTTTTAAGATGACTTAAAAAACAGTTGAACATAGCATTTGAAAAATAATTAACAATGCAAGTGATCAGAGATTTGCTTTTGAGATAGGCTAATTAAAAACAATTTAAAAATGATGGCTATTAAATAACATTGCAAATGTGGGCAGAGCATTTTTACAATGATTTAGAACCATTCCTTTTGGGGATTTCAAATATCTTTGCTTAAAGAAAAAAAGGACAACAATAGTGGTCATTTCTATAGAAGAAACTATAGTTCTATGCAGGGATAGTTAGGTAATGTGGAAATTGTAGACATACTGGATTGAGGCTTAGTCCCAGCTTATTGTAAGCTGTTGCAATGATTGTCTATTCATTCCACACAATGTAAGGCTAATGATCTTTCACTTTTTGTCCATTTTGTGGTCATTCTTGGGCATCCTTTGAAATGCTCAAGTAATACATCAAAACGACATCCTTTGAGTTAATTTGCCCTGTTTAGACAGTGACACTTGACTTGAGAGCAGCCTCTGCCAACTTCATATTTTATTTATATTGTCTGAAACAACAAGGCCACAGTGATCCCGAAGCTTCATCAGTACAATTCATTTGCATCATAGCTTTTCTGTTCCTTTCAAGGATGCTTTGGCATGTAGGACCCTGAGAAAACTGATCTAGTGTTTCTAGAATATTAGATGTTCTTTTCTCCTTCTCAGCTACTGAATAGATCTTACCACCCGGTATGAAAATGGGGAGGGCTTCAAACAAGTTAATCTGATACCCATGGTGTGCTATGATTGAGTTATTTCCAGGTGGATGTGACAGATGTTCCTCCAGTCGCTCCAGGCTTCCACTGCTAAATGAACCATAATGGGACTGACTGCAGGGAAGGACAAATTATAAGTCAGGACACAGTCTGAACCCTGGGTTCTTATGACCTTTGAAAAGACATTGGTCAGGCAGACAATTCCCGATCATTTTCCTGCATGCAGGAAGGGATGTAAGATGGTGTTAGCCACAGTACATCAGGGAGCTAATGTCCTCAGAAATTAGCAGCGTCTTCCTGTTGACACTTATTATCAATCAAGTTGTTCCTTCAACTGTGATGTGTTAACAGGTTACAAATAGAGAGTAGTAAGTCCCAGCCATGAATCATGTCTTTAGAGAAGTCACTAAATCTTGATGGGCCACAATTTCATCATTGTCAAAAGGAACAGACACTACCTTTCTTAAAGTATTAGAAATGAGGTTTTTGTGTGCCTGTGGATACCATGCATAGAATGTAAGTGCCTGTAATGCTTACCTGAAGCATCACTTTTGGTTCTCTATTTTGAATTGTAGTTCAGTAGGAGAGTGCTTTGCCTGGAATTTGTGAGGCCTTAGGTTTGATTCCTGGCACCATCAAACCCACAAACAAACAGCAGTATAATCTACAATAAGTGAACAAGTCTCATTTACTTGCAACCCACTGATCCAAAAGCAACCAACTCTGAGTGAAGCTTGAATAGATGGTATGACAACAAGCAGGTAAGGGATGGAGCTCAATGATAGAACATTTGCCTACCATGATTAAGATCTGGGTTCAATATTCAGCACCATAACAAAGAAAGAATAAAGAGAGGATGAAAGAAGGAGATAAGGACATCAAATGAAGGATGGAATGAAGGGAAGAAAGAGAAAATTTACAAAGTTTCTAGCAGTGAGTTCAGAGTGAGTGTCAGATAACAAATGAGATGGGAGATGACAACATCCATTGGATAGCAAGTGTAGCTATCAAGGAATGGCTGTTCCTTCACATTTGTGGAACCCATTCTCCACCCATGTATTTCTGGCCACAGATGTTTCTGTGTTCACTTGAAACATTAGAGCAATCTCTGGGTAAAATGAACAACATGATAGAAGTACCATCCCAGAATTTGGAATTGGTAGAGTTTGTTTCTCCAGTTTGACTCTAGGGTGCAGTGGAGAAAAGCATGAATGATTTCATCAGATGGATTTACAGTGGTAGCTCACAAGGCTAGCACTGTGGAATGAGGAAAAAGGCAAAAAAGGGGAGCTGTGGGTAGATGGAACATAGTTCATTGTTGCTTGTATTACCTAGGTAACCCAATCTAATCTAACAACTCAATCTGATTGGCTCCCTTTAGGTCAGAAAATTCCCCTTAACACTGACTCATGAGTACAATTATCAATCTGCCTTCTGTAGTTGGATATATAATATTTTGGTTTGATTTGTGTTTTTGTGATAAAACATTCTGACCCAAAGCAACTTGAGTAAGGGAAGGGTTTATTTCATTTTTCACTTCCAGGTCACAGACCACCCACTCTTGAGGGATGCCAGGGCAAGAACTCAAACTGGGGAAACCTGAAGACAAGACGGCTTGCTATTGCATGCAGAATTACTCCAACGTGGGAACTCATGCAAAAACAAAGAATTACAGCAACACATATAGAAGATTCTGGTTGCTAACTGGCTTACTCTCTATCTTTCCTGTTTTCTTCTTCTTCTTCTTCTTCTTCTTCTTCTTCTTCTTCTTCTTCTTCTTCTTCTTCTTCTTCTTCTTCTTCTTCTACTTCTTCTTCCTCAGATTTCTGTCAGCTATATAACCCAGGCCTACCTGCCTAGAGAGTAGTTCTAACCACAGTGGACTAGACACTCCTACATCAATCATAAATTAAGGCAATCCCTCACAAGCACAGTGACAGGCTAATCCTTCAATTGAATCCCTCAGAAGATCCTATGCTATGTCAAGCTGACAGATGAAGTGAAATAGAATGAACAATAATCATTTCAGTCTTAATATACCAAACTGAACTTGAGGTATCCCTGCTACCCCAAATCACTGTTTTATCTTGCAGCTGTGTTCAATCTTTGAGCTGAATGCAACCCAGTATCTATGTATGCCATTAGCTTTAAATCATAATCTTGCTTAGAAATTTGGTGGTTTACTTTAGGTACTGTGATTCTGAACCCCTCTAGTCATGAACTCTATAGATTACATTGTGCTGCAATGTCACAAGATCAATGTCTATTAGAGATCCCTGTCTGTTCAAAGCAATTCCATTCTCTCAATTACTCATCTCTAAAATGGAGTCAACCTTGAGTCTTGTGTTTTACTTATGTTTAGTACATCAGCAAGTCATCTGCTGCTGCCTTCAGTATGTTTCCAGAGTTTGAGAGATTCTTTCTTCATTGTGTTTCTACACCCCCTATACCATGTCATATTCTACACAGAGTGGCCAGAGTAATCTTGCATGATGTTCACTCAGTGGTCCTGCTCACAGCAGATTCTAAAGCATCATTGGTGTTTACCTGCTGTCACTTTCCTGGAATGTTTTCCTCTGTAATTTAATAGGATCTTGGGACTTAGTCCTTCTGTCTAGAATACTTCTTACTGATGGCTGCATAGCTCACCTTTGTGTACTGCTATACTCTTAGATTGAAGAATAATTTTTTATAGTAGGCATTCACTCAAGTTTTTGAGAGAATTAATTTGCTGTGGATTAGGTTATTATGGTATGGGTTGTATCTTAGTATCCTTTTTGTGACTGTGATAAAACAATGTAATCAAATGCAGTTTTGTGGGGGAAGAGTTAATTTAGCTTGCTTATATGCTGGACAGTTCATCACTGAGGGAAGTCAGGTCAGGAGCTCAAGCAGAAACTTGAAGTACAAGCCATGGAGAAACACTGCATGCCAGCCTCCACTCAGCTTTCTTTCTTACACAGTTCAGAATACCTACCAAGGGAATGGTGCTGCCCACAGTGGCTACAGCCCTCACTTATCAATTAAAGAAATCCACATAAGTCATGTTTACCACCAAAACTTATCTAGGCAAATACTTAATTAAGTTTTCCTATCAAATGACCCTAGGCTCTGTCAAATTGACAGTTAAGGTTAACCACAAGAGGATGAGATACATTTTCGGACATGTGAAGAACCTATTTTGTTACATGTAGGGAGCATGACAAGGCATCAAAGTATTTCTAGTGAGTCAAACATTTTATTTTTGAATCTCATTATTTTGCAGTTTATTTTCCACAGAGGTTGCTTTCACTTAACTTGGCTTCTCTTTGAGCTGTTCTTAGATCCTTATTTAGTTAATACTCATTTAAACACCCACTATTCATATATATATATACATATATACATATACATATTAGACCAAAGTTGCAGTTCTTTAGACATTTTATCTTATTTGAAACCATTTAGTTGGCATTATACACTCATTATCTCATTATGCAAGACAAGACATGCCATATTCAGAAGAGTGAAGGAAATTTGCCAGGGTCAAAGTGAGCCAGGGCAGAAGAAAGTCTCAGATTTGATTCTCTTAGTTTCAGATCTGTTGTGTTTTACTCTTGAGTCTTTAGTCCATGAGAATAAAGAGTGTACACTGCGACAGCACTATTACTGACTATGCATTCTTATCTTCTAATGCCACAGGAGATCTAGATATATAGAATAAGAACTAGCCATTTACCACTGGGCCACAAGTCACTCCAACATTTTACAGCTTCAGAGAGCAGCAGGGACAAGTGTTCCATGTCTCTGTAGGTCAGATGTCTGGGAGCAGCTGAGCTGGATGATTCTAGTACAGCACCTGTCCCTAAATTTTACTCTGGACATCAGCTAGGGCTAGGCCTAGGAAGTTACATTTTGACAATTTTTAAAAAATGACTTTTAGATTTTTAAATTTTATTTTGTGTGTGTGAATGTTTTGTCTACACATGTGTATATTCACTACTTGTGTGCCTGGTGCCTATGGAAATCATAAGAGGGTAGTGAATCCCTTGGACTTGGAGGTATTGATGGTTGTGCACCGCCATGAGGATCATGGAAACTGAACCCTCTGCTAGAGCAGCAAGTATTCTTGACTTCTGACTCATCTCTCTATCTCCTATTTTGATAATTTCATATTCGGCATGGGAAAAAGTTATGCATGTATTGGATTTTAGGTGGTAAGAATCAACAGAGCCCATCTCCAAGGCTGGCCATTGCCATCCATTATCTTGTCACCAATAACTTCCAGTCTTCCATATGTAAAAATATATTTTTCTAGTGCATACCTGTAATTTTTCTTATATTTTTCACAGAATCCTATTCTATAAATCAACTCAAGATATTATAAATATTCCAGTAAATGTATAGTCTTCTACTTCCTGCTGGGTCATTTCTCTTGACTTTGGACATTGAATATTTACCAAGAATTAAGTCATTCTATGTCAAGTACTGGCTAGAAATAATTTTTAAAAAATACAGAATTTTTATTCATTAACTTCAGAATGTAATATAGAAGAGATTACATCAAGCTATTTTATTTGTATTTGGGATCACAAATGTTTGGGGGACTGGTTAACTATTAAAATGAGATGGAAAAGACCCAGTAGGTGGGGACCAGTTTATACTGGTACTTGAAAGTTTTAGAGATATTCATAAAGCAATCAAGTAGAAGGGAACATTGTACCTAGAAATACAGTTTCAGCATCAAAACCTGCTTCTTTTACATTGTTATTACAGAAAGACTGTAGACTCTCACTATACCACGTTGTCTTACTTGGAGAACCTGCCTTAGTTTCTACATTGTAGACTTTATGTCAACACAATCAAAACAGTTTTCTGTGGTGGAATGTTCTCTATATGCTATAAATAAAAGACTGTTTTGGCCTATATAGAGCACCGTAGAAGTGGGTGGAAAATCAAAAGACAGACAGGTAGAAGGAGGTTGGAGTTAGTCAGTCTCCATACGACCCTCCAAAAAAAAAATCATAAAAAATCCAGATGAGCCATGGGCCGTGCCACATGGCAGATAGATTACTAAAAATAAGTTAAATTAACATAAAAGAGCTAGCTAATAATGTGCTTATGACATAGGCCAAACAATATAAAGTTAATATAAGTGTCTAATTCATTTCTTTGAGAGATGAAAGGCGCCATGGGCCAAATACAAACCTCAGGCCCAAACGGGCCCAAAAAACCTTCTACAACAGTTTTCCAAATCTATTGCTTATTTAGTCAAATCAGAGTCACACATATCAGTTCTTTTCCAGATAACGTCCATCAATTCCTAAGGCTCCAATCTTAGTACACTAGTTCATTCCATTAGCTTGATTGATATTATATTATTTTCTTTGCTCAGGTCTTGGCTGAAACATCCCTATTTTTCAGATAGTCTTGGTTAACTTTAGCTCTTTACTTGACATGACCTAGAGTAATTGGAGAAGAGAGCATCAACTGAGGGATTGGCTAGGTCAGATTGGCCTTAGACATGTCTAAGGAAGATTGCCTTGATAACACCTAGCCCCACTGTGGGTGGTGCTATTCCCTAAGCATATGATTCTGAATTGGTTAAAAATCTAACTGAGAATAATCCTGTCTATGAGCCAGCAAACAAAATTTTACTGTCCGACATTTTTTGGCCACAAAGTCAGTTTTTTAGTCAATGCTAATACTGTGTGGAATAGCAAATATGGCAACTTCCAAGTTCTTTTTTTGAATCTGTGCCTTGACTTCCTTCATTGGTGGACTATGGCCTGCAATTGTAAGCCAAATAAGCCTTGTCTCCCCTAAAATGCTTATTGTGGGTGTTTAACACAATAGCAGAATGAAACTTGCACACAGGCATTTTTTTGTGATCACTACAGGAAGGAGACATTAGCACACACACAGGATATTTTGTTAGTAAAAACTTTATTATATATCCAGTAATTGTCAGTGACTTAATGAGCATCATCAAGGGACATGTTGAGCATGTTGCTGCCTGCTTATATCCAAGCCCAACTCTCTACTTTGCTTCTGTATTCCTCAAATTGTTAAATATTTTGTAATGCTAATATTTCCTGTGTAACATGGTGTTAAATGGGAAAACAGGACCATGGGGTTTATATGAATAATAATACATGATTAATTCCATATTTGACTTTGTCAGTATCAGGAGGTCCAGATTATTGCGGCAGTGATTGTCATCAGGATAGGCTTTGTCATTCACTTGAATTCAGTCAGTTGCAGCAAAGGACACAGGCTTTGGTTGGTCTAGAGGACTAGAAGCGGGTCCCATGTTTGGCAGAAATGTTTGGAGTAAGAAAGCAAAGTGGATAGAACTAGGTTTCTAGCTCTCTTTGGCTTGAAGTCTTTATGGAACACAGTAGTAATTGCAAAGAAAGTAAATCAAGCTGAAAGTACTTTCTAGAAAGAGGCACATTGTTTACATTCATTTGAATTTTTATTATAAAAGATAGGAAAGTATCCCACAATAAGCCTTGATTATTTACCAGAGACCATGAAACCCCAGGGTCTGCTTACTGGCTTGCTCCAAGCATTTCTATTAAAAATTGACAGTAACTCTCTGTTTAGATGAGCTTTGTGGATCACGGAGGGGAAGAAAAGCATGTTCCCTCTTTGCTACTTGGGACGAATGGCTACACAGGGAAACACACTATTTTTAAAGTCATCGTTAAGGTTTCTTTGCAGCAAGATTATTTTCCTTCCTGGGAAAAACATCGTTTCACTGACAAATTGCCAGAATCTGTAGTCAGGGAAAAGGCCTTGCAGTGATGGCTTCTTCATGCAGGCAAGGATACTTTCCTAAGAGTCCAATATTGCTTAAACTGTGCTGCATTGAATGCTGGGTACACTTGTGTTGTCTCTACTTTTGTAATTAACTTATCCACTCATTCATTTTAATTTTTATGAATCAAATCTGCTGTTAGAGAGTTTTGCACATGTGCACAACATAGGGTTCCTATGACTCCCTACCTACCTCTCTAATGTTTCGCCCAGTCTCAGTGACCCTCAGAAAAATCCCCAGAATCATACCGACTCTCTGAATGCAAAATGCAAGGCAAGTTTGTTTTTATTATTATTATTTCAGTTGTGACAACTGGGCTCTAATCAGAAAAGACTGAACTGAGCTCCCCCCAACCTGAAAGTAAGCCCTTAAAAAAAGCCAAGATCAAACAAAGACTATAGGAATGCTGTTATCAGGCTGGAGTAAGGGTTCAGAGAAATTTTCTTTACTATTGCTGGCAAGTGGGCAGCTGCTGGCTGATTAATTGTTTTAGGATGGGGAGAGAATGCCTCCTAACTGGCCTGGAATGCCCTTTGATTACCCAGGACCTTGGGCACCTGGCTCTGAGTGCTTAGCCTTGGGGGTTTTGGGCATTTGGCCTTGGATGGTTAGCCTTGGGGGTTTAGAAACTTCTCAGCTCCAAAATTGCTCCAGGCCTCAAGGTGGAGGGAGGGACTTTAGTTTCCACATTTATCACCTCCATAAATTTCCTCCCACACAAGTTTTACTCCCATATTCATGTCTGTTTTGTTTTGTGACCCACTGAGATTGTGACTGTGGTACCTGATGGGCTCAGCAGAAGGCATACAACTAAAGATAGAGATTCCCAATGTCCTAGAATGAAATCAGTCGTAGTCAGTGGTCCAGCAGTAAAGGGCCCTGTGAGCCTCCTTCACCCTTCCTTGATGACTGTTGCTAAGCTAGTTTTACAAGGTTCCATCAAGATAACTACAGTTGTGAGTTAATAATTACAGTGGTTGTATAGAGTCTAAAAATGGCATTCTATAGCTCTTTGTTCAATCTTCAGGTTCCTATATACTTTGTGAGTGTTCTTATGTAATATTTCCTGAGCTCTACAGGAAGTGGACCTGCTTAGAGCTTGAACCACACCTATTGTTTATTCTCTTCATCTTGGGATAGCTGTGAGACACTGCATTTACCAAGACTGACTATAAGAAGTGTCTTGGAGAATGAAGGCCTAGAGCTTCTTGCATTGATGTCCATGACCATAAGTATTCAAAAGGCAGTCTGTGGCTATGCTCATTTAATTAGCCATCAGTAATAAGCTTCCATCATGGGCCTGTTTTCTCAGACGTGGGTTATTAGCTAGGTTCACAGTTCTAGGTGTCGTGCCCCACCCACCTTCCTGTAGAGTGGGCTTCAAATTCAATCAGAGGGTAATTGGTTGTCCCCAAACAGCCAAACTACTGTAGCACAGGTGGGCATATCTTGCCTTTCATTTGGTTCCTTTATGCTCCTTTTATCCTTAATAATCTAAATAAGTAACTTCTGTATGTGTGTGTTTATGTACACAATTACGTGTGCCAGTGCACATCTCTTTGTGAGTTTGCATACAGAGATCAGGAAATAACCTCAGGTGCCTTCCAATTTTGCCTGAAGCAGAGTGTCTCCTTCATCTGGAACTTCAGCAAGCTTTGCTAGGCTGGCTGTTTAATAAGCTTCCAGGAATTAACAATCTATTTGTCTCTTTCTTCCATCTCATCATCACTGTGATAAGAAACATGTACCACTGGACCTGGCTATTTTTTTTTATTGGTTCTAGGGATTTGAACTCAGATCCTGATGCTTGTGTGACATGAGTTTTACAACTGAGATACCACCCTAGCTCCTTATATATTAGTTTAAAAATAACAGTATGTTCAAATACATATCCTATTTTTCTATATCTCTCCAATAATTTCATGTATAGATTTTCCTGACTTTCAGTCAAATACAGTACAATGTTGAGGGTTAGTTTCAGTCCATCCTATGTACATTTTTAATGTCTTTTATTCTTTGTAACTGAGCAGTATGGCTACCAGCACTTCACTGAGAAGATAATAATGAAGTTAATCATTTCCCTATAATAGACTTCTAGGTTACTGCCTCTATAATTAACATTACTATGTTTCTAATTAACATTTATAATTAACCCTGATATGAACACTGGTGTGGACAGGTTTTTAATACTTAGCGTTATTTTTGGTATAATTGATACCCCAGTGACAAGCACCCTTTCACTGGGGCCCGATCAGATCTCACAGCTCCACACTTGAGCAGACTCTTCATCTTCTGGGGCCATGCCTGGAGAAAGGTTGCATAGGTGGAGGCTAGAAGCATCGATTAATGGGAAATGGTTGGAAGAGGATGGACATGTATAGCCTAGGAAAAGGAAATTTTGGAGTTTTATCATGATAACTTGAAGTTACAATTTAGCTTTAAATCTAGAGGAAGAGATAAACCAAATGATTTGAAATTCAAAAATGAATAGAAATTGAGGTAGGCATGATTGAGAATTTGGACTACCTAAAACAGGAAGTAGCTGCTTGGTAAGACCATGGCAGGAGTTCTTTGTCATTGGAAATATCTAGTCACAGCAAAGGATTCCAGAGAACCTTGGGACACAGAGTTCCCTTTCAATTTCTTGGTCGTTCTTTGACTATATCAGTGCTTTGGGTGCCCTCTCCTATTTCCTAGTGAACATCCCTATTCTTCTCTAATTGTACTGGGAGTTAGAAGATTCCAGAAGAACTTCTCTAGGGAAGATAAGAAGGGAAGAAACAGCATTAACATGTATGGGAAATTGTTAAGGAAAATTGACTATCAGGAATGTGACATTGCTGAAAGATGACCTTGGGTAAAAATGGCTCTCCTCTCACAAGTCAGCTCTTCCCTGTGACAGTTGTTCTGCAGTAATTCAAAACTACACATATGTGTATCTGTATTTGAATGGACATGCATCCATGACGCACATCTGGAGGCAGAGAACAACTGGGAGGGCTGGCTATTTCCTCCCACTGTGTGAATTCCAGGGATAAAATCAGGCTGTCAGTCTTGGTGGGAAGCAACTTTACCCACTGAAATACCTTGTTGGACCCCACTGTATTTTTTAACATAGTGCTAAAAGTTTGTTGGAACATGCCACCCTGTTCCTCAGCCCCTGAAGTCTTTAGGTTCTCAGTGTTCCCAAAGGAATTAGGAAATAAATTAATATAGGACAATGAATATATTTACAGTCTGGCAAAACATGAAGCTAGGTAAAAAATCTAATCTCTCCCTCCCTTGTCGATAGCCTTCTTAGGAGTTCTAGAAAACTGTGAGATGAAAGCTGGAGAATATGTAAATTTAGATGGGAGTCATTTTAATGGGTTTTTACTAAAGTGTAGATAACTCAGACAAGTTGGTTCCAAGATGCCTTTCCACTGTTTCAGTCTTTTCTCTGTTGCAGATTGTATGTGTGTGTGTGTGTGTGTGTGAGTGTAGTGTAGTGCAGTTTGTATTGCAGTGTAGTGATGTGTATGGGTATGTGAACACGGCAGAAGCCAGAAGAGAGTGTTAGATTTCTTGGAACTGCTGTTACAGGTTGTTGTGAGCCACCTGATATAGGTGCAAGCAACAGAACTTGGGTCCCCTGGAAGAGCATCAAGTGCTCTTAAATACCTAGCCAGCTCTCTAGCACTAAGATCCTGGATCTTTGAGAAAGAAAAGTCCCTGGGGTTTTATGGGATGATGGCTGTAAGACCCTCCACAACCAAGCCTTGGAAGTGTTCTCTATTCTGTGTGGGACTGCAATCTTTTGTGTCTTGTCTTTACTTTAGAGGTCAACTTCAAGTTGAGCTGTATGCTTATTAAGCATACTAATTATGCAAATGAGAAAAGGTGATAGCCTAATAGCAATAGGGAGGGACCTAAGTGTTTGTCTTTGAAATATCTCTTCTCCAGTATGAACTTCGGCATGGGATCTCATTTTCCCTCCCACCTTGGCTGAGCCAATGCAGAACCCCTACACCGTGACCAATGACAAGCATTTTTAAAGCAGCTGCCGGATCAAAGCACAGCTGTGACCACATAAAAAAGTGACATTTGGCCCACAGGGTGACATATTGTGTTGGTTTTTGTCTCATAAATATATAATTC
>PVIH01000404.1:50995-129889 GCA_004025045.1 Sigmodon hispidus
TTTTTTTTTTTTTTTTTTTTTTTTTTTTTTTTTTTTTTTTTTTTTTTTTTTTTTTTTTTTACAGTCATCAGTGGGAGAACCTGGTCTTTTCTATTCTGCTGCCCAGACTTCATGACCTCACCTTGTATTTGTGCTGATGCATTTAGAGGGTATCATTTTTATTTTAATGCATTTAAGACATCTCTGATTTGCCTTTTCTCTCTCTTGATGACTTCTTTGTTCTAACAGACATCTCTCTCTGACCTTCAGATTTCGGAGTGTTGTTTCTCAGCCCCCAGCTGACAGAGGTCATGTCTGTGTTGATGTTAATGTCTAGTCCTCTGATACAGTAAAAAAAAAAAAAAAAAAAAAAAAGAAAGAAAGAAATCAGTTCTGTGGGAAGTTACATTTTGAACTTACATAGAAAATGATTCTATTAAATTGGTATTTTAAAGGGCCCGTAGGTCCTTTGAAGGTTGTGAATGCCACTCCTAACTGAAAATTAAAAGGGGGGACTACTTGAAGAAATTAGAAGGTATGTGACATTCCAGATGATGAGCCCAGAGAATAAAACTCCTTTAGTTTTCTCTAAGAGCTTTCCTTAATCACGAATTATAGTTTACTTATCAAAGCATCAATTTGTCACTCCCCTTCCCATATCAAAGCATCAATATGTCACTCATCTGTGTATAATGTCAGGTTTACAAAATTGCCCTTGTTGTTTACTACAGTGACAGAGATCAAACCCAGGGATTTTTGCATGTCAGGTAAGCACTCAACCACTGTGTTATATACCACGAACTTATTACTCTGAGACAAGGTCACAGTGTGTTGCCCAGGCTGGCCTTAAACTTGTAATAGTCTTATTTCTATAGCCTCTTCAGAGCTGAGAGTTCAGAGATGTACCATACTGTGCCTGGCTAAAAGGTCCTTGTTGACTCCTTAGGTTCCTCCAAAAATATGTCTATTGATGCTCAGTTGGGTTTGTAATTATTTTATTATACAAACTATAGTTAGGATGAATAGTAAAGTTAGATATCCGAGAAGATAAAATTATGCAATATTAGAGGGCTACAATCAACAATTCATTATCCACATGTGTTTGAGGCTTTGCTTTTCTTAGACCAATTCTTTTTACACATTATTAGCTTATTTAAAAGATTTATTTATTTACTTTTATGAAGTTGTTTTTCAATACAGGATTTCACCATGTAGTCCTGGCTATCCTGGAACATACTCTGTAGACAGGTTGGCTTTGAATTCACAAAGATTTTCCTGCTTCTGCCTTCTAAATACTGGGATTGAAGGCATACATCACCATCTCTTGGCTTTCAGTAAAGATTTATTTTTATTTATTTTTTATTTATGTTTATGTTTATGAGTCTGTCTGCAGAGCCCACAGAGGCCCAAGGAGGTCATTGGGTCTTTTAGAAGTCCAGGATTAGGTTGTTCCAAATTGTGTTTTAAACCAAACTGGGTCATCTCGAAAAGCAGCAAATTCTCTTAATGACTGTGCTGTCATTTCTCCAACCACTTTTCCATCAGGTATATATCATATATGTGTGTATGAATATAGACATATTATATATATATACATTATAATGCACACATGTGTGTTTGTGTGTTATTTGATAATAAAATTTTATTTTTTAACATCACAAGCCATTCTTTAGAACAGAATGTGCTTGGTTATACTTATTGACCTTATCCATTTTTTTTACATATTTAATATTTGCCCACTAATCCCTGTGTCTAGATGCTGGGTTCTTAGGTATACAAAACAGAGAAAATGTCAGCTTTTACATTGAGTCATAAATTCTTGTTTTGGCACTTCAGAGATAACAGGAATATTGGTAGAGCTTTCAGAAGTGTCTTCCTTCAACAGGCTAATACTTAAAATAAGTTATCTGTCTATGTCAGTAGCAAGGTAACAGAAATGCCCTCCGCTGGCTGCATCTAGGGAACCCGGCAATTTCAGTTTGTACCTTAGAGGTAAGTGTTGGATGCTTTGACTTCTCTAAAGGACTTGGGTCTATGTGCAGTTTTGTGGGTTTTGTGTGTTTTCTAAGATCAGCATGTTAAGAAATACATTTCCACTCTAAAATTATCCAGTGAATCTTTTTCTACTGGTACCCACAGATTTTGCCCATTATAATGGAGACTGACAGGTTTAGACATCCTTTCCTGAGTGGAATAGTTTTAAAGACTATTGTAAATAGTTTTAATGAACTGTGGGTAACAGTAAAATCATTTCACAGAAGAGATCCATCCTATTGCTGCTTAATTAAAATCTCTCTGCTGGTAGAAAGTTCTCTCTGGTGTTTCCTTTAATGTATTCACGATGCATCTGTCTAGGCTCCCTCACTAGAGATATCTTTCATTATAATCCACTTATCTAAGTTTGTAATTAAACTTCCAAATGTAAAATTTCCAATGGCACATTGCCAGGTTATCCAGTGAACTTTTGTCTTTCTCTGAGAGAAAACACTCTTTAAAATTTTGGGTTTGATAGCTTGGCCAGTTTATCATTTTTAAAGTATATGTTTGCACTATTTGTGGGGTTATAAATGAAGACAACCATTATGCAAACAGACAGCTCAGAAAACCAAAAATGTTAACAACATAAACACACGTATTCTACTCCCTGGGTGTATATCCATGGGAAGTAGAGGAACACAAAAAAGAGATGCCTACACTTCCATTTTTAGTGCCTTGCCTCCATGGCATTCACAATAGCCCTGATATGGAATCACCTGAGGTGTGCATCAATGGATAGATAGAAAAGGAAATGTGGTATATTTATACCATGCTAGGGCAATGAAAGATAAAATGTACTGCATGACAATTGCCTTGAGGCTGGTTGGATTTGTGCAAAATAACATTAAGTCACAAAAGGGAATGAAATCTTGTCATTTGCAGAAACATGGATGGAACTGAAAAACATTGTGTTGTGTTGAAATTAGTCAGAGAGACAAAAATAGCATGCTCTCACTCACACATACGGCTTAATACATTTGATTTTATAAAAGCAGACCATGGGATGTGGTCCTTGGAAGGACAGATAAACACTGGGAAAGGGTACATAGAGGTGTAGGATAATGGATATCAAGTTAAAGTTTGACAGAAGAAGTAATTTATGAAGATATATACCCAGAAGGTTGACTATAGTTCACAGTAATTTATTATGTCTGGTAGATCAACTAGACAGGAAGAGTTGGAAGCTTAGTAACATTAAGCAATGATAAATGGTTAAAGAGATAAAAATGCAGATTGCCCTGGTTGGATCACTGTGTTTTATGTGCCCATATTGAACGATGGTACTATACCCACAGATATTTAATATTCAAAAATATCTGCTTATATGCCTAGACTCATATAATATAGACACATTGTAAGAAAGAATGACTTCTATTTAGTATCAATGATTTCTGCCCATGGCTTTAAAACAGAAAGTAGGTAAAACTAATGTGATCAACTTCTAGGTTACCTTAAGGTAGGAAAATGATAAATGAAGTGTACTTCACAACAATTGCATTCCGGCTGGGTGTATTTGTTTAATATATCTACATGCCATGTGGGGAAGACTTCATGAGTGTAATTTCTCTAATCTTTCTAAGAGACACACTCACACTAAACTCCCTGTTCCACTGACTCCCACAAACTTTCTGTGTCCCTCTTCTGCCAAGGTCCTTGAGACTTAGGTGCAGGGGTTGTGTTGTGTGTGTATCAATTTGGACTGGAATCTATAGTTCTTTATTCTGATGGGTAAGTTGTGGTTTTCTGTAATAACTGCCATTTGTTGCAAAGAGAATTTCCTTGATGAGATGTGAGAATTACATTTGTCAGTGGGAGTAAGGACAAATATTTAGAATGTAGTTAGGAATTATTCCTGTTTAGTAAAACAGCACTGTGGGTACTCCTCAAAGATCCATGATGTCAATAACCCCAAGTAGTTAACTAGATTTCCAGTATTTGGCATGGTTCTATGTTGTTGACTAGGATATAAGCCGAAAGAGAGAGCCGTGGGTTATCACCAAGGTGCTATGCCACTCCTGCACCCTTGGGGTTAACAGTGAAGTGTTGACTGTTGTGATTTGAAGGAGTCATAGATTAGTTGGACTGTTGGTTGTTTGTCCTTTCAAAGCTTGCAGGACACCTTCTGGTACCATGAAAGGTATTCCACAGATAGGAATCTTTCAGGTCAGATCTAGCTCTGATCTTCCATATTCTGCATCCTTGCTGCAGAAGACTGCCTTCCACCTCTGGGGGAACTAATGGCAATAGCAATAGCCTATAATATTTGGAAGTTGTTTGGACAGCCTTGACCAGCACCTCCAATGAAGGCTTCTCATGCTTTGTGTGTGTGTGTGGGGGGGGTTGTTAATCTATCATTTTTGAGAGGGGGCATTGCCAGCTAAGATGGAAAATTTTATTTTATTTTATATGTATATACATATATATAATACATACACCCATAAAGATTTACATGTATATCCTAGGTGTTTTAGTTAGATAGTGGTGTATTTCCATATAAATTTTTGGACATCCTAACTCTTATTTTATCCTCCTCCTCTTCCTTCTGTATTTATTTCCCTTCACTTTCATGATTAAAAGGTTCCCAATTTTTCCATTCCTCACCTAACCTGAGACACAATGACAGCAATAGACACGCTAAAGCTGTACTCTTGGGATGCTTCGAACATAGACCAGAAATTACAGAGAGCTAAGGAATGCCGAGAGCAGGAGAAATGGTCCTTATTCCTGGTCATTCTCAAGGATGAGCACACCACTTGGTTATTCAATCTGAAATGTCAACCTTGGAAACACAACCACACATCATCCTACATGTAACTTTACACAGACTGAACACTTGTATTTATGTATTTAATAATGTGTGTGTGTGTGTGTGTGTGTGTGTGTGTGTGTGTGTGAGAGAGAGAGAGAGAGAGAGAGAGAGAGAAACAACAACAACAACAGAAAAGAAGCCATAAATTTAAAATGGTGAGAAGGGGCAAATATAGGAGAGGTTCAAGGGAAGAAATTGAGAGAGAGGAATTACATAATTATGTAATTAATCTCAAAAACTATAGTAAAAGTATATACATCGCATATAATGTATATATGTATGCATATAAACTAATGCAAATATGTACAAAGTCCAAGAAAGGAGACCAACAGAGAGGCAAAGAGGTGGTGAGAGGGTGTGGCTAAAGGACACCTGTGATGTGAGAATGGGAAGGACACGGAGGATACAGGATATAAGGGAAGGCAGGGGATGGGTGAGAACACAGTGGAGGAGAATCTGCTAAAACACACTTTGAAAATGCTGCCGTGATACTTAACCCTTCACGAGGTGATTTAAAAATAAGCAGGCATCCCGCACATGTTCATACATTTAAACATGGTCAACATTGAATATGCTATTTAAAAGAACATGATCTGTCTTCTTTGATGAGTGTTTTTGCTATAATAAAACATTTAAAAAAGACTCTTTGACTTTGTAAATTTCCCTTTATTTGGGATGCTTCTCTTTAGATTTGGCTCTGCTGTGTGGGGAAGTGATAAGGACACAGAATGGGAGAGGATCCTACCAAATCTCTGGAGTCTAATGAGTGTCTTGTTAATGGTCGATACAGAACCATAGTGAGTGAAAGCTTATAAAAGATAATGGGAGTGACTGCTGGGGAGTTTCATAGGCTTATAAACATGTTATTATTTTGATGTCAACTGTGGACACATTTTCCAATTGCTTTCTTTGCAATATTAGATGCATAATTAATCAGGAGAACACAAAGATGTACTTACAGTTTAACCAGATAATTGTCTTGGCATTAAATATTTAGAATCTTACATAGTAGAAAATATTAATGAGTAATTAAGTATTTTTTTAATTTTAAAGGTCAACATCATTTGAAAAGAGGAAGTTATCTCATTCACATAGTCTAGTAATCCTGGTTTTTTAATAAGGGTCTTTAGTGCAACTGAATGTAAACCCACATTAATCATGCTGCAACCTGCAAGTGTGTGTGTGTGTGTGTGTGTGTGTATAGTAAACTACATATATACAATGTAATTATTAAATCATCCATGCTTCTTCAAGCAAGATACATCGTAAAATGGACATAATAGCATATCCATTTTATTTATTTTATTAAACTACATATGGGCATATTTATTCTATTTTTTTTTACTCTTTCTAAAATATGAGGTTTTCAAATTAAATTTAATATCATTTTTAATTAACCTGAATTCCTCAAACAGAAGATATATATGTGTGTGTATACATATATATGTATATATTCCTTAGTGACTATTTTATGCTACTTCTATTAAGTAGACCTCTCATTTTCTTTTCTTGCAGGATCCTCATCTTGAGAAAAAAGTAGACAATATACTACTTTTCCATTGCTCTGATTTGGGTGTAGATAGAGTAAGGTTATTTTTTTTAAAAAAAAAAACAAGTAATTTGTTAGTCATGGCTACAGAGTTGTATAACTATGAAATTAGGTTTTCTAAGCATGGAAGAGAGCGTTGAGACTTAAACCTGAAGACATCTCTAATGTTTTCAGACTTTAATAATGGCACATGAGAAGCTAGATCTGCTGCAGCATTGACTTGTAAATTTGAGAGCCAGATAGGCTGTCAGAATGACTACTGGACCAGTTATTGACATGGGAACACTCGCTCAGAACTGGTCTGCAGTAGTATAGGAATGAAGGGCTGTGCTTCTGTTAATATGTAGGAGTTGGCTATCAGATATCCACATGGACATGGGTAGTGGTAGGTATAAGGACCAGGACAGGAAGAAAGTTATGGCTGGAGATGCAGGGATGAATATGGAGAAAGAGGAATCCATACATGTACTATTTAAATCAGGACAGCAAACAAAGCTGGGAAAGGGAAGGAATCTGAGGACAGAGCCAGAACCATACAAATATGAATGTCAAAATGAGGAGGATGTGAGAATAGTGTGGGCCAAAGAGAGGGTGCCAGAGAGAAGGAGCCAGCGTGGAAGTTTCACAACTCATCTCAAGTGAAGAAAGTGGGGAAAGACTCTATAAAGTCATGAGGAGAGGATTTTATGATTTCCCATGAGGCTGTAGCCAGTTGGTTATAAAACTACAAGAATACTTCTAAGGTAGGCTCAGAATGATGTAGGATATAGAACTAAAAGATTGCATCGTTAATATGTTCTGCTCTAACTAACTGGCTATTTGATCAACTTATTCTCATAGGATAAACTGAGTTAGCTTACAAAAATAATTACTCCTTTCTTCAGTCAGCAACCTCAGATTGATCAAGGAAAACAAACCTGCTCCTATAGTTTCCTTGTATGTAGTTATCATCTTAAAATAAGTATCTCTTTATGTCATGGAATAGCACTTAAGAAAAGTGTCCAAAAAAGAGGAAGCCAATATGGAGGCTAAATCAGCTTGGCCTTTATAGACCCAGGGTCATTGTGTTCAGATTCATCAGAATATCCCAGCATTGTCCCTTGAACCACTTCTGAGTTGTGTTCCAATCTATGTGAGTGGTAGAGATATAGTAACACAAATTGTTGTTTATTAATAGACACTCTGTGCCAAGGGATTCAGATACTGTGAGACTTAGGATTTACCTTCAGCTTATGTGAGTGGAAGCACACAGAAAGAGGCATGCCAAAATAGAAGCAGGTTTATCTTACAAAGCAGAAAATTGACAAGTTGGCAGTCTCACACAGTAGTTGTGGTTGGATGAAGAACACAGGGTCCTGGGATTCTTCTCTTTTCTCCTTCTTCATGCTCAGGGTGTGACATCCATCATCCCAGTCTGAAGATGACATTCACATTTTGTAGGAAAGCAGCCAATTGCAAAGGTCCTGTGTTTTCTTTCAGGGAACTGAATTTTTTATTGAACAAGGGTGGCATCCATACCTTTGACCCTGCAGTGTATAAATCAATTGCTAGAACTGTGTCATATGTCCAGTATATCTGGCAATATGATTTTCTTCTCTTTTCTTAAATAAGACATATTTTAAAATATGTAGTTCTGGAAGAAATGAGGAATACAGAGATATCTTCATTTACTACTATGTTGTAGTTTTGGTTAGAAACGCATTTAATTCTCTTTCTCTCTTTTTAATCTCTCTTTTTTGATATGTTCTTTGGTAAGAGTTTGTACAAAAGAGGCAAGATATTAATATAAATATTTTCAATTTTTCTGTATGTGATCCTGTGATACAAAACATTAATATATGTGCAAATATTAATAACTGATATGCTTATGTGCATATATTTATAATAGATATATAATTGCAAATATCTACATATTACATGCTTACATTTGATGTCATTAGGATTCTTCAGTGAGCTGCAGAAAGGTTCATCTGCAGTCTGCAGAGTCAATGTACAACAGAAGAGGCTAGTAGTTAAAAGCCAGGGAAATGTTACTAAGCATTGTGCCATTCTAGACCAGAGGCCACACTCTCATAAAATAGAGATGATATCTATTTTCTCCTTCAAAGGACCAGTGTGAATCTTTCATTGGACTCTAGCTACAGAGTGCTCTTAACTCTTCAAAGATATATATTTACAAGATTGAGAGGCTGAAAACTCATCTTCATGCATTTGCTGCAGGGCAAGACTGTGTGTGATGTATCTTAGCATTCAGGAATTCAGGAAGCTGGGGTAGGAAGATTGCTGGGCATTTGATGCCAACTCAGAGTACATGGTGGTTTTGGTTATCCTGGATTATAGTGTGAAACCCTGTCTCACAACGAAAAAACTTAACAGCCAACTAAACAAGCTAGTTGTTTCTTATGCAAAGGTGTAGTGAGGGCTCTTCTGAATGCTGAGAAAGCTAAGGGGGGGGGGCGTATCACTGTCAACTCCACAGTGAGCACTTTACTCTCCAGAGACCCATATTGACACCCTTCATGTTTGTTATGTTATTCGAACATCTTCCAAAAGGGCTAGAAGATGACTGTTCTCATTCATAGTTAAATGATGTGAGGTTGTTAGGTGACCTTCAGGGACCCACAAAGGGTGACAGTAAACAGAGGTGGCTGTGGTCTCAGTTCTATTTCCCTGACTCTGTTCATTGAACATCTTCTTGCTAAGATGTTCTTGAAATAATTATTCAACATTCTTAGGATTATTTCCTTTTTTTCCAGAATAATTACTTACAATGTTTTTTTATGAGCAGTAAGTAAAATGATAGAGAGCTAGTCTTGCATGAGCCACAGATAGAACTTATAAAGTTGAGAAGACTCTTGGCTTTGAAGGACATGAGGAATTGCTCATGTTGGTGTTACACCTCCAGTATAACATAATTTTATCATAGCTAAGGCAATCCCCTTATTTGTGGCATGCACAGAGTGAAACTATTCTTTTTGTTCTCTCATTCTATTTGTGGTGAATTCCTGTATGGCTTCTTAAGGACAATACTTCCCTCTCTTCTTTCAACAAAGACCAGTGAGGTCTCCCCCAAACAGCTTACTGTTTGCTGGAGCTTGGCTTCTCAAGCCATCCCTACCCCTTGGTTTTCTCATCTCTAAAGTGATGTGCTCATATGCATACTTGGAATGTTCATATGTACAAGACTGAAGAGAATTCTCTTCACTGGTGGCCCTAGGATACTGCCATGTATAGAGTAGCACATCGCAGAAGGTGAAGGAGAGCACACTACACTGTGGCAAGACATCATCAGCTCACTCACCAACCATCTTTGCAGAGCCCCTTTCTCCATTGTGAGATGGTGCTCCATGGAAATATGTAAGCACAGGAAGCTTAGCTTCTGCTCATGCCTCTTCCTTTAGGCTGCAGGTAAATTGGAATGATTTCTATGGTTTTTAAGTTTTGTACCTTTTAAATATTCAAGGACTCTGATGATAAGAATGCAGTTAGGGTGAAATGAAATGCATAAGACAGACACACTTTCCGTAGGCTGAATGGCCTTTGTATGATTAGAAAGTTGAGGCGAAAGGGAGAAACTGTGTTTCTTATTTAGTATTCATCATTTTCACGCTTTCCTTGCAAATATATCCTGGGTGCTAAGAGATATAGTAAATAAGTTGATTTGGAAATCCAGCAACCTCTATAATGTAAATTATTCATATCATCATGGGTGGTGTCTCCAGTGTAGCATATTTTATCAGTTAAAACATTTTTTTTCATTTGTGTTATATAAACAGGGGAATGGATCCTCTTGTTCTCTATTCTCTAATTTTGTTCATAGTGAACTCTCACGTTACAGTGTAATAATCACTCCCACTGTGGCCCAAAGAATAATTTGTTGAGTTTCAAGCATTTGAGAGAAAAGGGCAACAAAACTGTGTTGCTAGTCCATCCTGCATGGTCCATGAGCCTGGCAGTGCCCCACCTTAGTTATATATGAAACACTGCATCTTGATTCATGGCAGCTCTCCAGAAAGACCAGGTTCCTGTATTCTACCTTTGATTGTCTTAGAAAAAAATAAAGCATTAGATATACTGGAAAATAACTAATAATATAAATAATTTGTGGGTCTTTGGGGGGATATGATTGCTGTAGTGTCCTGTCCAGAATATTGTCATACATTCTTAAATGTCTTCTTTGAATCTTATAAAATAGCAACAATAAGATCCAAAGAAGCCCTATGATGTCTTATAATTGGTGCTTGCTAATACATGTGTTGTCCATGGAACATAGGGAGTCTCAAAGCTATTCATCCTGGAGATGTTAGTCTCTGAGTAAAGAGTCTTACCCTAGATAATCACTGAAGGAGGCCTCGGGCAGTGGGTCCTTTTGAAAAGTCAGAATTGGGCTGCAGGCCAGTGAACAGTACCCAGAGGAGATGGAGGCTCAGAACATGCTGTGTCTAGATAATATTTTTCCAAGTAAGATTCAAAAATTGATGCAGAACTGAAAATATTGGAATATGACTCCTTGGCTCATCATTGTGGTCTCACTACAACTCATAGTCCATTGCAATCTCTGTCTGACCTTCTATTTATAGCCATTTTAAAGAGAGCAAATATACTTTCCTTTAGTTCATACTTGAATCACTTGTATGTAGTTTTACATATGATGTATGCATGAGAATGAAATCTACTAATGGGAACAGGCAAATCCACCTATATTGTGCCAGTTTTGTAAAAGGCACGGCTTCTGTAGAGAATTGTTCCTTCTAGCTAATTCCATTGTTTTAACTTTTTGCAATTATAGCTTACCCTCAAATGCAATCATCACTTTTATTAAACTCCATCTGACATGACACTAACTTAGGCCCACTATTGTATATTATTAAATTCATTTGCTTTTGCCTAGGTATATTTTTCACCCTTTTAGGAATCATGGGAAGATTTATTATTTTAGGGGGCAACATAGCTTATTCTGTTTTATCATCAAAGTAATTGACAGTGATGTCTTACTATAAATGTCCAGACAAGTCTTTTATCAAATTTATATTGTACAATTAATCATCTATTTGTCTTTATGTGTTTGTAGAAAATATTATATTGAAATAATAGCCTGGATTTAGTGGAAGTGAGACATTGAGACAAAAGACCTAGGCATATTTGAATATATCATGATACATCTAGACATGGTAGCACATACTTCTTAATCTCAGCTCTTGGGAAGCTGAGGCAGAAGAGAGAGACTGTGGCTGAAATCTGTCTCCTCTTACTCTCCAAGAGTTTTTCTATTTTTCTCAAGTTCCAGCTCTGAAGACAGCAGTCTTCTTATCAACAGAGTGGGAGAATTACATGTGTGTGACACTCACCAAAGCAAGAACTTAGAATATATTCATTTATATACTTTGCTCAGGACACTGACTACTTGAATTCTGGAAAAGAACTCACAGGCAGAACAATCTTCCAATATCAAAATGTGTCTACTTGAGAATGGGATATCTTTTTCTGATCCACACACACACACAAAGTCATATGAAACTCTTAGTGACCTTAGAATGAATTGTAATTTAGTGTCCATGATACCCAAACTTTAGCGAAAGCACAGCTGAAATGGTCCATATTTTTGGCTCTTTGCACCAAGGATGTGTGCTAAATTCATTTGTCAAGGTCAGAAGAATTAGAGCTAAGTCTAGTAGTGTCTTCAAGGAGCCATGGAATCTAACAGGCCACTCTTGAGAATAAACAGAGAACAGGTGAACTTTTTTTATTTCAGCCAGAGCCCTTCACTTCTGTTCTGTATATGATATAGAAGTCTGAAGCAGAGATTTGGGTTGTCTTTTAAAATATTTTCTTCATTCCTGGATTGTGAGAGGTGACCAGAGAACTATGTAATCAAAGTTTGTTGTTTGGATCCTTCTGGAATAAGTTTTACTAATTTGTGCTCTGCCACTGTAACCTTGATCTATTCTGGGAATGCCATGAGACTGCCTCAGATGCCACTTACTGTCATATGTTTTCTTTAATGTAGTGTTCAGTATCACTTGTCTTCATGAGTAGCACTGGGTGAATTCTACAAGTGAGAGGGGATAGAGCAATGGCTCCTTATGAGGAAAAATATCAGACAAAAGAAGGTGACCTGACGTTATTTCTGGTGCTGGGGAAACAAAAAACAAAAAACAAAAAAAACCCTGAGAATGACCCATTATCTATCTATCCATCTATCTACTTACCCACCTATCCATTTATCTTTTATCATATCTATAATCTATCTGCCCTCTAAGTATCTATCATATATCTATACCTCTACACATACATATATACATAAATACACACATGTGCATATATGTATTTGCATATATATTTTATAATCAAATATAAAGGTTATTTCTATTCTCTTCCACTCTAGGTATAATTTTTTTCTATTTAGACAAATCAATTTGGAGCTGGAGTTGTAGAAAATATGTAGAGTAACATTTGTCTAGCATGCATAAAACCCCTGAGTTCTGTCTCTACTATTGCAAAAAATACCCAACAAAGATGGCTATATGTGCATAGCTGGTAGAGACATCAGATTTTATGTATTCTAAAGCATATCATTTTAGCCCTAACCCTTTCTAAGCTGTGTCTCAAGTTTTGCTTTCTTTCATAAGTATCAATTGTTCATGCATTCACATTTTATATTTTATTGCCCAGTTTGAGTTTTTTCTCTTATCTTCATGTCCAATCCTACACTGAAGGTTTTCTCTCCAGTCTATCTTCTGTTTATCAAATCTCTCCTTATAGTTTTACTCATTTGTAGTAGATGGAACTATTTTATCTGTTTCATAACCCTGATGCCCAACTTATCTAGCCCTATTCACCAGTAACTGATGATGCCCACTAGTCTTGTTATTTAAATGTTATTTGCTCTTTAAAAATCCCCCCTGACATTCAGGGCCCTTTATAATTTCATCTCTAACCAGTATTCCAAACCTCATTTCTACCCTTCCCTCCCTCCCCTTCATGTCCTTCAAAGCAACCACCCACTTAATCACCAGTTCAGGAACACAGACATAACCAGCTTTCAGTGCCTTATTCTTTCAGATGTGCCCTCCTGGACTCTGTCAAGCCATTATGTTTCCCAAAGGCTCTTTTCACGTACTGTCTTGTGTATTTCCCTCTATTTTCTCTCAGCGATGGCCTCATCCTGAAGCATTCCTCTCACAGCTGTTAAGGATGCTCGTTCCTCGCCCTTTTTGAGTCTTAGTAGTGTATGCCAATTTCTCTCCTCAGTTGTGAGCCCCTCAAGGAATTCATCTGAACAGAAGGAAGCAAATATATATATGAGACATCCTCCAAACTTGATTACTTTTAAGAATAAAACACTATGTAATGGGGCATCTGTTATATGATCATGTGACAGTCACTTGCAGTCGGAGCGTGTCCTGATTGCCAAGCAGTAGCACTCACCTGTCTGTCTGTTTCTTGCTTTCAGGATTAGGCAAGTGAAGACATTGGAAAATCTGAAGAATGTTTCCAAGGAGTGATCTGGCTGTCACTCACTGGGTTCTGAGGAGCATGAGGAAGCTCTTTCTAGTGTTTTCTCTCTTGCTGTCCCAAGCAGCTCATTTGGAAGGCAGAAAGGACAATCAGTTCATCTGGAAAACAGGTAAGACTATCCTGGCTGTTCATTTGTCCTACAGATATTTAGGAGAATATTTTGTTCATATTCGTGGGGTAGTGAGAAATTTCCAAAGATAGACTATTTAATATACAGCTTACATTAAGTTTATTAAAAAGTTGTTTTTATATTTGTTTGTTTTTTAATTATTTATTTATTTGTGTGTGTGTGTGTGTGTGTGTGTGTGTGTGTGTGTGTGTGTGTGTGTATACAAGCCTGCCGAGACCATAAGAGGGTACCAGATTTCCTGGAGCTTGAGTTACTAGTGAATGTGAGCTGGTCATTTGGGTGCTGGAAACCAACCATAGGTCCTTCAGCACTGTCACCAGCTGAGCTGACTCTACCCTCTTAGGTTTTCATTCTTGCTTAATTCTACCCATGCTGGTGATACTTGTTATCCTTTAGAATTTTTAGCTTTTGTCCACTACAGTTATCATGTTTATAGTTACATCTACTTCTTTTTTCACCAACTATTTCTCAACTGAGAAGCGAAATACAACTTCTGAGTGAAGCTGATCTACTCAGCTGAAAGACTTTGGATCAATTTATCTATGTCATTCTTTCAGGTTCAAACCAGTTAGCTCTTTATTGTTAAATGTTCTCCAGTACAGATTATTACCTGTGGGCTTGGGAGAATGAAGAATTACCTAAGTAGTGCTGGAGATGAGTTCTTGCTGCTCTTGCAGCGGACCCGAGTTCAGTCCTCACCTCTCCCACATCACATGGCTCACACCAACTGCAACTCCAGCTCCAGGTGATCCAACACTTCTGACCACCAGAGGCACCCACATGCACACATAAACACAAAATTTTAAGAAATCTTAAAGATTATTATCTGACCAACTTTGCTTATGGATGGTGGCTACAGCATTACCTGCATGTATTTAGGGGCTCTTAGCTATCTTGTGTACAGTTTCTTGTGCATTTATGTGAAGTAGTTGATTTCAAGTTTTCAAACTTATGTATAGCATATACTCTCTACCTATATCCTTAATTTGCCTGTGTAAAAGATTTGTGCATTTTCATTTCCAACCATAGTAATTTATTAGCTCAAATTATAAATCCCAAACATAAAGTTGTTTCTCTCATATGGCTCTTTGTATCTCTAATGCTTTCTTTGCCATGGATTTTAATTTTCTTAAAGTTTCACAATCAGATCATTTACAATATTCATTACTATTTCAAGAGTCCATTCTTGCAAGTATAGATAACTTATATACTTAATATCTTGGAACGGGAATGTGGTGGTGGAGAAGATCTATGGTCCGCAGAGAGTTTTCATTTTGCTCTCATCATCTGTAAATTAAATAGACTGCGAACATATTGTCACCATGAAAATATGTTTAAAAGTGATATTCATAATATTAAATGACTTTAAAAATGAAGGTGAATTATGTTTCAAAGTATATTAAGTAAAAAAAGCCCAGTGACATTAGAGATACAGCCTGAAGAAAACTTAATTGCATTAAAACCTCTATAAATTAATTTAATTGTGGACTTCAATACTACACTAGTGATTTATGCCCCCCTGTATGCACAGTCATATTACTAAGCATTAGACATAGTTTTAAAATCAATATTGCATAATATAGGGGACTATATTGTTTACTAACAGAAGTTGAATGTTTTGTATGAGTGGGTATGTATGTGGAGGCCGGAGATCAGCTTCATTTCTTATTGGCCTACAACTTACCAACTAGGGTAGTATGACTACTAGCACACTCCAGGAATCCTCCTGTCTCTGCCTTCCTGGTGCTGGATTGTAAATGTGTGCCACTTTGCCTGGTCTTTCTGCCTCTGAGAAATCAAATTCTTGACCTTGGCAAACACTTTACCAAATGAGCCATCTCCCCAGTCCAGGAAAGACAAATATTTCATCAATTCAATCTTTATCTGGCTACCTTACTGTCTGATGTTCTCTGAGAAAGGCAATTAAAATGTAAAGTGGCAAATCTGCAGCATTAATTAGATGTGTTAGGAAAATGAGCTTATTTAGAAGAAAATTTATGTGTGTGTTTTCTAAAAGTAAGCAATTGCGTTTCTGGAGAGAGAAGTCTTTCCAGAAGACGCAAAGCATTGTTGAAAATAAGCGTCAAAGTGGACGTTTTCATTTCCTGCAGTGACTGACTATGCTCTGCAATTTCTAAACCAGTGCTTCTCACCTTTCCAATGCTGTGCCTCTTTCACAGACTGCCTCATGCTGTGCTGACCCTTAACTATAAAATTATATGCCACTTCATAACTCTAAGTTTGCTACTGTTATGAATTATAATATAAATATCTCTGTGTTTTGATTGTCTAAGGTGAACCTGTGAAAGGGTTGATCATCCCCCAGTGATGTGGTAATTAAGAATCCCACAGATTAAGATCCACTGTTAGTATTAGTACATGACCATCAACTTCAAAAGCAGAAAAATATCAACAGTGAAAAAATCACAAGCAGAATTCACACCCATTTCCTTTGTATCTTTCAAATGCCCTTCTGTAATATGTATGACTTCATACAATTGAATCTCTGCTTTCTTTGTACCTAGCCTTTATCATACCATGATGTCTTGAGAAATATTACATACTAGGTTGCGCATGCCAGTCTCATCCTTTAAAGGCTGTTTCGTATTCTTTTATGTTCTTGTTTAATTGCTTGTCATCTCAGTGGTTTCTGTTTTTTTGCTATTGTACATAATCCTGATGTAGATAAGGTATTTTTTTAAGGTAAGCAATAAGTTGCCTTGAGAAGTCATCTCATCCTGTGGAACAATTTGGGGTCATAACCTTTAAACTTTCCCTTAACACTTTTGTTTCTGCTGCGCGCGCGCGCACACACACACACACACACACACACACACACACACACATACACACATGTTTATTGTATTTCATATGAAAAATTTTGTTGCTGAAATTAATTATACTTTTATAGTAAATTATGAGATCTCTGGACACAGATGAATTCAGGTCTGACGTAATCTGGAATTTGAAGAAATTTTCTGAAGACTCAGGTAAACATATATTACATGAGAAGCTTGGAAATAGTCTTTCTGGTTTAGATTGGATGCCATCTACTTGCTAGTCTCCATTGTTTTCTCCCTAATCAAAAGGTTAGATGTCAGTTAACATCATCTAAATTAGAGGCATTCCTACGTAAGTCCAGTGAAGCCACAACCCTATCTTTCCCAAATAGTTCCACAAACTGGGGACCAAATATGCAAATTTATGAGGCTTTGGAGGCTGGAAGCAGAAACACAGGAGAGATACTGACTTGGCCTGGATGAGTGAAGTGATTCAAGTTGTATTGGTGAGGTGACTCATTGAGAATCCAGCCTTAGTGCTTACCACTAAGGCTGAGGCCTTGAGTTCAAACTACAGGACCCACATGACAGAAGGAAGGAAATAACCATCTCACGTAAGTTGCCCTCTTACCTCCACATTTGACTTGTGGCACTCCCCACACACACCCCAACACACACACACACACACACACACACACACACACACAAGTAAATAAATAAAAAATTAAAAGGAAAATCAAGGTATTTCTTCTGTGCTGTAGAGGAAGCAGAGAGTGTGTTGTGAGGTGCTCAGTATCTGCCACACTTATGGTTTGACCTTGTGTGAAATTCAAGCCCAGGTATTGATCCCAATTTGGATATATACAATCTGAACATAGGAGAGAGATGGTGGATGTGAGGTAGCAAAGAGGTTGAAATTATAGCTTTAGAAATGCAGATCTGCACTCGGAATTTGTGATGCTGAATATGTAGAGAATAACATTTTGATTACAACCTTTGGGAGCCAAATGACACTAAAAAATCATGGTACTAAAATGCATATAACATAAACTTTATCATTTTAGCAGTTTTAAAGGTGTAAAATTCAGTGAGATTTAGCACACTCACAGAGAGCTGGAGCTTTCATGGATACCTTGTTCCAGAACGTTTTCACTAGCCAAAACTACATTTTACAAGTGAGCTTATAAAAAGACAGGAAAACAAATTTTAGTTCTTGATAATAAAATTTGAAAGAAAAAAAAAACAAGTTCTGTAGTTATTTCTTATGATCATGTTTAAAAACTCTTTTTGTCAACATGTAATGAGCCCTTTTAGTAGTATAAATTATACTAGCATTGTAGAAGGAACTAAAGTGTTCTTTCTAGAGGGAAGCACCCCCAAATCCTAAGTGTCTACAGGGGAGAGTTATTTCACTTCTCAGAGCCCCACTTATTGATCTTAAAATAAAAGCATTAACATTATGTGGGATCATTTCAAAAAGTAATATGAAATATTGGAATATCTATTGAAAACTGGCTACTCAATGTTAGCTGCTGTTTCTGGTTTTTTCTATGTCTCTTTTACAGTTTTTTTTAAAACAAATGATGTGTGTGTTTGTGTGGTGGTGTTGTCTAGTTGTATAGACATTCATCACTGGTTGTAAGCCATTGGACATGAGTGTTGGGAACCAAACTGGGGTCTTCTGCATTCCTAACCTCTGGCCCATTTTCTCCAGCCCACATTTCCATCACTATTGTCTAATGGTCTCATGTTGCTATATCTATATTTTAGTGTTTTGAGTTTTTAATGTAATGTACTTCTTTAATCATACAAATTAAGAATTATTTGATAGTTACATGTATTTATTAAGAAGTAATTTTACTGATTTGAGGTATAAATTTGTCTGTATATTAGGCTCTCAGATAATTTCAGTACCACATACCTGATAAATATGAGAATAATGACCTCCATTTTATGAGCAAAGTAAATAAAATAGAATTATTCACTTGAATAAAAATATATTATGTCAATGACATTGCAAAAGAATAAAGCATCTTATCTATGTTCATGGTTTACCATACCTTCAATAATATTTTCAGCACTAAAATATTATGAGGAAAATTGCATTATATATATTGCACACATACATCCTAAACCTCAAGACTCCTAGAGAAAACAAGATATTCTTACAAGAGATATTTTGTTTTAATATCTGTTAGAAATCCATAAAATATTTCCTCTGGGAATTAGATTAAATTCAAATCATTTTAATTACTTCTGTGGACATTAGTTCATCTAAGGGGCA
This sequence comes from Sigmodon hispidus, assembly GCA_004025045.1. NCBI lineage: Eukaryota > Metazoa > Chordata > Mammalia > Rodentia > Cricetidae > Sigmodon > Sigmodon hispidus. The sequence goes on from PVIH01000404.1 coordinate 70,082, forward strand.
TATATTTAATAGACCCTTGGTGGTTATATTCCTGTAATATCAGAAATCCTTGGCATATATAGCATAGATTTTACTGCTAAAAGTTATAATTATTTGTCCTTAAAGACCTCAAGCACTAATTTTATAACGTTCCTAAGAAGTAAGAAGAAAAATCTATATTATGGAACAAAACAAATTACTGTGCTATTTCTTTCTAAATAGAACTAAAGTGTAGACTTTAAGGTAACAGGAGATTTTGCTGTTTTGATGTAGTCCAGGTAACTAGAACACACAAAACTGAGGGACACTGTGAGTGTGTGTGTGTGTGTGTGTGTGTGTGTGTGTGAGAGAGAGAGAGTAGTAGTAGTATTGTGATGGGTTGTGTTGATGTGAGTCTGTCTGCATGTGTATTTTGCTGTCACTTCATTTTTCTGTGATTTCTGATCGTGTTTGGTGAAGACACAGAATAGATATGCATGGGCTTTTAGTGTAGCTGGAGTTCTCAGCATGAGGGGCTTTAAGTACCTTGCTGTCCAAACAGAGTCCATAGACATAGCTGGTCTGTCTCCGCACTTTTCAGGAAAAAAAATCTAATATTTACTCCTACATTTCTGTCTCTGTTTTCCTTCTTCCTTCCGTCTCTCCCTCCTTCCCTCCCTCCCTTCCTCCTTCCCTCCTTCCCTAACTCTTTCTCTCTCATTCCACTGTCTCTATTTCTTTTAAAACAGAGTCTAAGTATGACCTGAAAATTCTTTGGATTTTATGTTATGTCCCCCTTTTCATTTCTGATTTTGTTGATTTGGATACTCTCTCTCTCTCTCTGCTTTTTGGTTAGTTTGGTTAAGGGTTTATCTATCTTGTTGACTTTCTCAAAGAACCAACTCTTTGATTCATTGATTCTTTGTAATGTTCTTTTTTTTTCATTGTATTGATTTTAGCTCTAAGTTTGACTATTTCCTGCAGTCTATTCCATCCAGGTGAGTTTGCTTCTAATTGTTCTAAGGCTTTCAGCTGTGCTGATAGTTCTCTAGTGTGGGATTTCTCTAGGTTTTTCATATAGGCATCTAGTGCTGTGAATTTTTCTCGCCAGGCTGCCTTTATTGCGTCCCACAAATTAGGGTAGGTTGTGGATTCATTTTTGTTAAATTCTAGGATGTCTTTGATTTTTTTCTTAATTTCTTCCTTGACCCAGAGGTGATTCAGTTGAATGATGTCTAGTTTCCATGAGATGGTAGGCTTTCTGTGATTTTTGATGTTGTTGAACTCTAACTTTAGGCCATCGCGGTCTGAGATGATACAAGGGACAATTTTCACCTTTTTATCTATTGATATTTACTTTATGATCAATTATGTGGTCAATTTTAGAGAAAGTTCCATGTGGTGCTGAGAAATATGTATATTCCTTTGTGATTGGGTGGAAGCTTCAGGTCATACTTTGAAAATCTAGAGACTATCCTCCTCAGTGAGGTATCACGAACCCAGAAAGGTAAGCAGGGGAGGTACTCACTCATTAGTGGACTCTAAACAAAAAAGCAAAAATCAAAACATGTCCAAGCTGCAAACCACAACCACTGAACAGCTTGGGATCTGAAACACCTTGAACTGTCACCTTGGATCCTACTTCCTTCAAAGGAACACCTGACCCAGTCTTGATGTTGGAGTGAGAAAATTGGATCTGCCAGGAGTGGATGCTGAACTAAGCCATATTAGGACCTTGGGACCTCCTGCCCTTGCTGGGGAGGAGATAAAGAGATGTGGAGAAGACAGAGTGACTGGAAGGGGTGGGAGGGGGAAGGGAACTTGAACAAGGATATACACAGATAAAAAATACGACTTTATTCATAATAATAAAAAAGAAAATCTATACTCCACAAAAATGGAAAACCTAGAAGAAATGGACAGCTTTCTGGAGAGGTACCATTTACCAAAATTAAATGAAGACCAGATTAAATAACTAAACAGACCTATAACCCTAAAGGAAATTGAAGCTGTCATTAAAAGCCTCCCAAGTAAAAAAAGTCCAGGTCCAGATGGTTTCAGTGCAGAATTCTACCAGACATTCAAAGATGAGCTATTACCAACACTACTCAAACTGTTTCACACAGTAGAAATTGAAGGAATATTGCCAAACTCTTTTTATGAGACCACAATTACCCTAATACCAAGCCATTCAAAGAAGCAACAAAGAAGGAGAATTACAGACCAATTTCCCTCATGAATATTGATGCTAAAATTCTCAACAAAATTTTGGCAAACTGTATACAACCAAATATAAAAAATATTATCCACTATGATCAAGTAAGCTTTATCCCAGAAAAGCAGGGATGTTTCGTCAAATGAAAAACCGTAAATGTCATCCATCATTTAAACAAACTGAAGGAAAAAAACCACATGATCATATCCTTGGATGCTGAAAAAGACTTTGACAAAATTCAACACTCCTTCATGATAAAAGTCCTGGAGAGATCAGGAATACAGGGAAAATATCTAAACAATAAAGTCTATTTACAAGAAGCTGTCAGCCGATATCAAATGTAATGGAAAAAACTCAAAGCAATCCCACTAAAATCAGGGACTAGACAAGGTTATCCTCTCTCCCCTTATCTATTCAATATAGTTCTTGAAGTTTTAGCTAAAGCAATAAGAGAACAAAAGGAGATTAAGGGTGTACAAATAGGAAAAGAAGAAGTGAAACTATCTCTATTTGCAGATGATATGATTGTATACATAAGTGACCCACAAAATTCTACCAGGGAAATTCTACAACTGATAAACACCTTCAACAATGTAGCAGGATACAAGATTAACTCAAAGAAATCAGTAGCCCTTCCATACACTAAAGATAAAAGGGCTGAAAAAGAAATAAGGGAAACATCACCCTTTATAATAACTGCAAATAGCATTAAATACCTTGGAGTAACTAATTATAACCAAAGAAGTAACAGATATATTTGACAAAAATTTTAAATCACTAAAGAAAGAAATTGAAGAGGATATCAGAAAATGGAAAGACCTCCCATGCTCCTGGATAGGCAGGATCAACATAGTAACAATGACAATTCTACCATCATCAATCTACAGATTCAATACACTGTCCATCAAAATCCCAATGCAATGTTTTACAGACCTCCAAAGAACAATACTCAGTTTCATTTGGAATAACAGGAAAGCCAGGATTGCCAAAACAATTTTGCTCAACAAAAGAACCTCAGGAGGCATCACCATCCCCAACTTCAAGTTATACTGTAGAGTTACAGTATTAAAAACAGCCTAGTACTGGCATAAAAACAGACTTGTGGATCAATGGAATGGAATTGAAGATCCCGACATAAACACAAAAACCTATGAACATTTAATCTTTGACAAGAGGCCCTAAATACTCAGTGGAAAAAAAGAGAGTATCTTTAGCAAATGGTGTTGGCATAGCTGGATGGTAGTGTGTAGAAAAATGCAAATAGATCCAAGCCTATCACTCCCCACAAAACTCAAATCCAAGTTGATCAAAAACCTCAACATAAATGCACCCACACAGAACTTGATAGAAAAGAAAGTTGGAAATACCCTCCAATGAATTGACACAGGTGATCACTTCCTAAATATAACACCAGTGGCACAGACACTAAGAACAACAATCAAAAAGTGGGATCTCCTGAAACTGAGAAGGTTCTGTAAAGCCAAGGACACAGTCAATAAGACAAAACAACAGCCTACAGAATGGGAAAAGATTTACACTAACCCTGCAAGTGACAGAGGACTGATCTCTAAAATATATAGAGAACTCAAGAAACTAGATCCCAAAACCTTGAATAACCCAAGGTTATCAAAAAATGGGGCTCAGAACTAAAAAGGGAATTTTAGCACAAGAATTATGAATGACTGAAAGGCACTTAAAAAAAAAAGCATCTTTAGCCATCAGAGAAATGCAAATCAAAACAACTTTGAGATACCACCTTATACTTACCAGATTGGCTACGATTAAAAACATGGATGACAGCCTATGCTGGAGAGGATGTGGAGCAAGGGGAACACTCCCCCATTGTTGGTGGGAGTGTAAGCTTGTTCAGCCACTCTGGAATGCAGCATGATGGTTTCTTAGAAAACTGGGAATCAATCTCCCCAAGGATCCATAAATATCACTCTTAGGCATATACCCTAAAGATGCACATTCACACTCCAAAGGCATTAGCTCAACTATGTTCATAGCAGCATTATTCATAATAGCAAGAACCTGGAAACAACCCAGATGCCCTTCAACTGAAGAATGGATTAACCAACTATGGTACATTTACACAATGGAGTACTACTCAGCAGTAAGAAAAAATGATATCTTAAAATTTGCAGGTAAATGGATGGATTTGGAGAACATCCTCCTGAATGAGGTCTCACAAATTCAGAAAGATAAACAGGGCATGCACTCACTCATTGGTGGACTTTAAACAAAAAAAGCTTAGCATGTCCATGTAGCAAACCACAATGACTGAAGAGCTTGGGATCTGAAACATCTTGGACTGTCATTTTGGGGCCCATTCCTTCCAGAGGAACACCTGACCCAGTCTTGATGTCGGGGTGAGGAAAACAGATCTGCCTGGAGTGGATGCTGAACTAAGCCACCTTGGACCTTGAGACCTCCTGCCCTTGCTGGGGAGGAGATGAACTGATGGAGAGAAGAGTGAGTGACTGGGAGGGGCAGGAGGGGGAAGGGAGCCTGAACAAGGGGATGAAAAATAAAATAAAATAAAATAAAATAAAATAAAATAAAATAAAACAGAGTCTGGCTGTTTAGCTCAGACAGATCTCAAATCCTGGCAATCCTTCTGGCTACTGTGAGGAGGCTTACCTTACAGGTGTTCACTTCACCTGAGCAGCCCCCTATCCAAGTAACAGACTCCTTCTTTTTAGCTTTTGGTTTATGTAAACCTGATACCTGCCTTAGATTTGCTTCTAGGCCAGTGGTGAATGTCTCTCTCGTCTCCCTCCTTATTCTTCCTTACTGCAGTCCTTCTAAGTATTTTTATTTAGTTCAGTCGATGGCTTTTTTTCTATGCAGATTCTCTCTGCTGAGCCAAGCACTGTACTGCACCTCATTCTTTATTATTTAGCTCTTTATGGATAAATGAAAAGCTGCCTCCCATGTGTTTTCCTTTTGCCTCATTTTCTTGAGGCTTGCTGCTGCTTTCTGCCTAATGTTCTACTCAGCACTCGGTGTTCCCCAGTGTTAAGGCTCAGATCTAAAGACTGCAAGGCATTCTCAGCATTCCCTCTACTTTGAATGTCTTTCCACAGCCTCTGCTCCTGATTCACTTAAGTACAGCAAAGGTGTGAAATGTGAGTGTACCTTCATCCCTGATTCTCAAATCTCTTGCTTGCATTTCTGTTTCTCTGCTTGCTTTATTTTCTAGGTCTGCTGAAGTTATCCTGTAGTATCACTCAGAGGGTATGTTGGTGTTCATTTTTCAAATCCTTTCATATTGGGAAGGGTCTCTGAGCTTGTCATGCCCTGAATGACAGCCTGTGTGATGGTTAGTTTTGTCAAGCTGACTCAGGCTGAGGTGATCTGGGAAGAGAGACTCTCAGTTGAGAAAATGCCTCTTTGAGATTGGCCTGTAGGCAAGTCTGTGGGGCACTGTGTGATTAATGATTGATGTGAGTGTGCTCAGCCAACTGTCAAAGGCAATGTCATCTTCAAGTAGGTTATCTTTGTGTGTGTGTGTGTGTGTGTGTGTGTGTGTGTGTGTGTGTGTGTGTGTGGTGTATGGAAGTCATGAGCCATGGAGAGCAAGCCATTAGAAAACATTCCACCATGGTCTCTGCTTGAGTTCATGCCCCAAAGTCCTTTACTAATAGATTTTGATGGAGGAAATAAGCCAATTAAACTCTTCCCTACCCACATTGGTTTTGGTCTGCATTTTGTAACACTAATAGAAAGCCAGCTAGGGCAGTTTGGGTTTACAGGTCAAGATTAATAGACATGTTCCCTTAAAATGACCAGTATTGAGGCTGCTGTATCTTATTGCTTGCAGTGCTGTGACCACACATGTTGATGTCACTGAGACCCCATCTTGGTGCAGTCCTACCTATTTCTATGCACCTCTTTGCAGCATCTGGACCTGTGCCTTTCTAAGTCCCAATGATGATGGACTTAGAGATGAACCTATTTTCCTAGTGTTCTCTTTGGCATTGACCAGATGTGTGCCTTGGAATGCTCATGTTCTGTTGTTCTGAGATTTATTTTTACCTTTCCATTGAACCCAGGACCTTGTCAATACCAGGCAAGCTTATTGAATGAAACTGCAATCCAAGCTCTCTCTTTTTTTCCAGTTTGGAGACTAGTCTCACTAAGTTGTCTAGGGTGGGTGTAAAGTCAGTCTGTAGCCCAGGCAAGGCCTGATGTGCATTCTTTCTACCTTATCCTCCTGAATATTTGAGACCACAAACTTGTGCCTCTTGCCCTGCTTCTTTTCAATATATTAGCATTCCAGATATCATAATGGAAGCTCATTCGTTTAGAAGTCATAGCCAGGACTTCTAGACTGAAGAGCTGCCATTGTTACTGGAGATAAGTTTCTTACAAATCTAAATCTAGTTATAATTAAAGATCTTTACCCTGGGACTGTGTCATTGAAAGTGACATCTAAGAGATGACAATAGAGATGTTCCCAAACAAACAGTCTTGGAAACCACAGGTTCTCATTTATCTCTTGTATGAAGATCGCATAGCTTGTGGTCCCCACTGGCCTGCCCCTCTGCAAGTATGTTTACTCAGCCAAGTGTTTTTATTTTGTCTTAAGAACTTTATCTTTTCTGTTTATCCAAGTCACACCAGGGGTTTTATACAAGTGACACAGAGATTATAATCATATCCCAATTCTCTGTTGTTATATAAATTCACCCACAGATATCAGCTTAAACTGTAGCTTTTATTTTGCTCACACATTGAGGCTCTGTCTGGCTATTGTTCTGGAGAGGTGTCAGGCATACAGGTTGTCTAGAAGGATGACCTACTACCTAGCCTGTGGTATCTGTGGTCAGGGGAGCTGAGGGTCTGCAGTATCTCTATTTCCTGTGTGATCTCTTACACTGAGTCTTTCAGAAAGTGATGATTATAACACCATGGTTGCATTCCTCCAGGCAATCCTGCCCAGAGAAATGTAAAGAGATATATATTTCCTTCCAACTTAGCCTGGAAGTCAAGCTTACTCGTACCTTTACTGTGTTCTGTCAGTGACAAATATCTCCAAGAAGTTCTGCACTCCATTTCTTGATAAACAGAGCAAAGAATTGCAAGTGTTATATGTGGTGTGTGTGTGTGTGTGTGTGTGTGTGTGTGTGTGTTTGTACATTTGTGTGCTGCATGAGTGGATTTTCAAATACCTGGAGGAAGGATAACACAGTTGGCCTTCCTCAGGCATTATTTACCTTTTTTATTAAGACAAGGTTTCTTCACTGGCCTAAAACTTGCCAAGTAGCCTAAGGCTGGTGCAACAGTGGGCTTGGGGAACCTCCTGTCTCCATCTCCCCAATACTGTTTGCAAGAACATGTTAGCACAGACGACTATTTTTGTTTGTTTCTCCTCATTGGTTCTGGAAATTAAACTCAGATTCTTGAGCTCCTCAGTGCCTGAGATATCTTCTCAGCTCCTCAGACAGGCTATTAAACCATTTTTATCCACCACTTCTCTTTACACCAGTTAGTGAGATGGGGTACAAGCTGTTACTCCTAGCCACAATGAGTATCCCTTTAAGGAGGCTACCACCAGTTGATCGCAGTGAGCAAACCCTCCTTACATTGGACTTATAGGAAAGAACAGGAAGAGGGGCCTCTGCAGAAGGACCTCATTTTAGCCCTCCTTTCTTTTGTGAGTGGGGTAACCAATTCATGCCTTCCATTTTGTTTGCTTATCTCAGGAATGTTCTCTTGAGGAGATGAATTTTGCTATTTTTCCTGAAGAGATTGGACAAAGGACAGAGGAAAAGTTAAGAGTTCAAAGAGTTCAATTAATTCCATTTACAGACTTTTAGTTACTGTTTATTTTGAGATACAAGCATAATTTTTCTATAGCAGCTCTAATCCCCAAGCCTTTGTGGGTTTTGAAAATATAAATTCTCATTTCATCATAAGCATTCTCTTCTGTGAACACATAGTCTCCAGCTTGCTTCTCTGTGTCAAGTGGCTTAGAGTCCTGGTTCTATTTTCCACCTTCCAGATCTAATTTTTTCCCATGATGTCCCTTACCATAGTTTACTGTTATTTCATCAGAGTAAGAAAGGACGTGGAAATATACATATGTGAAGTTCCTCCCTTAGCCCCATAAATGAGAAGTTTATTCATCCATTGCTGCTCTCCTACCCTTGGGCTCATAGTCTGGAATGCAAAGCAGTTAAACTGGGTTAATCTTATGGTAACTGATTCAGTTCTTCACTTTGAGACTTTACTACAAAAATAAGCTAATAATAGTTAGATAAACTGGCCAATAATTCTTGCCCAAGTAAAAATGTATAAGCACTCAAACAATGATACCTAAAATAAAACTGGGGTTGGGGAGATGGTTTAGTCCCAGAACTTACTTGAGAATCTGGTGTGTTTTCACATGTCATCTTAGCACTGAGGAGGTCAACACAGGAGTGTCCTTGGGGCTTGTCCCATCAGTCAAGTTTCATTGGTGAATTTCAGGTCAGTGAGAGACCTTGTCTTAGAAAATAAAGATGCATGGTTTCTGAGGAACACCACCACAGGTTGACTTTTTATCATCCCCTGTGTGCATACACACGCACACACACACCAGTGTATATGCATCCACTTATCCACACTCAAACACTGATACTCCATTTTTTTTAAGATCCAGTTAGTGTTTATTCGCTTGAACATATGGATATATGCTATATTGAGTTATTGGATTGGTGACTAATATAGAAAAAACTTCTTCCTGGTGGTCAGATTAGCAATAGAGTAATTCCTACATGACACCTGGCAACATCTGTCTCCTCCATGACAGACTTTTGGTATTTTAGTTTGAATTGTAATTTAGAAATAGGAGTTCTTACATGAAATAAGCAAGAGGCAAAATTCAAAACAAGTCAGACATCAAAGGGAGCCGATGACATGATTAAAGACTGTATATATAGCAGAACTATGTGTCCTTGAAACAAGTTTAGTGAAAGTTTCTCTTTTAATAAGACTTAGTAAGTGAAGCACTTGATTGGAGTTCAGATCCCTCAAACCCATAAAAGCTGAGTGAGCATGGTAAGCCAGCTAATTTCAGTACTCCAGGAAAGAAAGAGCATCCTGAGGCAAGCTGGTTACCTATGCCAGCTCTAGGGGCATGCCCTGAGTTCAACTGAGACACTTTGCTTCAAATAATAAGATAGAGGGCTCTCATCCACATGTGTGTACCTCTCATATACATGCTCTACCATACACATGCATGTCCAGCCCTCATACATTCAAACACACAGCCTCTCATTCACACATACGCATAAAAGAAAGGTTGCCTTTTGAACTCTTCCCAGTTATGAATGTCAGCGTTATAAAGCATCACCACTCTAGATGGTGGTCAAAGTCTACCTGTGGGTGGCTTCATCTGAATTTACACCATCCATGATGCTACTTAAACATCTCAACCAAGTTTCTAAAACATTGTAGCCATAGATAACATCTAAACAGTGCACATCAGTGCTGTGAATCATACCTGAGACTAAGAGAAATAAATGTAGACATTAAATACTACTTATAGTCGCTACTGAATTTCAAAAATACGTATTGTTAAAAATATTTTTGTAGGAAAATATGACCATGAATCAAGCAGCTCATTTTGTTGTTTTCCTCCACCTTGATTTACTGTAGAAATTAAAATGTGAATTATGTAGGTAACCCGTGAGATTCTTATCTCATCACTGATCACCTCCCTCTAAAACAATAAAATGAAATTGGTTCTGAAAGTTAGAGTTACAGAAAGGTGGACTTCACTCATCAATACATGTTGATATAAAAGTAATACCATACATAGTGAGAAACATGGATTATTTTTGTTTGTGCAATTTTTTTTCCTCAGGGTTAATCACTTTTTAATTGAATGCAGCTGCTCAGAGATTTCTTTGGCTAAATATTCACTATGTTAGGAGGGATTTTGAATTGAAATTTTTTTTAAAGATATAGTTGTGAGGTTTAATTGCTTAGCTGCTCATGTACAGAATTATATTTTATTTCCAAATGCCGACTGCTGGGAATTATAGAGGAGTTGATGGTACATACTACGGTAGAAGAGGGCTCAGAACATGGGTATAGAAACCACACTGTTGGCTGCTGCTCTGTGCTATGTGAGGTCTTAGTGTCTGGCCTCTATTGATTAGCAAGCAGACATGAATGAAAACTCTATGAAAGTAACTCACACTCCATAACGAACTGGATTTTCTGTGCTTGGAGTTAATATTGCATACTAATGTCCTACTGAGTGCTTAAATAATGCTACTTTATCCCTTGCTAATGAGGGCTACCTCAGGAGACCATCTGTGTCCTCTAACTTTGCTGTGCAGAATGTAACCTAGTTTTGATAAATAGGCTGCACCTAATGATGACTATAGTTTCTCTACAAAGACAGATGTTATTTCTCTGTGCTTTATAGCTTATGCTCTATAATAAGATTTTCAACATGGCCAACTTTTTGCATGTTTCTAGTGGAATCATTCATCTACTTGAACTGTTTTGAATACTGGGCCTCTCATAGTTCCTCCTGGCATTCCTTTTAATAAAGCTCGGTTTGATTGGTTTCAAAACAAAAGGCATAACGCTGGTGAATTCTACAGAAAGCAATAATGAGGATGATAAGGTCGCAGCCTTTTTAGGGATGGTTTTATGTGGCCTCTAGGGAAAATAACCCAGTCTTGAGACTAGACAGCCCCCCAGGACTGGCTTCCTTCATCTTCAGTCTTGAAGTGAGAAAGAGTTCCAACATGAGTGGCACCATTATATTTGACAAGCAGTTTAGAGATCATTATATTTATGAGCACCCTCTCTTTTAGTTGTCCTACATAGGCCTCTGGGGAGCTTAGGGTGTTCCAGGCAGGACAAGGGCCCCAGGATGGTTAGCTTTCATTTGTCAGCTTGCAGCAGCATGGGGTCACCTGAGCAAACAGCCTCAGTGAAGACAATACAGAGATTAAGATGACCTATGGATATGTCTATGATGGGTCATCTTGTTTGTTAATGGATAGGAAGAGCTAGGCCACTGACACAGCACCATTCTCTGCACTGGAGACCCTCAACCATGTAAGACAGACAGAGGGATGAATCAGGACAGGCAGTCACTGTGGGTCTTTGTTTCTCTATGATCTTGACTTTGGATGAGATATGACTGGCATCTTGAGTTCCAATCTCAACTCCTCCATTAAACAAACAAACAAGCAAACACATCTTTTTCTCATTTTCTCATATATTTCTTTTATGTCAGTGTGTTTTCTTTTTTTTTTTAAATCATAGTCACAGAAGGCAGAGTGGAGTAGATACTAACTGGTTTTCCAGTTGAAGAAACTGCATATGAAAACAGTTCATGTCAGAGCAGAATTAAGCCCAGTTAGTGATGGAATCAAGATGAGCTAAAATTTTTCTGATTGGATTTTCATTATGAAAACATCTTGGGTTTATGTCTTTTGAACCTTTGAACTTACAACTGCTTATGATGTTGTTGGTCCTCATTTTAAAATAATCTCATGAAAAAAATACACCCTTTTTACTTTCCCGAGTTTTGTTTTAATTGGTTATCATTTTGGATGGCTGATGAACCAGATGAACAAATATTTTAGGTCAAATGAAAGCTACTCTTTATAGAAATTTATACTTATAGTATTAACAACTATTATCCAAAAGACTAGCTTTTTTTCTTCAATGAAATATAATCTATATAACATATAATCACCTCATTTAAATGTTACTTTTGTGGCATGTTTACCAAGTTTCCAACTATTGACATTGTCTTGATTTGGATTATTTTTATCTACCAAGTGACATTTTTCCTAGCTACATACATCTTAGATCTATTCCAAGCTCTAATCCTGACAACCAGCAATGTGTATCCTGTCTCTAGATTTTCCCATTCTACATATTTCTTTCAAATATAATCATACACTATTGTATTTCATGACTACCTACCTTCACTTCCCATAATTTTTTGAGATTTATCATATTGTAGCATACTAATACTTTATTTTTTTATTTTGAGATAGGATGTAGTGTAGTCCAGGCTGACCTCAAACTGTGTATGTAATTGAGGGTAGCCTTGAACTTCTGAACTTGACATGCTTGGGCTCTGTGCACTACCACTTCATTTCTTTTCTTTTCTTTATTTTTTTTTTGTGGTCTTTGTAATTAAATCTAGGGCTTTATGCATGCTAAACAGCAAGCTACCAACTGAGACACACCCTTAATACATCATTTCTCTTTATTGCTGAATATTTTTTGTCCTATGAGTGAAGCACTTCTTTTGAATCTGTTCATAAGATTATAACTAACTATCTGCACTGTTTCAACTTTTTGGCTACTATAGATAATTCTGTTATTAATGCCAGGCGCAAAATTTGGTGGACATTCATTGTCATCTTTCTTTGGAGTGAAACTGTTAGGTTGCATGGCAACCACGGCCATATGTTTTTAAAAGCTGGGAACCACTTTCTAACACAGCTGTGCCATTTGTGTCCTTTCCAGCAGAGTGGGACAGTCCCTGCTTTCCCTGGTTCTTCTGAGTCTTCTGTGACTGTCCTTTCCATTCTTGTCATTTCAGTGGGAGTGAATCAGTATCTCTTATGACTTAGGTTGGAATTTCACTAATGGATGATAGCATTACATTTGCAAGAATTTGTTATCATTAATATATTTTTCTCTGATGAAATGACTCTGGAGATCTTTCTGCATTTATAAGTTGGACAGTTTGTCTTATTGACTTGCAACAGTATACAGTGTATTCTGAATTTTATTGTTTTATTGGCTATGACTATATTTACAGATACTTTTCACTATCATATGTCTTGCTGGTTAAGCTATTGAAGTTGTCTTTTGAAGTGTGAAATTTTGTTTATAGATAAAAGTCCAATTTACATGTGTCCTTATGGAGTACACTTTATTTGCTGTGTCTACTGCATCTAAGAAATCTTAGCCTTCCTTATGATCCCAAAGAATTTTGTACTATATTTTTATCTAAATTTCTTTTATACTCTCACTATGAACTATTTTACATAAAGTTTCAATAATACAAAGGGACTCTGAAGTTAACTTTTTGTTTATTAATACCCATCGCCTCTGCATCATTTGTTAGAATATAACTATACTTTTCTCATTGAGTAATTTGACATCAGTCATAAAGAAAAATGTGTGTATGTGTGTGTGTGATGAACATAGAAAGGGATCTATAAAACAGAAAAAATATTAATAGATGTTGGAGAAGAGTGAATGAGAAGTTACAGGAGTGTATGTGACCTAAAAGCAGAAAAGAGAAATATTTAGAGGAAGAAGTGGACCAGCACGAGGAGTGGACCAAGCTTTGGGGAAGGACAGTGAGAAATGTGGAGGAACTGGAGCAGAGCATGGCGATGTGTATGTGTGGAAATGCCATAATGGAACCTACTTCTTGGTCTGCTTTCAAAGTTATTTAAAAACACCCACATAAAATTAATTGACTTTAAAAAGAATTTTTCTTGACTATAGGATGTATCTTAGGGCCTATCCAGTGTCTTTTTTTTTTTTTTTATTTGTTGAGAGTGCCCAGTTTGAATGAAGACCTATAGAACTTTCATTTCAATAAAGCTTTATTTAAAAATCAACCCTATAAGCTATTTCTAGTGCCCTAATATTCTAACTCCTGGAGAGTTAAATTTCTTGTTTTTGGCTTAGAGCTCACTTGAATTGGGTATTAGCAGATGGCTTAAGCAACTCTACTTATCATTCAGATGTACCATGCATGATAAATACTTGCTGCTCTCTTAAATGCTATTGCAAAACTGTTTTTACTCTGCAACTTTTCTTCTGGCAAAGCATGCTCAATCTTATTAGGTAAGCTGGACAGTGTATTTCAGTTAATACAAATAGATTCTATGCTCTAGTTTAGAGTGAAAGAGAGTCATGGTTATTTCTGAGTACTTAAAGTTTGGTAGTATTCAAAGATTACAAGTATATGCTTTGAGTTAACTTTCCCTGTTAAAAGTAAAAGATGAAGATTGCTGGTAGGAATATCAGATGGTTATCAATTATTAGATATTTGTGTGTTTGAGCTTCATCAACAATTCTGTTGAATTCAGAGAACCAAATGACTCTTACATGTTGATATTAGAAGCTAATCTTGAGATGTAGTGGATAATTGACATGTTGTAGAAGGTCTGCATTCACTCACTTGTTGGTAATATCCCAAAGGACTTAGCAGGCAGCAATAGGAATATTGCTTCCTGATCATAGCATGTCCTGTATGGCCAGTCATGAAAAATCACTTTTCAAATTAGAACTTAATAAAAACTTTCCTGCTTTGAACACTGAACTCCACTCCCTGTGCGATTAGTGGTTTCATTTCTTTCTCAGCAGTTGGGTAATGATTATGGCTCCAGATGCAGCAAGGGTGATAAAGAGATTGATTAATTTCACTTGAAAGGGCGTATGTTCAAAGGGAATCCAATTGGAACGCCATGAATGAAGTGCGGTATTACTGTGGCTGAGCATCAGACCTGCTTGGTGTCTGATGAAGGCTAGGCATGCTGCTAATCCACTTGGTCTCTTCAGCATGGGACTTGCTCTTACTTCCTGTTTGCATGTGTGGGTGGTCCTCTGAGTTCTTACTGCTTTCCTTTCTGCCTTAAGTGACTTGCAAAAGCTGAGAAGGATTATTTTGGTTCCTTACACCTCCCAGGGAAACTTTGAAGTTATGTGTTGTTAATGATCAAGAGGATTAAGGTTCTTACATGCTTAGCATCATTTATAACACAATACCTTGCAACAACACAATGGGACAGGGAATCATAAGTCCAAAGGGGAAGGCACACCTGAGTATGCACCAGAACCTCTCTGTGCATTGAAAAGAATTTTTCGGTATTATAACACTGTCATCTAAAGATACTCATTACATCTAATATAAAACAAAAAGATGTTTTCTCTCCATCTTTTCCAGCTTACAGTTATTTTGCACTTTATATTCTTAAGTAACACTTGTTATTATAAACCTGCCTCATATATATATATATGTATATAAATATATATAAAATAAAATTTCCCCAATGCCTCTTTTCATTTTCTTTTTGAGAGTCTTGCCATACATCCTGACTTGTTTAAAATCCATAATTCTTTTGATCCACTTCCCAAATGTGGAGAACTATACATCCCCCACATATGGCTATTTCATCTGGCTAAGACTTAGTTTTTAAGAGACAAATTCAACAAAAATAATAGGCTCAGAATTTTATTAGAGAAAGACAAGAAGGAATTGCTGAGATTTGAGCAAAAAGCTTAAATTTATTGTGTTTTGCTTGTTAGTCTATAAGTGAATTGGTATGTGTTTTTGAATAAGCAAAATGCATGCACCTTTTATTGAGAAAGTGGTTCTTACACACAGATCTCTACTATAACATATAAGTTGAAGGGATCATTTCAATGTGTTGTACTCAGCAGACCATCATTATACCCTTTTATTTGCTCTCTATGTAAATCAGGAAAACAGTGACCTTCCTGAAGTTTTCTAATTGCTTCTCTAGAAGACAGAGGGTTTTTGCTCTGTTTTTATTCTGAATCTTAAGACTGTATTGAGGCAGCACATCTTATACTTATCAGGCCCTCATTATCAACCCAGAAAACTATCCTCTAAGTGAGATTCAGCCCAGTTCCTAAGTAGGAGGGCTGCATGTCATAATCCACGATCTGGAGAAAGAGAGTTTGGCCCATGAACACTCACACTAAAGGAACATAAAGCAGAATATTCTTCTAAGTTTAACTGGCCTGAAACATTTGACATTAAGAATATTTTCTACCCTCGCTGCTTCTAATTTTGCTTAAAGCTGTAGAGTATTATCTGAGGTTGTCTTTGAGCTTCTTAATCACTAGTTTCTGAAGTACAGAATAAGGTCACTGAAGGCTGATAATGAGATGGTAGTGAGGAAGTCGGAGAAATTTCATGGAGATTTTAACACTTCTCATTGTTTAGGTTACAGTTTTAAACAATATTGGGAGGTGACTTTCTTTTGATATTTAGAAGACATTTCCATTAGAGTAAACTTTCACAAGGAGAAATTCCTCTATAGAGTCTTTAAAAATAACAGCTGAGAAAAGAAGTCTGTTCTCAACTAGATTTTTACAATCCTGTATACTTTTCAAACAGTATTCTTTGAAAAGCATTTTGCATTCAGTATTAAAACCAGTGATGCGTTGAAAGGGGCTATGTCTGCCTCTTATTCATCTTTGTTAGACTCTCATTTCTTTGTCCTTGATTGATTGGAAACAGGTGAGCCAGCTTTCAGAGAATGATTTAATTACTGCAGAACCCAAGGCCTAAAATCAGATTTGAGGGTGCTTTGAAACTGCATTCAGAATGAATTAGGGAGCAGATGCAGAGTGTCTGTCACTTAGACCCAATACTCTTGTGCTGGCCTAAGAGAAGGGCATCTCCTTGTAGCGCCTTGACCCTAAATGTCCAGGGATTGAGCATAATGGTGCCACTTAATCTGCAGTGACTTCACTCAAGTCACATAATGGAAATTCTGGGGCCATTAAAGAGCCCAGAGCTTAGAAAATGTAGCAGCAATGGAGGCAAGTTCCATGGGGGCTATGGGATAGCAAGGAGGGTGTGGTTGGAGGCTAATTTAGCAGCCTGAACATTAATGTCAATACTCACATTGGAGATAAACAGAAGAACAATTGATGTTTTATTAGTTTCAAAGGTTATTACAATTATTGGAATCATTAAGAAACATTCCAGCCAGGGTTTCATAGACTTGTTGAGCAGGAAGAGACCTTGAAGTTGGCAGACATAGCTTTTTATTTAACAAGGAAGGCCAGGAAGACACTTGTTATGGGGAAACTATGGCAGAGATGCAGACGATTCAAGAAATGTTACTGACGGGTGGCACGTGTATAGACATTCTGTAGTGGCAGCCTGAGGTGTGAGGGAGTATCCAAGGGAATAAGCCATTAAGGCCTTTGTTATGGACTCAGTTGCAGAGTTGTGGAGGTAGTGACTAGGGTCATTGGCTCAGCAGAAATGAATGGGAAATCCACTAAGAATCTCTTCCAGGCCTGGCTTAAGCAGAGATGGGGTGATAGCTCTGGGGCAGTTGGGAAGGGTTCCCTCTTCTGTCTGGTAACTGCAGATCTTTGAAAAAAGTTTGATATCTGCAGCTGTGTTAAAGATAAATTCATCCAGAATTCAGGGTTTGTGAGGAAAAGGCTGTATGCAACAGAGTCCTTTGGGCCTGGCTGAGGCTTGATGTCATGTGTCAGGAGCCACCTTGGCCAGGTTGTGATGCTTCAAGGGAAGAAGAGATGGTGCTGAGGTAATGATGTTGCTAACTAGTTAGTGAGACACAGCATAGTCGAGATAGAAATGTCCAGGTCCAGTGATTGGCTCTAAATGGGCGATAATTTTAGAAGAAATGAAACAAATCATACAGAGATAGAAGGTAATGGGCAAGCACATGTTCTGTGTTAAGGTGGCTGTGTATGTGAGTGTTTTGTTTCTAGAGACAAGTTCTCATGTATACCAGGTTTCCTTGAACTCACTCTGTAGCTGAAAATTATATTGGATATCTATTCCTCCATGTCCTGGGTGGCAGATTGCAGGGAATCTATCCTAAGTGATAGAATACAGATTATAATAATTATAACTACCATTTTATCTGATTTGTGTGCTATAAAGAATTAAACAAGGGACTTCAGCATGTCAGGCCAACTCTTTACCACTAAGCTATGTCTCCAGTTCTACATGTTCCATCTGATGGGATTTTCTTTATTATTATTATTGTTATTATGAAAAAAGTCATATTTGTTTTATCCATGTATCCCCTTGTTCTTACTGTTGGTTTTTGTTCCTCTGAGAACGTTCCTGCCTCTTGGTCTAGAAATCCTACAAGAAACTGAATCTGGAAGAGGAAATGGCTCCTTCGACTAAAGAGTAGGCTATAGCCTTCATACTTGCTTCCAACACGATTTTCATTGGACCTTATAAAGGGTGTGGCTGGCTGGGTGTGGTTGCCTCTTACAAAGCAGGAACTCATTCAGTTGCAGTAAAATCAAAATCCATAGAGTTTGCTCAACAATCCCACACTCACCTGACTTTGAGCAGTGATATCACACTAACTGTCCATGCACCTTGCTTGCTTCACTGGGAGGTAGATATTCCTCAGACTTTTTTCATGATGCTTCATAAATGTCTCATCTTGAATTGTTGTTGAGAGCCCCAGGATGAACAATCACCAAAATAAAAGCTAATAACAATATATCAAGCACATTATGAGAAACAAGCACTATATAAGAAATAATGTTTAAGCCATGAGGTTATAGTGAGTGCTGTGTTGAGCGTTTTACATGAATTATTATGGCTGTCTTCTATAAAGACAACATCAGTATCCTAAATTAATAATTGAGTTTATCATAATTTTTCCTAATCACCATAGTAGTAGAGTTTAGTGAAAGGTTCTGGCATCTAATAAATAGTGTCTAGCAGGCCTATCATGTCATTTATGGTTGTCAACAAAACACCAGTGGTAAATGATTTCAGACAAGAGGATTGCAAGCTGAGACGGATAAGCATTATGGATAAAATGAAATAGAGGGAACATGTGGTCTTGTCAAGGTCAGAACCCCAGGGACAACAGATGACGAAAGACATAGGAACTACCATTAGAGCCTTCTATACTGGCAGTGAACAAACATGTGGTTGAGAATATTGAATTCTCAGTGAGGATATGCTAGGCTAACAACTCACTTCAGCTATACTACCTTGCTTGTCTGGTCAACCCTCCAGTGTAGGTTGTTCTTCTATGGTGGATAGATAGTCTTAACAGCCTGGACCAATGACCAATTTTTCCTGCTTGCGGACTTTCTGCCTTGTCTTTCTGTGATTCTTTCTCTCATATACTCTCTGATGATTTATAGGAACTTTAAAACTATCCTAGCCTCTGCCTTTTATGTCATTATTTTAATTGGGAAAAATTTTCAAAGAGGCCTACATTTGGGAAGCACTCTGTATTCAGTTGCAGACTGGCACCTTTTGTGAGAGCTTCCTGACTTTAAAATGTCTCACCTTTCATGATGCATTTGTGAATACTTGTTAGGAAAAAAGTAAGCATGTACTGCATGTACTATGTACATGTATGTGATACAGAGGTGTGGATCTATGTCTATAGATGTATGGATGGCTGCAGAGACAGAGTGAGGGAGGGCAATAAGAATCACATACTCTGAATCTATTGGTGCTGATTTGTACTTTTGAGACCTCCCTAGTTAAAAACACAAAAGTAAAGAGAAGAAGGGAGAAATGATTGAGGAGTAGAGATAGGTCACATTTTAAAAAGGCAGAGTTTTTGGTTATTTTTAGTTTGTTTACTATGCTTACCAAAAAGCTGAAATATGGATACATAAAAATTATAATTTAGGGGCCAGTGAGAAGGTTCAGCACATAAGAGAGGCTACTGCTAAGCCTGGTGTCCCAAGTTTGATCCCTGAGGCCCACATGGTAGAGAGTGAGAATTAACTTCTATAGACTGGCCTCTGACCTCAAACACATACTGTGGTGCATGCATGCCCCTTTCATATAAAAAGATACATAAACAATAGTGATCGGAAATAAGTATCTGCTTGACTCAGAAATTCAAATTATAATTAGTTCTAAGTTCTATAATTATCTGTGTATATACAATCCCCCTGTTTTTGTGGGGTTGTGTGTGTGTGTGTGTGTGTGTGTGTGTGTGTGTGTGTTTTAGAAGAAGATAAATGAAAGATGACACCCAGGTTGCAGAAAAAGGCAAGTCTTCATTATCTGAGGCTGTTCTCTTCTGTAGAGAAGTGGGATGTCCTGAAGAGAAGAAGTTTCTTTGTTCAGGGGCCTTCCCTTTTTTTTTCTTACAAAATCTGTATGGAAGTATCTTGTAGCATTATTATTTTGATTTTAAAATAAAGCTAATATGTCATGAAAATTATTGTTAGAAATGAAAGAATACGTCCAATCAAGCAAGCAGTGTTCACATACCAGCCAAGTATATACAGTTCCTGTATATTTCAAAGTGCCATCTTGAAAGAAAATAATCAGAATTGTGAGATTAAAAAGAGAATCAAAGCACTATGGTGAAGAATGAAGAAATGAGCAATGTTTGTTTCCTGGATAAGGGATAAAGGTAGAAAACATAATGTTTTAAAATTTAAAGTGACAGCTTCAAGTTATAACTTCCAGAGTTATACATTTGTTTTAGAACAAGATATAAAATATGAGACAAAAGGATAAAGTGATAATAAAACTCAGAAAACAACTTATTATTATCTCAGTAACTTTACCTACAGGTAAACATTAGTTGAGTGAAATTAACCATTTCAACAATGTATTAAAACTTTACATGTTTGACTTTAAGAGAATCCAAAATATTAATAGTGTTATTTACATATTTAATTGTTTATCCTTCATGTGAAAAGCTGGTCACTGTTTATTAGTGTCTTATATAGATTTTAGGTTCTCACAGTCTTATCTTTACTGTGCTGTGAGCATTCAATCTTGAGGCTTGTGTTTCTCCATCTCAGGGTGAGGAGTTAATGTCACTCACAGAAAGCAGTTGGACATCTCATTTGGTGTAGTATTTTAGGAGACATTGATAATACCAACAGTAGAGAAAATTTGACACTGGAGGCTGTAACAGATGGGGGGAAAAAGATAAGTTTGTCTCTGGTTTCTCTATTTCCTTGAAATTCTAGTGCCTTAAAGGGGCTCGAAATGGAATGATTCGCTTTTCTTTTTAAAATTTTAGGGTATTGACTTGACAGCTTTGATATGAAAACACATCATATTTTTAGTAGGTGTGTGTCAAGAAAAATTGAGTATGACAGGTAAGATTTGCTCCCCAGAGCTTACCTTCAATCTCCTAATTAATAAATGATGATAAGACACATTTTATAATAATCCCTGTAAGATATGCTAGAAAGAGATGGCAGTGGTAATAGTTAAGCTCACTGACTAGGTTTCTGATTACATTTGGTGGCTTACTTTATTGAATCTTACATATTACTTCAGGGGAAACTGAGTCACATAATGACATGAGTGAAAGAGCTGGGATTTAAACCATCATATTATTTGCATTATAGTAGCTAGAATAGCATGATAGTAGACATGTGCTCCTAAAGAACTTAAAATAGTGGCTTCTTGATCTCTAGGTGTGGATGGATTTGAGTAGGATCCACCAAATACTTCACAATCACACTGGAGTTGACAACTTTCCCTGGGATGGTTATATCTGTACATCCTCCCAGAATAAACATAGCTGAACAAACAAATGAGAGGAACATACTTCCAAAAGAATGACAACAGACTTTTGCCAATTTGCTAATGGGGAATCAGTGTTAGTTCTAAAGACTGAGCTGAAACTGTTTTTTTTTTTTTTTTTTTTTTTTTTTAAGGACAGGTAGAGTGTTTTGAGGCATGTACTGAGTTCTTATCTTTTGAATAAATACAAATAGCATAGCATTTAACAAGCAGACATAGATGAGCAGCAGGGCAAATTAACTAAAAGGAAGTGAAATGATGTGGTTTTGCAGGTATCCAAAAGATGGCATGAGGCCAGGAAGTGCCTTAGGGAAGTGAAGGATGGGGCATGAGGTCTATGACTGGGAAAAAACTAGAGACAGCAAGAGCAGTTCCTTGCTCTGTCCATCAATGAACATGGCTGGTACTCTACTGTGGTTGATCCTCACATGGAAATGCTTCTGTCTTTACACTCCCCTATCTTCAGAGTCTTCATTACTGCGGGAATCTTACATGAGTTTGAACTCAATAAATATGTAAATAGAGGGAAAGAATGTACGATAGAATCCAAAATGAAATGAGTTTGTGAAAATCCTATTTGAGCTTTGTTTTGTGTGAGAAACCCAGATCTTTCCTGGAAAGAAAGTGCATGGTATTGTATGTCCCTGGCAATGTTTAGAACTATTAAGTCCACAGATTTAAGCAATGCTCCAGTATTTACTATATAGCTAATCTATTTATGCCCTTGTCTGTGGCTGTTACTTGGTTCATTCTTCTATGTTGTGGCTGTACCATTTTCGTCACTATTTCCTTGAGGGCAAACATGCCTTCTGAATGCTGAAATGCTTTGCTAAGAGCTGTATAAATAGAATGGCAAATGAAAAAGAATGAGACATGTCATTCTATATGTAGTGATTGCAAAGTAGCTCTTGGGCTTATGGTGTGATATTCCTACCCTGGTTTGAGATGCTTTCCAGAGAATGGCTTGGGTTTCAGGACTCCTGGAACTGCTCATGAAGATTGAAGACAGGGTATTCATTCTATTAAGAAAATAACACATATTGCAAATAGTTAGAAGAACAGCTGAGATCAAGCACAGCTTGGTAAATGAGGAGAAGAGGAGTATAAAGAAACATCAAAATTAGGAAGGTCCTTGCATTGATCATCACTACACTTGTAAGAATCAGAAGCTGTGTTCTTCTGTGGGGTTTTCTACTATCAATGCATAGCAGAAAATCTAAAGTAAATAGCTTATCCTTCAAGAATGATATTTGGGCCAGCAAGATGTCTCAATGTATAAAGGTGATTGCCACCAATCCAAACCAACCGAGTTCAGTCCTAGAATTCTACAAGATGGAAGGAAAGAACTGACCCCATTAGGCTCTCTTCTGACTTTCCACATGTGCATTGTAGGCATGCACACACACACACACACAAACATAAATATTTAAAAGTAATTAAACATCCAATTTTATACTATGCACATGAGTTGAGTTTTATGGTTATTACTTTGTACCAATGATTATCCTATTTATTCAAAGCCTTCTTATATACAGAAGAGACTCAAAGTGTTTTGCATATTATTCTAGTTATTTATTCTTCTCTTGTTGTAAACTTCAGGACTAAAAGCACCTTGGGGAAGAAAGGGTCTATATAAGCTTATAGATTACAGTCTATCCTTTATGGAAGCCAGGGCAGGAGCTCAAAGGCAGGGATTGAAGCAGGGGCCATGGAGGAACACTGCCTATTGACTTGTTCCTCTGTCTTGTTTCAATGCCTTTCTTATATACCCCAGTCTCATCTTCTCAAGTGTAACGTGCCTATAGCAGTCTGTGCTCTTCTACATTAATTAGCAATCAATAAAATGCCCCTCAGACATATCCATAGGCCAATCTGATAGAGGCAATTCTTTAACTGGTATTTCATCTTCCCAGGTTGTTGAGGTTTCTGACCAGGACTTTCCGGTCTAGCCCAGAGGCTTAGACCCACTCTTAGCCCCACTGCTGCTTAGGCCCAAATAACCACACAGATGCTTGTGTTAATTTTACTTACATTGGCCTATGGCCCAGGCATCTAGCTTGCTAACTCTTTACCCTTAAGCTAACCCATGATTGTTACCCTGTTCAGCCATGCAGCTTGTTGCCTTTTCTTAGAGCAGCATTTCAGCTTCTTCCCTATACTTCTGCTGGCAACTCATCTGTCTCTTTCTGGTATCTGTGTTCTGTTCTTTCTGTTCTTAGAGTTTTCTTATTCTGGTAGACCCACTCCACTTCCTGCCTACCTCTGGCCAATCAGAGATTTATTAAACCAGTACAAGGGACAAATATTTATAATGTACCAACATAATCTCACTACACCAGATCTGTCTTAAATTTTGATCAAGTTTAAAAAAAAACCAAGCATACATATATTAATAGTTTGTATCTCCATATGATGGTTGTATGTCTGAAGAAGTTTTTCTTCAATTCTACAACTCAGTCATTCTCAACTTTCCTAATGCTGCAAGCCTTTAATATGGTTCCTCATGTTGTGCTGACTCATAAGCATAAAATCATTCCATTGCTATTTCATAATTGTAATTTTGTGGCTATGATGCATCACAATGTAAATATCTAATACTTAGGATATCTGATATATGAGTCTCCAAGGGGTCATGACCCCCAGATTGAGAACTACTGCTCTGAGCCGATGTTCTTTATTTTTCAAATTATGTTTAAAATATGTGACTTACAGTTCTGATGAACAAATGATACAGTAAGTGAATTGCCAAGCTTTATTTAGTAACTAGTCCAGAATGTAAGATTATTTCAAAAGGCTTTTTGGTCAGCAAAATCAACTGGGATGCTGGCTTTGAGCCAACACACATATTGCTCATTTCTCTATGGGAGGGAAAATTCATGTTTTGCTCTTGGAAATCTGTAATGTTTATCCCCACTGAGAGCATTTGGAGTGATGATTATGTTGATATGACCCATATTCACATTGAAATTGCTCTCTAAATGCCATTCATTAATAATTCTTTGATCATCTTTGTGCTCCTCAAAATTGATAAAATTGCTTCTGCTGTTTCTTTTTAGTTTAAAGCCTTTGGTGTTCCTCTGGAGATTTTATTGATAAACTCTCCCTTAAGCATACATCCAAATTAAATGTGAGAACCTGAAGCTAAAAGAAATTGCTTTAAGGCAATGATTCACTCAGATGAAAAATCAATAGCAGTTTCATTAAGGAAGGAAAGACAGCTCAGACTTACTACTACCCAGACTGCTTCCCATTCAAAGCAAAGAAACAATTGTTGATACTGGCTTTTCTTTCAGACATAATGTTCATATCCTAGTAAACTAGCTGCTTTATAGCTAGGGTTTATGTATTCCTTTGAATCTGCAGGGCTCTTTGTATTTTGAAAGACTGATGCTTATTTAAAGCTACATTTCTTTAATAGTGTACAATGTTCTGATCCTACTACAAGTGAAATCATTATCATCACTGAATCTTACTTGTAGAATTGAATTAGCTAAATTGCATATTTCCTTCTAAAATATACCAAATTCTCTTTCCCATATATTGTTTAGCTGGTAGACGGTGTGATGGACATGTGGGTAAATGACAGCTGGGTAGGAAAGTGGATTGATGGCCAAGTGAGTGGTAAAAAGCAGGGTGGGAGGGTGGAAGAAAACCCAACTCAGATCTAGAGGTGGCCAGTGACATGTATACTTCCCAACTATATGTATGTTTCAACTTTCTCTGTTCTCTTATTACCTTTAAAAAGATTATAATGATAGTCACTAAATCATTACACCATGAGAGTTCAAATGAGTTGCATGAAGTTATAAAATTCATATCTATCATTATAGATATGATATAGCCATATAATTTTGAGTCATAGCATTTTAACATTACTGGAAAAAAAGACAAAGATGCAGGTAAGGTAAACAATAAAAATTACAAAATATTGGGGTTAGAGAGAGAGCTTCAGTTAAGAGAGCTCAATGCTCTTGTGGGGGAGCAGAATTTGGTTCCTAGCCTTCACATTCATAGCCACCTACCTATAACTCCAGCTGCAGCAAATCTGACATCCTTTGGCCTTAATGGGTACCAATGCATACCTAAACATGCATATAAATAAAAATAAAGTAATCTTGATAAAAGATAAAATTTCAAAATGTTATTTTGGGTTAGAACAATTTAAGGTAAAAATAAAGTTGTACTATTTGCTAGAAGAAACTCAAATGAGGTTACTACTTAGATAATAATCTAAGATGAGATTTGGACTCTGTGGTTACTAACATTTGCTGTTTGCCTTAGCAGGCAGGTGCTTTTACAAATGCATTGCAGAACTTTCTACATAATTCCTTTCTTCCCATGTACCATGGAGGGATGGGCATTGTTGGTGTTTGGTTTTACTGAATTATAGAAAGGTTAGCTACCTGGCCAAGACTACTCAGAAAAACAGTGGTAAGGCTCTTACCCTGTCTCTGGAATCTGACTCAAAACACAATGCTTTACAAGAAGCGCTTAATAATGTTGAATTGGTTATAAAAAGATCTAATATTAAATGCAGCCATAATTTTTCTTAACCTTGTTATTCATTTGCAGCTCTCTAGTATTATATTAAGCACATGTGATTAGATTATGTTTTCAAAAGACTTCAAAACAATACAGCCTATTTTTTTTTGAGAGAGTCTCATGTATGTGTATCTCAGTCTATATAGCAGAGACATTAGACTTCTGATTTCACTACCTGAACATTGTAAGTGCTGGAATTTCAGATATGTGGTACCATCCTACATTTACAAAGTGCTGGAGTTCCTGGTTATCCCCACTTTTCATAATAGTTTCTTAATTGTTTTGGATGTGAAATTTGCTACAAACTGATGTGACTCCCCTAGAATGGTTATTTGCAGTCATACCCATTTTCCTACAAACAACACAATGTCAATGTTCCATGGCAGAAAAATTTCATTGTGCATACGTCATATCTGCTTTCTATTTATGTCTTTGTTTGTTCTATAACATAGTTGAGTTGGTTCTATGGCATAGTTGTGCAAAACACTAAGGCAACCACAGATGGCCAAGTATTTCTGTGATGTGTTGACTTAGAATATTTTGGTACCTAGGAGTGCTGTAGCTGAGTCAAATGAATGTCTAGTGCTAGTTTTGTAAGGAGCCACCATGCTGATTTCTATCATGGCTATACTAGTTTACACACCT
Organism: Sigmodon hispidus; assembly: GCA_004025045.1. Classification (NCBI taxonomy): domain Eukaryota; kingdom Metazoa; phylum Chordata; class Mammalia; order Rodentia; family Cricetidae; genus Sigmodon; species Sigmodon hispidus. The sequence continues at coordinate 96,727 of PVIH01000404.1, forward strand.
ACTAATAGCATCTGGGAATTCTTTCATTCATATCCTTACTCTTTTATCATGACACTGTATTTGTGTGAATGGACCTCAAGGCCCACATCTATAAACTGGGCACTTAAGAGTTACCAAACCTGTGGCAGAAACAGTGCTGCTATGAGCTTTAAAAAAATAGTTTGCAGAAATACCCAGAGAGCTGACATGCAGTTAGATACTACTTCTTCATTTTCATGTGGGAGTTTGTTTGGCTAATCGCCTTTTTGTATAGGAGCATTTTTTTAAACCATGCTGTGATTTTTATAAATAGTGAAATTTCCCTATGTCAGTCTAAGACAACATTTTCTTAAATTTGCCTAAGATTTTTTTAAAGAATAATAGAGCTATCATTTCTTGCTTTGTCATATCCTTCTAGCTCCTGTATATAGGTGGAAGTATATCCACAGTTTGTCAGTATTTTCAGCTATTGTTCAGTGGACTAAAATCACTTCTTAGGCTGAACTTGTTGAGCATGGATGGAAGGGGCTGATGCCAGCCTGGGTTCATCTGTGGACTCACACAACTCTTGTCTAATTGAATCACTGAGTCAGTTCACATGTATTGAGCTCAGCTGAGGGCTGAGGTTGGTGGGGGTTGACTAGGCACTTTAACCAGAAAAGAGCATCTGGTTCATCACCTAAGTGGCGTGAGCCTCTAGCCTTGTGTTAGCCTAATGGACTCTTCTCTCCATCTCAGCTATTGAACAGTGATTAGCCCACAGACTGGGACATATTTGGTTTCACCTCTTCGTGATCCCACAGATGAGCCCTGTGTATGATCACATCCTCTAAATTATTTAAGGGACAGTGCCTATGTAACCTGAGCCACAAGTAAGAGTTGGCCCACTGTCTGTTCTGTCACCCTAGAGAACTCTCTATTTTCCAAAGGAAATCATCTATCTTGTGAGCTGACTTCATTCAAATTACAAAAATTTAAATGCAAGGTTAGCAATTTCTTTCCTTTGACAAAGTCCCAAGTACAATATCTAAAAGCTTAACATTCTTTAACTTCAATATAATGGCTTAGGATTAGATGGAAGAAACTTCTAGAATACTACCTGCAGTTCCAGAACACTATGAATAGTTATAACTTGAAAGAATTTGCATCTGTAAAAAGGACTTTTTTATAGATTCAGACACCTTTGTGTTTTATTTTTTTTATCATGTGTGAATTTAAGTTGCATATATATGCATTTTGTTGTGGGTTTAGGGAGGAAGCACATGAGACAGGCTACAGAGATTGTTATTATTATTAATTTATGTGGGGGGTATGTTTATGTGTGTGTGTGTGTGTAGGCCGAAGGTCTACTGTGTGTGTCTGTGCTGTTCACTTTAAACAATATCTCTCTTTGGCCTGGGATGGACCAAACAGGTTAAACTCCCTGTTCTCCCGAGGATCGGCCTGCCTCTGTCTCTCCAACAACTGGATTAAAGTGTATGTGACTGTGGACGGCTTTTTAGAAATGAAACCTGATGTGTCAGGTTTTCCTACTCTGCATTGTAAGCACTCCACCAAGTGGGCCATCTCCCTACTTCTGCAGAGATTATTTTTACATAATCTCTTTGCTTATATGTAAAGAACTTTCGGTCTAGGGACAAACCTGCCATTCTGCAAGCCAAAGATTATGAGTCAAAGCACAAGTCACCAGGACTTCTGGAAGACAATGTCACCTCCCACACCACCGTCCTATTTTAGGAGAGGAGCCACACCTGATTGTCTCTCGTCACCTTCCCCACTCTGGTTTCAGAGAGCTGAAATGGAAAAGTACAGAGGAACTCAATCCAGCTTCCCTTTTCTCTCCCTGAATCACCTTGCCAAATATAGTTTCTACCTTCTGTCTGTTCCTATCCTTGTCTGGGTGAGACCTGTCCCCTGAGCATGACCTCTTCTTTTTGTCTGAACGCGTGTAAATGAAGACATTTGTGGTGCACTGTTTCTGGTGACCTGGAGATTGACAGTTATAGTCTCAATGCCTAAAGGGCTTCTAATTGCTCTCTCCGCAGGAGAAGACAGAGGTGGGATAAGTAGAGTCTCATTGCTTCTCTGAGCATTATTTAGTTGGTGCTGTAGAGACATGAACTCTGCCTTTGGTGGGGAGGAACTGGCAGCCTCTGTGGCTTTCCAAAAGTGCAATGTTAAATGGACTTTCTTATCTTAGCTTGTTTGTATGTCTATCTACTTATCTAAGTCTACCTATCACTTATCTATTTTCTACCATCTAGCTATCATTTATTAGCCATTATCTATACCTTCATTTTTCTCATTTCTCATCTCTCTATGTAGATGTGTCATCCATCTGTTCTCATATATGTATGTATGTGTGTATGTAAATATGTATCTGTCTGCTGCTACTTTATCACCTCTTGATAGACTTCAAAGGACAGTAATATTTCAGTGTGCTAGTTTTCTCTACTATATTGGTCATGTGACTCAGGTGAATAAAACACACAGATTCTGCTTCTACTGAGTGACCTTGGAACATGATTTCAATGTAGCAGAGCTGGGAAGACTTGGCATTCTCTCATGAAGGCAGGTATACCCCAGATATTTGTCGGAATGCACTCACCTTATACCTGTTTAAGAGTGAACTCATTCCCTATAGAGGAATACTCTGCTCATGGGAGGGGCTTGGTTCTGCCTCAATCTGATATCCAAGACTTTGTGGACTCTCCATAAAAGGCCTTATCCTCTTTGAGGAGTGGATGGGGGTTGAGTTGCCAGGGAAACAGGGATAAATGGGAGGAGGGGAGAGAAGGGGAACTGTACTTGTTATGTTAAAATAAAACTTTTAAATAAAAAAAAATGTCAAAAAATGAGTGGGTCCCGTTCTAGTCTCTTCTATTAGTCTCTCTTAAACCCTAGAGCAAAATAACTTTCCAGTGATGAATTACGTACCATGCGTGCAGTCTCAGAGAGTGATAGTAAATAATGGGTAATTCAATGGCTTTGCTCCCTTTTACTCTCTAAGCTCTAGACTGAAGATGGCACACACAAAACAACCACAAAGCAGCCAGTGCCCAAGAAGTAATGCCAACGAGTATAGTTTTTTCTTCTGCCAAAATGTATTTCTGATTATTTCTTGGTAATTAGAAGTATCCTTGGACAAGATCCAATTTGGAAATTTTCCTTGTAATAGTCTTTCCCTTGCCTTCTTGACCACACTTCTTACCTTTTGATAGTTTGTTATATAGGAGAACAGATTTGTTTAGATAAAAGCTTAATAGTAACTTTATAATATTAGTTGCATTTCATAGGAATATTTTACCCACTTAGTTTTATCCTAAATGTGTAGGACTTTAACTAAAAGATCAGAATCTATGACCCTGTCGCATCGTGACATTGTCCTAATGGAAGTTCGTAGCAGCTATACCCCACGGACCCACAAATAGCACCGCAGACAGCATCCTGATAATGCTTATATTCAAGGCTCTTTATCTGTGCTTAAATATATCAAGTTTTAATTCTATTATTAGCATGATTACAGAAAAATTAATATGAGCTAAGCTGAGGAAGGTGAAAAGTAGTTTGTGAGAAAGGTGGGTAGTTTAGAATTTGCTCCCTGTATTGCTATTTATTTAGCTGTCTTAAGGACTGGGTGATAATTTCAATTCAGCATTTCCTTGATTTTTGAGTCTTAAAAAAATTTCTACCACTTTCTCTTATTGTAGAAAGAATTAGCAGGTCTGTGGGAAGAACTTTAGGTGGTGGAATACAGAGGGTTTTGTTCTTATAGACAGTTATTTGCAAAATAGAATCCTGTAGTTTGATCTATTGTCAGAAGAATGATAAGCAAATCTTGTCTTGGCTCTAGATGTTTGGAAGAGATATGCCTCAACTGGACACTTAGGCTTGCTAACATATAGGAGGATTATCTTTTTTTTTTTCTATGTAGACAAGAAATAACTTGAGCATCAGGCAAATTGAATTCTAGATGCTAACAACACTTTTATCTTCTCCCTCTGCCCTATTGTAGCATGTCCCTTTTGACATTTAAATAATGTTGTGGAATCCTTATTAAATAATTGGCTTCCAGGATGGAGCTCATGTTCAGTATTCAACAGATAAGGTCATTGGTGTATTTGGAAAAGGGTTTGACCTTGTCAGGCTGTAGGACATTTAGTCTGTATTCCTGAGCCTTGGGTATTCCCTTTTGAGATAGGTTGGCTTGGACAAAAGCCATTTATCCCTCTGGAGAACAAACTTCACTTTAGTTGAAACAAGATTGTATATAGTAAGTATGGATGGATGGAAGACAGCCAGAAGACATTCAGTACTTAGAAGGCATGAGAGCCTACAGGAGTAAAGGAGGTCATCTTAGTTTTTGATGCAAAATTTCCCAGTTATTCTGGGTCACCAAGCTAAAGCCTTGGTTTTGTAGAAAGACACACTAGGGATAGCCACTCTTACCATGAGGGTCTCTTTCTCTCTGGATGTTTGCAGGGATGGAAAGGGAAAAAGAGGGCAATTGGTTGGTCCACAGTCAACCTTGAGCTGATATTCTTATACATTTTCTTATCGGCATATGATTTTCCATAGTCTAAAAACATCTTTAGTGGATCATAGTGTGTGTATGTTTAGATTATCATCAACCATTTTCTAACATTCCTGGTCTGCTTCAAAGGAGAAGAATTTAATGGGCTAGTTTTGAAGAGTCATCCTCAGTATGAAAAGTGATCATTTCTTTGGGTTCAAGATTAATAAAGGAAATAAGCACATTTTACACATAAAATTAAATAGGGTTCAGAATTGGTCAATATTATTCTTATTTGATTTAAAGAAGTAAAATATTAAGAGATACACACAGGAAGAAAAGCATATATTTTAATGGAAAAAAGTCATAAACAAGTTTATTGCAAATTTTGAAGAGCCTAACAAATATATTTACACAGTGGGTTGACAGAAGTGTCATAAAATATAATGCATGAAAAATGGAAAAGATACATTGAAAATTCAAGATACTGTTTTCCCGCTTTATTTTAACCACAAAATCATGAAATTGTTCTATAAATGCGTGTAAGCTAAAAAAAAAAAATCTACAGAATATTAGTTACTAGAGAAACAGAAATAAAATCTAGGGCTGAGATTTATCATCTTCTTGCTTTAACTTGAACCCCTGCTGTACTGTAAACGTAATAACCATCAACATGAAAAATGTAACAGATTGATAATGCCATTGAGTTTTAATTAAACCAGTGAAATGAAAAGGGCCCAGATGGATAACTGGGAAATGTAGTTATCCTTTATGAAATGAGCAGGAGTGCCCGTTTGTTCAGTTCCTTAGGAATTAATGTTCTACCAAAAATAGTGCCCTGTCAGAAGACTTCCTGGAAATTAATCATTTCTGTTTATAAAACAGATGGCCACTTTACTTCACTCAGTTTAGTTTAAAAACACTTACCACTCAAAATCAGCTATTGTTCCCATCCTATCGTGGCCTGCTATGACTCCCCATGTCTGAGGTTCTTTAGTTAAATGCATCGGCACTAGTAAAGTAATGTCTTGTTTGCCTTGCAACTCATTGGCCTAATACATTTTCTTCAAAACATAAAAAACAACAACAACAACAACAAAACAGTGTATGATTCTTACTAACTTTTAGGTTCTATGAATTCACAAGTGGAAATGAATTAAATGGCAGCCAGAGAAGCTATTGCATTGGGACACTGTCTGCACTTGTCACACTGGTACCTACTGACACCAGGTCAGTTAGAACCTAAAAAAATGGGGTGTGTACTTATAATGGAAATCTGTACTGGCTGCTGAAGATTTGACAGTTACAGCTGTCAGACATCTGGAGGACATGTTGCTGGTATCTACACTTACAGATAACTGACCTGTTTTCCAGCCACAGCCTCTGTCTGCCCAGAGACAGTACATGCATTGTAGCCATTGCAAACTGTTGTATATTTCCAGTTCTGAACCTTGTCATATGACTATACAAAGATGACCTTTAGCCAGTAGCACAAGTGGACTTAAATGTTAAATTAGAAACATAACATTTCCATGACAGCTACAGAGAAATGAGACATATGAGATTAATCACAGAACATTTTTTTCCCTACTACTTAAATATTTAGGATGTGCAAGCAAGCAGATGATCCTTAGTCTGCAAAGGGCATGAATACCGGGTGTTTGCTATTGAGTCTAAACTATGTCTAACACCCTGAGAAATATATTTCTAAGATATGTCTGTGCATTGAAGCATTTGTGATCTAAATGGAGAGATGGAAGAGCCAAGAAGAAATCATAAGTTAGCATGCAACAGAGTCAATATGGATGCTGTAAGAATTTCAGGAAAGGAGAGATCAGTCAAAGTTGTATGTAAAAATAGAGCAGAGTTGAAACATTTGACTATGTGGAATTATTGGATTTCATGGAGAGGGTAGACTACTTGAGGTAATGAGATTAGCATAATCAGAGGCACAGCAGAGAATGTACCATGGCCAGGCAATTTCAATCACCCTAGAAGAAACATTCATCTTAAGGAACAGTAGCAGATAAGGGGAGCCAGATTAGGGGGGAGGGGTTGCAGACATCGAAGAAAATACAAGGCTAAGTGGCAATGATGTGATATCTTAATGACAGTCTAGACAAAGCCGCTCTTGATTCTTGAGGCTGTAAGTGATGGGAAAGCATAGTGATGAGAAGATGAATTGGAGAATGGTGCTCACTTTTTGGGACTGCAGTTATCTAAGCTAATAGGTGTATCTGAGGAACAAGTTATTGACATCTTTAAAAAGATATAAGGATATGTTAATCCCTGATAGTTGGCAAGGTTCTGTAGTTGCCACCATCTGTATCTGTTCAGAAAGACAGTCTAATTCTCATTAGATAGTGTTCAAGGAAACCATTCATTCACAAGGACTATTTATCCCAGTGATGGCCATTAAGATTTTTGTCTGATTGGTTAGAATAAAGTCTCTTTTCATAAGATAGCAATGTAAGACTAGGGCTAAGGAGGTGAGGCCTTTGGCAAATGCCTGCTGGATAATTATAAAAACTTCAGGTTGATCACCAAAACCTTCATAAAATTTGGACATGAGGGTAAAAGATAGGATCATCTATGGTGTTCATTGGACAGCTAGTCCAGCTAATCAAGAGTGTGCTTTAGGATTAATGAAAGAACCTGTCTCAACAAATAAGGGGAAGAGTTGGCAAATGGCTCAATACTGCTTAGCCAGAGGCTCTGAGTTCAATATGTGGAGCCCACGTGGTGGAAGGAAGAAAGATTTCTGTAGATATTGTCCTCTGATGTTCATAATGTGTCGTGGCACTTGTATATATGCATAATAAAAATAGAAGAAGAGGATAAAATGAGGAAGACGTCAGCCTCCAACCTCTGGCTTCCAAATGCATAAATGTATATTTGGGTGTGCACCTCCACACCCAAACCCCATGCATATGTACATATGCTACAAGCCTCTCCCCACAAACACACAAGATCTGCCTGCCAACTATTATTAGAACTCCCCAGAACACAAGTCTGAGAGACAAAGCCAGAATTCAGAAAGAAGTGGTGATTATATCAAGGACTAGAGAATTGGAAGTAAAACATATGCATATGTGTGAATATGTATATTTATGCATGTAAACATTCTGCAAATATTGGTACTGCACTAGAATTCAAGCCTAACTAGCCACATTTTGTAGATGAGGACATTGATGCTCAGAAAATTGAGCAGCATGGTGAAGGATAAATATATACTTACAAAGTGGATTAAGAATTGAAACCCAAATTTGAGTCCAATTCAGCACTATTTTCTGTCATCAGATTGCTTGTCCTGTCTGTGGTTGAGGGTCCCTTTTCAGCCTAGGGATTATGCTAATCATGTCGCTGCACTTCCTGTGTTCTTCCTTCATGCTGCAAAGGCATGTTCTGGGAAACAGAACAACTGTGGCATGCATCTGTGCTGTAGAAAGATAGAGCACATGTATTTTTTATATCCCCATGGTTTCTAGAAGTACATGATGTAGGACAGTCATCCTTCTAAGAACAATACTGAAATGGGGTTTAGTTAAACACTGGCTGAGAAGAATCTACATAACCCAGGAAATACCCTATGCTAACAATTAAAACGCTACATTATTATTGCTCAAGCACTGCACACACCTCGTACAGAAGGAAGTGGAGGAGGAAGAAGAGGAGGATATTGTACAAATTATAGTTGGTATTTAATGAAAACTCAGAGCCAGATATTGGGGAAAAGCTGGAATAGCAGAGAGAGGGAAGAGACCACAGTCTATTCTCACCCAGGCAACTTCTCAGGCTGAACAGGGTAAATGGTATTATCATCAAGAGTCCTCTGTCTGGCTGGTCACATCTACAAAACACCTGAATCTCTGCTCCTCCTGTCTTAAATATCTTCCCAGCCCAGTTGTTATACTTCAACTCTGCATCATAGTCCTAGAGTTAAGATTAAAGGTGTGAGCTACTACTGTTTAGTTGTTTGGCCTTGAACTCACAGAGACACAGAAGTATCTCTGTCTCCTGAATGATGGGATTAAAGGCCTGAGTCACTACTCTCTGGCCCTTATGGCTTGACTGTGGGTGATTCTGTTCTCTGATATTCCAGGCTGATTTTATTAAATATGTCACAACAGGTGGAGGTGGAGGAAGGAGAGAAGGAGGAAGAAAAGGAGAAAGAAGTTGTTTTAGTAGAAGAAAACAAACAGGTGTAGAGATTGGGATTCCTTTTCCCCTATTGGGCTTCCTTGTCCAGCCCCATATGCCTTTGCCTTATCGTATCTTGCTATCATACTTGGCTGCTGTCTTTTGGAGGCCTGCTCTTTTTCTGAAAAGGAACTGGGAGTAGTGAAGGAGAGAAAATCGTGGTCTGAAGTACTGGATAGTAGAACAATCTATTTTCACTAAGAAAACAATAAATGGAAGTGGAGAGTAAACAGTTTGATATTTTGAATTATCATTTATGGAAAATTTACTAGACCCAACTTTTTAAATGTTTTATTTCATTTGTAATTGTGTATGTATGTATATCTGTATGTGTGCGTATGTGCATGTGTGTATGTATGTGGTATTTGGGACAGGCTGTGAACATGTCCTGAGAGGAAACAAGAGGACATTGGGTCCCTCTAGAGAGCCAGTGTGACAGATGTCTATGGTCTTCCCGATGTGGTCCTGGGAACTGAACTCCACTCCTCTCTAAGAGCAGTGCACATCACTAATCCTGTGCCCACTCTATCCCTACAATTAATGACCCCCCCCCAAAAAAAAGCCCAATCTAAATAAGTTTGGTTTTGATTCAGGAACACTTGTAGGTTACCTTTTCTTGATACACACACAGTTCTTTGCATGTGACCACTGATCTTACAGACAATTTTTAAACTTTAGGATGGTTTAAAAGCATGTAGTGACAATCTAACTTGAAACTTTGAACTTTCATCTTTTTTGGGGGTGGGTGGGTGGGTAGTGGGTAAGCCTGCCTGTGATTAGATAATTCCAAGGCTGTCATACAGGAAACAGTAGAGCCACACTCTACAGTTCACTGTCATAGGTTAAAAAAAAGCGTGATAGACGGGGGATTTTAAATACATTTTCAACTCATGACCTTTTGGATTTAGAACTTTTTTTTTTAATCAAGGATAAGCCTACTGTAAATCAAAGATACATACAAATATATTTTATGTTGGAATTCTGCTGTAATTTAACTACTTACATGAATATGTGACTCTCTGTAGGTAAGCATGAGACAAAATTCTTCTTTATTTTCTTAAGCATATTTATCAAAATTTGCAAGAATTGTAGAGAGTGAAAAGCAATAGTAGGGGCTGGAAAGATGGCTCAGTAGTTAAGAGCAGTATTTGTGACTCTACCAGAGGATCTGTGTTCAGTTCCCAGCATACACATCTGGCACATCATAAGTGACCCTACCTCCAGCCCTGGGGGGCGGGGCGATGGTTTCTAGCGTCCTCTTCTGGACTCCCCAGGCACCATATGCATGTGCACAAACTCACACATAGACATACATGCATATACATAATGTAAAAAAAAAACAAAAAAACAACAAAAAAAACCCCACATCTTTCAAAAGAAAAAAAATGGTTAATTAAGTATGTGAATAAAGCCTAAAGCTAATTCCTGAGGTAGAATTATTCGAGTCCGGGAAAGAAGATGCAGGAACGGTGAAAATAAGGTAAAGTCAGAGAAAGGAGATAGAGAACAGATAGAGAAGCTTGGCAGTTCCCGCCCCCACCACTATGGGGCGGTACCGTCTAGGAGAGGCTTGAGTGAAGAGGCATTTGAGCCAGGAGCAATGCCCATCCATGAGCGGTTTGTTAAGTTTCATTTCTGTTGTTGGACAATGTCTTATTTTCATCAGGATCGCAGAAATCAAGGGTTTACCCAAGCTTTTGTATCTCGTTGTGATTTTATGAATCTAAATGGTTAAGTGTAACTGGAACTGTCCTAAAACAACCAATGAATAAGAGCCCAGTGTGGAAGCTGGTGTTTCCTCCAGATTTGTGGCGGTTCACTTGTGCTACAACATTCTAAGCTGGAAGTGTATTCGTTTTTTCCACTTAGAACTTACACCAGCTCAAAATTCAGATGGTTTGTCAGGCAGCTTTTCTTTGTAAGCCCTGTTCACACAAAAGGCATTAGTCTAATTAAATTAGGGGCTATTAAAGCTACAAATTAGCATACTAACATAGAAAAATCAATATCTTATTAGTTTCAAAATCTTTTATCTACCTCCTCTTGAATCCTGTTTCTGAACTCCTGTTTTTTTTTTTTTGTTTGTTTGTTTTTTGTAGTAAATGGCATGAAAATTGATTTGAAGCTTTCCAAAAATTGGTGATCAATAATTGTTTTCTAGTCACAGAGAAATTCATTAACTTCTACACTTACTGCACTGACACATATTCTTATTGAAGTCTCTTCTAATCACCACATTATTCTTGGCTGGAAACACATTAGCTATAAAAATTCATGAAATGAGAAACATAACATTATAAAGACTGTGTTTAGGTATAGTCGTTAATGGATTGTGCACAGCAGTGGAACGTACTCTTATTTCCAGTAAAAATAAATTTATGTCTTCCATTGTTTTACACTTAAACTTGGATAGCTCTGCGCCTTTATCATTGCATAAACAAATTATTGCCAAATGAATTTGTAGGCCCTCAGAATTTTTATATTTCTAGTAAAATGTAGGAAGCCCATACCTCCGTGCATGAAGGTAGGCAGTAATTGCAGGTGTTCTAGGGATGGTGGAGACTTGAAAAGAATAGATTATTTGGGAGCATATACCTGAGAAAATAACTGTAGTGCAGTGATGAGCAACTAGGCTTACATATATTATTCTTTAATTTGGTTGGGTTTTACAGATTTACTTCGATGTATGATTCTTTGTGCCTGTGTGAATGTGTGACACATGTATACAGGTGCCCGTGGAGGCTGCAAGAGAGTGTCAGGTTCTCTGGAGCTGGAGTTGCAGATTACTGCAAGCTGCTGCATGTGGATGCTGGGAATTGCATCTGGGTTTTCTGCTAGTGTAGCAAACGGTCTTAATGGCTGTGCATTCTTTCCAGCCCCCAAGTCATTGTAGAATTTAATATATAATTTCTTTTTGGGATGTATTTAAAGTTTAATCATTTTAGCCTATAGCAAAATTTTTACCAATTTGTTCTATAGAATGTGAAGTCATTTGTTTTTATATTTTTTCCTAAGTTACATCAGAAAATTAACTATTTGGTATACAAATTAGTACTGATTTGTGATTCATTATTTCTGGAGCTTTCAAGAAACCTTTGAAGTTAAGGTCATTATTAAAGATGTTTGTATTTCTCTGGGATGCAAGTATATTATTTACTAGGACAGTGATCCTGGGAAGGGACTTATGTATTGACAGAAAATTAGAGGCTCTGTGCAGGCAAGCATGTAAAGATTATTAAGAAACTATGTAGATGCAAAAACTACCTTCTTTTAAATACTTTGAATGCAGTTAATATTTGTGTAGAGCAGAATTTTCCTACCTTTTGAGACAATTTTACTTAATTCATTGAGATAAGATCTCTCTGTGTGGCTGAGGCTGATCATGGGGCATCCTGAGTTGGCCTTGAGCCTTCCCTGATTGGCTATGAAGTCTGTTAGACTCATTGATTTCACTACATTTCATGAATGAAATAGCCAAGGCCAATTACTATTATTGAGGTAAGTGTTCTCTGTGGTGGACAATGGAAATCAGAATAGTTTTTTTATCTTCTTGGCTGAAGTTATATCTCATTGGGTACAGTACCTGCTGTCGAAGATCTGACCCCCAGAACCCATGTAATAAAAGGCAGGACAGACATTCACTTGCAATCTCAGACGTGTGTGGGCTGGATCTTACTTACCAGCTTTCCCAGTTTACAGGTGAGCTACAGGCTCAGTGAGAAACATAACTAAAAAACATAAGGTGGGGATTGATAGGGGTGAAAATAACTAAATGTCCCTACCTGAATTACACACACACACACACACACACACACACACACACACACACACAGAGATACTAATACACACATTGTCACGTGTACACTGTCATACCATACACATACATTATTACACTACATACACACACATTGCCACTTATATACTGTTACACCTTATACACAAATATAAACATTGTGTACTACAAAACACACTTTGTCACACCACACACAAATTAACACACATACTACATACATACACACATGATATTTCTTTTCCTTCATTTAAAAATATAACATTTTAATACTGACTTATTCTCAAACTTCCCAAATGTAATAATTTTATTTAATTCATGTATTTTTTTTGCCATGTGTTTGTTGTTTATTCTGAGAACTGAAACACACAGGAGCTTTTTTTCTGTAGCAAAGTTTAGATTTGTCCTGAGACACATTTTCTTTTTGCTTATCCCCGTGAAGGTTGCATTTGATGTCTCATTGTGTAGACAGAGATTTCAAAGAAAAAAATACAAGGAGGGTCTGATTGATGCTGCTTCCATTGTGTCTTTTCTGTAGTAGAGGAATTCAGCAAATAAACCCATCTGATGTTATGCAACATCACACAGGTGACTGCCAAAATAGAGTGTTTGTTCACATGGAGACTCAGTCCACTAGAGAATTCATGGAAGAAAAAAATAAAAACAATATAACACATACTATAACAAAGATAAAATGTATATGTGTAACTTGAAATTGTGGAAAGTCTCTGGCTTACTCCATCACTACTCCTGTGGTTCTTGGTGATTACCAACACACCTTCTCACTCAAAATAAGATTGTATGCCCATCCCTCAAGTAGTATTCTTCTTTTAAGCAAGCTTCTGTATGAATAAAACCCCCATCACCTTCATGAAGACACCATTTGACTGATTTCCTGGACATGGCTTTCTAAAAATGCCTTGATTCAGTTTTTTCTTTCATTTTCCAAGTTCTATTAAATAGCCTGTGTGTAAGGAATTTCTTCAAATTTCCTTAGCATGTTTGTTGCTGCTACCACCAAAGCATCTCCAAGTTTTTCTCTGATGTGTTGACAAGTCCTTCTTATTCGATATTAAAATAGAAGATATTGGAAGTACCCCTACCCCTCCAATAGAGGGCAGCATATAATCACACCATGGTAATCACGTTACCTTTAACTTGTAGATCTATTTTTACTTGTCTGGCAAGTTCACCACTGTGGGCTCCATTATATTACATCCTGATTCCTTTTATGTTGGATGTGTCCCTGGGCCATGAATGTGGAGCATGTCTTCCAGTCAGAAGAAATTCAGTTCACCTGTCGCTTCTATGAAGACTTCCTTTTTCAATGACCAATGGTGGTCACTTTTCTCTTTTCTGAGCACCCATGTATAGGCTTTCCTTCTCTCTGAATCCACATGGAGCACTATATCTCACTTTGGGAGATTCCTTTCTTCTCTTTGCTTCTTATGCATAGATGATGGCATTTAACTGTTTCAGCACATGTGTATATGGGTGTCTTCAGGCATCAGAGTGCTGGTGTTTACTAGCTTCCATTACTGTCTCCTCCAGAAGTACTCAATGATAGCACACAGCTTTCATCTTTGTAGACAAAGGACAGGATTTCTTACTCAGCCTAGCTACTAATTTAGCCCAGAAGTTGAGTATAATATATAGCTACTGTCTGACTATGTTCTTTCTGATTGTGTCTTAACATCAGTGACAGTGCATAGCTGAACCTGCTGTCCTAGGACCAGGGAAAGTATTTGAAGCTTTTCCACTTTCTCTTCATCATTAAGTTTCTAGATATTATCATATTTAAAAGTGAAAAGGGAGAAATGAAAAACAGCAAAAAAAAAAAAAATGATGGGCAGATGGAAATAGTTAATTAGGGTATTGAAGAATCATGGAAATTATTTTTCTTCTCATGGTGTGCAATCTCTATAACATTAAATGATCTTTTCTCCTTTTTTTAAATCTGATAAATATAGAGGTAAGGAAGTCATGTTTCAGACTTTTTTTTTTTTTTTTAACAATGAAAGCCTGTCACATGCCAGTCAGGGGCTGAGTTAGCCTTTAAGTGACTCTGTTATGGGTATGATTCCCTGGAGAATGGAGAGCTTAAAACTAAGCATTCGTGACAACAGGGTGTTCTGTCCAGAGATTATCCAATTTGCAGATTATTTTGGATTATCTCTCTCTTCCTTCTGTCTGCCTAGTCACTGGTCACTTCCTCTAGCAGCAGCTCCGTCATGTTTGTCAGGAAAGGTCTTGCAACAGGGGAAAACTTGAACCGATGTTTGATTCTAATACATAGGCTTGAAGCAAGGATCCAGGTAGACTCAGAAATTCTTTCTGTCTCATGTGTGTGTGAGTGGGGGGGGAGAACATAGGGATGCACTGCATGTATATGTGTCTATATGCTTGTGGAGACCAAAGGGCAAGTTCAAATGTTTACCAGGTGCTACCCTACCTAGTTTTTGTTTTGTTGTGTGTGTTTGTTTTGTTTATTTTGAGACCGGATCTTATTTTCTCAGAGCTGCCCAAATAGCCTAGATTGAACAGAAAGGGAGGCCCCAGGGCCAACCTGCTTCAAACCTTCCAGCATTGGGATTTCAAGTGCTACCACACTCCTTCCCATTGTGGGTCTATTGAGCTTGAGTTACTCCCTGAACTGCCTCCCCAGCCCTAACCTTTCAGTTCCTATCTCATCCCTGAGTCTGTAGGTCACTTCTTTACATGATGTTGCATCTGGGATTAATTTTGGAGAATTGGAAACATAGCATCCCAGCTTACATCTCTTGTTGGCCTTGCTCTACTTGCTGTGCTCCAGAGCCCAGAGCAGGTGTCTGGAAGTCACTGCAGGGGCCACTGTGCAAGCACTTTACACTAACGTGTTCCCTTGGATCCTCATTTACTCCCTTCTTGGAAATCCTGTCTTTATGTCTGTGTTGAAATCCTTGGCCACATGCACGAATTTCTTTGTCTTGTTTGTAGGTTAAAACTTTCTCTTAAAAGTCTTGCTCTTTCTGCTGCCAGTAGTATAATAATGATAAAATAATAATAATAATAATAATATAGCATAGCTTTATACAGGCCATAGTGTATTTAATGAATACATGAGATCTCTCTTTATAGGTTGACTTTGCAAGTGTGTGTGTGTGTCTGTATGTGTTTATGTGTGTGTACGTGTATATGAATGTGTGTAAAGGTATGCATACATTTGAATGCATATGCACATGTATATATGAAGGTCAGAGGATAATCCAGCTGTCATTCTCTACTATCATCTTCATTTTCTATTTTTTCACACATGGTTTTACTACCTTAGAATTTGTCAAGTAGGCTCAGCTGGCTTTCTGGTGATCACCAGGGATCTGCTTGCCTCCACTGCTCCAGCATATATGTGGGTTTTGGGGATTGAACTCAGCTCTTCATGCTTAGGAGATAAGAACTCTAGCAGCTGTAGAGCCTTCAGACCCTGGCTGGCTTAAAATATAAAGTACATAAGACATGGTCTAGCTCACAAATCTCCAGTGAATTCCCTTTTCCCACTATCTGCAGAAAAGCTGGTGACTATGGAGATTATCATTGCCAATGATCACCAATGGCCCACCACTGCTTCCTTTATCGCAGGGTACAGTTGTGCATCCTTGCCCATTTGGATGGTACCTGAATTATTTATGAGTAAGATTACTCTTGGGATGTCTCTCTATTCCATATCACCATTAGGAAAACATGGTTATGTTGCTAAGATGAATTGATGGAGAGGCTGAGATGCTCAGAAACAAATGACAGTGTTCTATTTTTCTTGGCCCCATCAATTATTTTTACATTTCCTCCAGGGGCAATGAGAAAGCCTGCTGGCCTGTGTGCACTGCTTCCTGCTGAGGAAGAGTATTACAAATCAATCATCCACTCTGTGGTAGATTATGTTGTATTTGGATCTAGTGGCCAGAGAGGTAAAAATCAAACTGTGCTGGGTTAAGAGGATGACTCAGTCAGTAAAACATGAGGACCTGAGTTCGAGTCCTAGTATCCATATAAAAAGACTGGTTATATTATGTACCCAGAGGTGTAGAGATAGTGAGTTCACCCAGGTTTACTGGCAAGCCAGCCTAGCAAAATCAGTGAGTTCCAAATTCAACAAGAGATTCTGTCTCAAAGAATAAAGTGGAGTTCAATAAAGAAAGACATCCAACATTGACCTTCAGTCTCCCTGTGCATACATGTGCATGTATTTGAACACATATAATTAGGCTATGATCCTGATAGAGATGTACATATCCAGAGACTGGAGACTAAAACAATGTTAAAAGCTGAGTGAGGAACTCCATCACTGAGTCACCTCTTAGTCAGGACCAAGAAGGAATTGCAGTGTCCTACTGAGCATTACTTACCTAGGAAAGAAGCATACACTAGACAGATGGCCTTAACGACATGAGCATTCTGTATGTTTCAGAAAATGTCTTCTGAGGTTTAGACCCCAGTGTGTAGCACTAGTGCCAAGCTTTAAGAGGCAAAGCAAGGTGAGATATCTGTAGTTAATGGTGTGACCTCACTGAGGATTGTATGTCCCTAGTCTCTTCCACTTTTTTTTCACTGTCTACCATGAACTGAGTGGATTTTCTCTACCACATTCTACATCCACAGAGTAGATGTAGAATTCCCTTGGTGACACTAAAAGCATTGGTGCCAGGCAGCTCTGGGCTGGGATCTGAACCTGTGAGTCAAAACCTCTTAGTAAGTTTACTTATTCTAGTGACAGAAACTGATCGACACAAAAGCTTCATATTTATTATTATTACAGTTATTATTATTTCTGCTACATATATACCCCAATACAGACAGAACACATACACAGAGACAGACAGACAGACGCACACACACACAGACACAAACATACAGAGAGAGAGAGAAAGAGAGAAAGACGACTATATTTTACTAGCTATTATTTTTTCAAGATTTATTTTATTTTTAATTGTGTAGATGTGTGTGAGGGGGTCTGTACATGCATGTGCAATTGCAGAGGCAAACTGGTAGACTGGTATACCAGATGTCTCATATTTCCTGAATTACATAGTTGTGAAGCACTTTCAAACTCTAAGCCATCTTCCCAGTTCTGTGCTTTAACTACTTTTGGTAATTATGACCTAAATATTAGTTCACTAAAATATTAGTATGAATATAATTATAATGTATTCAAATCTAGTGAGTCATGGTTTTAAATCACGATATATAATTAGAATTTATGTGTGTATATACATGCTCTTCCTGGTCAGTATGGTTGAAGAAAAAATAGCCAGATAGGATCACCTTGTTCTGTAGTCAATAAATGAAAAATAAAATATAGCATCTCTCTGAAAGGAGAGTAAAAGAGTTGTTCAAACTTTCTTACTCAGCTGTCTCTGAATTTTTCTGCTTCATTTTTAGCCCATTTTGCTGGAGATGCAGTGTGGCTTTGTCCTAGAAAGAAGTTGTTCTGACAGTTCTGATTGGGTCTAAATTCAGATGACAAAACAGTCAAGGACATCCTATTTGTGAGCTGTTGGTCAGCAAAAATAAGCACCAAGGAAACTCAAAAGCACAAAATATGCCACCTAGAATACAATTAAACTATCAAGAATTTTTTTCCTGGATTTTTCTATCCAGTGTGTTTTAAATGAAGGAGAACCCTAAAAGGAAAAGATAAGGTCTATGCTGATGTCACTGAAGTTACATCAACAGGACATATTTCACAGGGTGGCAAGTTGGAGATAACACAAGGATTTGGGGTTGTTCTTTGGCAGTATATTTGTTTTAATGAGATGAGATTCTTTCTGAAAATGATTATGAGTTACATTTTGTAGTTCTTTTGCTGAAGCTTCCATCCAATGCAGGAGAGACAGGTTGGGCAGATGACTGTCTTGTGGCTAGAAGTGGTATCTCTTTGGTATAGGTTATTGAAACTTCTGCTATAGAAATATGTAAAATGACCTTAGCACAAGTTCTTTCAGTGAAGGGCTGATCACTGGAGTGTGTTTGTGTGTTCATGTGTCTATTCAAGAAATTAAAAATTGCCTAATAAATCCAAATAAGTTCAATAATTTTGCTTTTTGTGAATCATTGCACAATTTGCATAATTTGCCCATGAACCTTTAAAAGATATCATCTGAGAATTGAAAAGTTTTGTTTTGTTCAATTTGATAATGGGACAATTTATTTTATTGGCTTGCACATGTTTTCAAGGACTCATATGAAAATATTGAGCTCACTTCACCTTTCACCTTGTATACTCTTTGAGATTTGGATTCTATAGAGATTGCCTTGGATGAAATTGAGGAAGGAATTTAGCTTCTTTGTCCTGTCTATGTGAAAGCTGCCATTAGTGGTGATAAAAAGTTTAAAAACTACCTGGTTTCATTGTTCCAAATAGATTCTTCCAAAGTAAACTTTTATGGTGATGTACAACTATATCCATGTAATATTTTAAATAAAAATTACAAGAATGTGCAGAGTATAGCTAAAACATGTACATGTCATTTCATTCATAACTTTTAACTTTCCATTGTAAATGGGTATGAATATGGAAGGGCTTCTCAGCAGGGATGAAAATATCTTTGTAATAGTTCTGTAGAAACACAAACTTATTTATGAGCCTTAACTGGCTAGCTAAGTCCTTCCAGGGGCTATGTCTGGCTGGCCTTAGAGAATACTTCCAAGCTGATACAAAGAACTATTTTCAGCACTGAGGATGCCTTTTTAAAAATTAGTTTACAGCATTTACCATCCAAGCAACAAGAATCTAAAACAGAGAATCAGTAAGATAGAATTTTACAATCCCCTTTGAAACATTTTTTTTCCAAACTATGGCATTTGCATACAGTTTCATGGTTGGCATGGATCAGGTCTGAATAGAGTGAACGGTGAAGTTGCAAAGATTTCTGAACCATTGCACTGACCTAAGCATTTCGTTTGTCACAAATTTATCTCATCAGTCTTAAAACACGAGTGAGCACAGAGCCTACAAATAAATATTTATTCATCAAATAATAGCAATAATTCTTGGTTCTTGAAAACCTTTTGTTTGTCTCTGAGACTCTCATCGTCATGGCCACCATACTTGTCCTTTTCCTAGGTACTCATTAATACCACCCACATTCCTAGTTTGCAAAATGAACAAAAATGTGACAGAAATATATAGAGCTTTACCTACATTTCTTATTGGTGCTTTGGAATTTTGTTTCAGAGTTCCATTCCAGGGAATGAGTGAATTAGATGGTTTATTTAGTCAGTCACTCAAAAATTACATATTGGACTATTTATTGATGGAAGTTGGTGCTGGAATATGAACAAGATCCCTGCAGACATTGAGTTCACAATGATGCAATCAGATATCTTAAAATAACCATTACACTATTCATTATGTAGTCTCCATTATGAAATGTGCTCCAACATTGGAAAATTGGGTCATGTAGAAGTTTAATGGAAGGGACAGCCAACATGTTCGGCAGTTAGAAAGACGCCCTCCCTACCCAGGTGGAGTTTAAGCAGAAATTTTAAGTAAAGTAAAACGCCAGGCTGAAGAGGTCAAGTGCTTGCAAGCTCAGAGTATTTTCCTCAGTTAGCACACTGACTGTGTAGTGGTTTCTGCCCTGTGTTTAAGATGTCGCATGTGAGCTTTTCATTTTTTTCCTCATGTTACTGTTTTTTCTTCTGGACTCCTGTATTTTACTGTAACTGAGAGTGCATTTTTGAGTCCTTAAGCATTAATCTCTAACATTGGGAACTTGGGGACAGAGCTGGGTGTCTATTGTCATGGTTTGTGTATCGCAACAACTTACCTGGTCTTACTTTGTGTGGAAAGATTGTAATCTGCTTTATGGGTCCTGTGGTACCTCAACTCCAGATGTTTGGATTAACATTTAAACATTTTTACGTAGGCGCACACTCCATCTCCCCACAATACATCTGTCCTTCTCCCAACTTCATGTCATTTTATAAAATAACCCAGTAGATCTAGAGAGTACTACCTACATGCATGTATGTGTATACAGACTTCCACTAGGACATGGGCATCATGATTATCTTCCTCCCAGGTAAAAGTGACTCTCCCTTTGCCAGAAGACAGCAGTTGCCCTTAGTTTCTTAGCCCTATCCCATTCCATGCTGCAACATGTGACTGTATTCAGCACGTGGAGGTTTGGTGCAGGTAATTGCAGCTGATGTAAGCTCCTGTGTGGATTAACTGGTTCTGATAAGTTGTAAATTTTGGACACTGAGTTTAGAGAGTTCTTCTTTAGATTAAAAAATTATTATAATTGCTTACAGGCACCAAGTTTCTTTCCTGCACTTTCATATATACTTATCTTGTCTCACAGGATACTAGGGAGACTTATGGAAGAGAGAAAAGAAGAGAGAAAGAGGAAAAGAGTTGAGCTATCACAGGAGTTGGTATCTCAATCTGGAGTTGACATAGCACAGGAGCCAATAAAGCAAATTACAATCTGTCCACACAAAGTAAGGTCAGGTAAGATGTTCTAGGACACAAAGACAGACAAACAGAAGCAGAGAGAGAGAGAGAGAGAGAGAGAGAGAGAGAGAGAGAGAGAGAGAGAAGAGAATGGAGCACAGCCTATACAGAGATTCCTTCTGAGAACCACTGATTTCTTCCAGAGTCATCTTAGGTAATTCTGCCTATATGAGGAAGCAAAGACTTAGCAATAAAATTATGTAGTATTTAAGGTGAGTCTCATGAGGCTGGAGCCCATGTACAGCAGACTTATAAAGAGAAATGTAGAGAACTATTGTTTACCCAGGTCTTTAACTTGGCAAGTTTTGGTCCAAAACAGCAAATTGCTGTAATTTAATTTAGAAAATCACCTAGCAAAATTAGGTTTGCTGCAGAAGGGAGATCTATTTGATATAACTGACATAATCTACTCTGTATAGATCTTTCCTATGTGTTAATGATAGCATCCCATGCTGCTTATAAAAGAAATATGCAGAGAACTAACATGCCAGCTCAGGAAATTCAATCACATAATCAGCCCCAATTTCCCCTTAAAAATATCCATTGAGTAGAGGGTATGGAGAGTTTTTTTGTTAAACTTTATTATTTTGAATTTTTCAGAACTTAAATGGCACTTAGATTGATAGAGAAATGTCTTATAATGTATGTGAAGAATGTGGGTATTAAGGAAGAATTGAGGAAATTTCATCTAGATGAGGTAGCAAAGATATGCCACACACAAAAATATTAAGAATCTTACTCTCAGGCAGTATAAATTCAATAGATCAGGCATGGAATAAGATTAAATTTACCCCAAATTCTTTAAATGTGTGAGAAAACTATTTGCTTGAAATCCCTAACTAAGCCTTTGATCTCAAAGGTACTCTGGAAAGCAGGCATGACTGCCTTTCAACTTGGTGTCAGGAAAATAATTCATTGAGCTCTGAGTGAGAATGTGTCTTAGACCCAGTTGAGATGGAGAATAGACTGGAATATTTTATATACCTGAGAGAGATCTGCCTAGGAGAATTACACGTTTCCCTATAGGCCTGGCTTCTGTTTTATCTGGCAAGACCTTCCCTTGTAGTTAAGATGCCATGGGCCCCTATGCTATAGGTACCTTTGTTATTGCTCTGACAAAATTTATGACATAAATAATGTAAAAGAAGAAGGGTTTTGCTCAGTTTCATGCATGTGAACAGAATATCATGATGGCAGGAGTATAGCGTGTAGCAGCAATGTGCAGTGTGCAGCTTCAATGTGCAGTGTGCAGCAACAATGTCTAGTGTAAAGCTTCAATGTGCAGTGTGCAACCTTATGTGTGGTGTGCAGCCTTAATGTATAGTGTGCAGCTGCAGTGTGCAGTGTGCATCAGCGTTGTGTAGTGTGCAGCAATAGTGTGCAGTATGCAGCAGCAATGTGCAATGTGCAGCCTCAATATGTAGTGTGCAGCAGTAGTATGCAGGGTTGAGCTGCAAAATGCAATGTGAAACAAAGAATTTTTACCTGTATGACAGAAAAATGGAAAGCAAGGAGAGAGAGAGAGAGAGAGAGAGAGAGAGAGAGAGAGAGAGAGAGAGAGAGAGAGAATAGCCCAGGGATATGGTCACAAATAGTTACTTCTATCAAGCAGATCACTTTTTTACCCTTTATTTCTGAGAGTATATACCCCTTCCTTGATCTCTTTCAAATTCATGAACAGGAAACTATTTTGGACTACCTTCCAATAATGTTGGGGTATTCTGCTTCCATAAAAGGGTTAGTCTGATTAATTCATTGGTAGGTCAGAACCTTCCTGATGTAATTGTCTCTTAAAATGCCCTTGCAGACACATCCAGGTGTGCTTCACTAATATCTTAGCATTTCTTAATCCAGACAAGTTGACAGTGATCAATGAAGATTAATCATCACAGGTCCCCTACCTGGACCAAAGGACAGCATTAACTAGGTCTGACCAGCCGGTGTCATTTTGCTTATTCTATAACCTTAGGCTGCTGTTAGCAGAAATAAATCCATCAGTTCCAGGAGAACATCAAACAACAGCTCTTGGCGTTTATCCAGCTACCACAAGAAGCCTGAGAATAAGCCAACAGCTGGAGAGCAGGGCTGAGTGACCAAGCATGATCCAGATCCTGATAGACACGAGAAGCCCAGAATTCTGTTGCAGCTGTGTTAATCTTTGCAGTTGTATGAGCAGATGGCTACTGTTTTATTTGCCTTTGGCGAATTTAGTGGTTGATATTTGTTATTATTATTTTAATTATCATTACCATTATTTTCTGTTCCTATCCATATGTAAAGACCTGGCAATACAGCTTCTTTATTCTAACTGAAGCATTTCTTTTCCTTGTTGTTATGTTGAATAGAACCTTCTCTTTCGATTTGTATGTGGTTGAAGCACTATGTTGGGACTGCAGTTGTACCCCAGTTTGCTGAGTGCTTGCCTAACTAGCTCTGGGTTTTACCCCAAATCATATATACCAACCATGTGTGTGTACTCAGGCATAAAAGCAGGAATATCAGAAGTTCAAGGTTAACCTTGGCTACAAAGCAAGTTCAAGTTCACCCTGGGCTACATGAAGCCCTGTCTCAAAATGAGAGAGAGAAGGGGGAGAGGGAGGGAGAGAGAGAGAAGAAGAGAGAGGGGGGTACCCCTTTTAACAAGAGAGAAATGATATCATACATGTTAGTTCTTTATGTGATAGAACAGCACATCACTTCTTGGATAAAAGTGGACAGAATTTCAGCTGGTCATCATTTTCCACAGCTAGATGGGTTCTGAGCTGATGAAGGGAATTCACTTTGAATTGATGAATTCAAATTGCAAGGGTTAAAGTCTTAACATGATGCTTGGTACTAACAGTGTGGCAGAGCAATGGATCACTACCTCCTCACTACCATCAGATTAGTACTAATAAATGTTTTTATTATTTGCTCACAAAACTGAAAGTGGTATTTAATATTTTATATATCTCAATCAGGATGAGGAAAGATCTCTAATAACTAGAATAATTACTTGTATGTAGCGAAGTGATATTTAACAGAGTTCTCTTTCATATAATGGCACTGGATTGTGTGGTAAGATTCACCAAACCTATTTCCCACTTTAATAACACCACTTTAATACATTCATCAAAACAAATTAATATTTCCATATTAATTAATTTATATTATATAAATCTGTTCAAATATATAAGTAATGAATAAAAATGAGGAGAGATAAGAAAGATTTTGAAGTTCATTAAAATGCAAATATTAGAGCATCAAGTTAAAAAAATCAAAAACTGCTCTAACGTCTTCTATGAATTAAAGATTTATAGTTCTGTCTTTGGGTAAGCTTTAGTCTAAATGGCTAAAAGATGAGGAACTGTGGTTTATCAGAAGATAGGTAAGATTGCTTACTGGTGTTATTTGACTCTAAATAAATCATTTAGAGACTATTGTTTTTATTTATGTGTATGAATACATCTTTGAGCATGAAAGTGTAAAGGCCAGAGGTAGCCGCCACCTGACGTTTGAGTGAAAAACAATTGTAAGCTGCCTGACATGGGTCCTGGAACCCAGCTGGGGCTCTTGAATGTTGAGTAATCTCTCAGACCCACACATATGTTTTTTGACACAGGGTCTTACTATGTAGCCCTGGCTGGACTGGAACTTTGTACATAGACCAGGCTAGACTTGAACTCACAGAGATCTACCTGTCTCTGTCTCCCAAGTACTGAGATTCAAGGTATATGCCATCATCATTATTTAATGATATGACTGGTATATGACTGGTATAACATGTAGTATTGAATTCAGATTCGTTGGTTCACATATAAATGAATTGAATACAAAGTCCCATGAAAAGAGGAGGTATAGACAACCTTTAATTTAGAGCTGACAGAGACACATATAAGTTGATGTTGATGTTGTCCTGGGGAAATATGGATTAAAAAGTACTGTTTCTGAGAAAAGAAGGAACAGGATGATAAGAACTATCACTATTCTGAGAAAATTGGGGGTGCTTTTCTTCATAGAGATAAATAACTATTTAATGATGTGAATGTCATTTGTATGGTACAGTGGCTGTCTTAGTTTGTTTTGTGTTACTGTAACAAATTATTTACACTTGGGAAGTTTATAAATGATAGAAGTTTATTTTGCTCATGATCCTAGAGTCTTTTTTGGAGAGCATGTATCAGATCCAGTGAGGACCTTCTTGCTGCATGATAGCACAGAAGATATCAGATAGTGAGGAAGAGTGAGTTTGGTATCCTGAATCTTTTTCTTCTTGTCATAAAGCCACCAAAGACCTCATAGGGACTCTACACTCATGATGTCATCAAAACCTAATTACTTCCCAGAAGTCTCCACCTCCAAACTCCTTGAACAGTAACAGTGAGCATTAAGAACCCAATGCTGGAAATTTGGGGAGATATTTAAAGCAAGCGAATGAGTAACCTTATTTAGAGCAATGTGGGCCTGGGTTATGTGGTGCCAGGCTTGCTGCACCAAGTGTGCTAATGATCAGAATACAGCCCAATAGGGAAAAAAATTATCAGCATTGCAGCCTTGTAGACCTCTAAGACCCTCTTCACACTTAGGTGAGGAATGCATTCTAGAAGATACAGCATAAGGTATTTAGGCAGAGAAGTTTGTTATATAGCCTAACAGTAACAGAGTTCATGGGGTAGAAGGAGACAGCATGTTTGACTGTTAGGGTGCTTCTAGTCTTGGATTCTGCTATATTTTTCATCTGTATAATTGGTTTCAAGTAGTATTAGAGTCAGAAACACCAAGAGACGCCCAAGGTCAATGTCTTAAGCATATCTCACAGCCAGGTAGATTTCTCAATGAAATCTTGTTTTGTTATCTGATAGTGAGGAGGCTGCTAAGACCTATGACTTGTGGTGGCTTGGACATGTGGAGATGGAGAGATGTGTGTTGCTGCTCACTTCTCAGGGATGGCATCTAGCACCTGTTATCTCCCAAGTCCAAATTTGTCGAAGTGAATTACTGAGAGTGAAGGGACTCTAGACAGTGTAGGTCTGGCAAACAGGGCTCTGTCAGACCTTAGTCTTCTCTACCATTTCCTCTGCTTTGCCATTAGATTACATTCCTCAAGCCAGTCACCAAGGTCTGTTTACTTCTTCCTCAGGCCAACAACTAAGACTGAGCTACCAAAGTATTGATGTTCAACAATCAAAAATACCTAATTAACTTGCCCAATTAAAACTGAACACCTTGACACAGGATTTCCCCTTGTACCTTTATAAAGCACCCTTTCCCTATATGGCATGGCTGTCTCCTCTATGCAGAAGTAGTCCTTCATCCCCCTGGGACATATAATCCTGCCCACCATCTCTTGTTTCCTTCCCTTATCCATCCTTCACCATCTATCCCCTGCCTTTGTCCCATATTCTATATGTTTTGTCCCTCTGGGACAAACAAATCTTTCTGCTGAGAGCTTGGCCTTGGGGGTCCTGAGTAGATACCTTGTTTTGCCAGAGGCCACGTTCCTACTTCTTGCTCTAGAACTTTTCAGTCTCTGATTTTTACTGCATCATCTTTGTGTCTTAACACAGGTTTTGTAGAAACCTACTACTTTTTACATCCCTCAAAAATTACCAGGTTGTCAAAACATTCATTTTATAATCTTTTTAAAAATAATGTACTTGGTTTGGTCAGGGAAATCATCTTGAATGTTCTTGTTGACTTTTCAGCAAGGTTGGCTGAACCTCCAGTCAATTAAAGCCATTACTCTTCTCTAGGAAAATGCTTTCTGTCCTAAAATCTAGGCAACTAGATGCAGAGTTTGTAGCTAAGGCAGTTTGGAGAGTGATCACGGTCTTGACACTTAACCTCTACAGTGTGTTGCAGTCAAAGGATTGTATCTGAGCTTATTTGGTTTAAATGATGCTGTGGTGTGTCCCCAACCAGTTGAAAACTGGAAAAAATGTGAAAGTCTTCACAGGCTTTCAAACATGGGAATCAGACATTAGGTTCAGAAGAAGAGTCAGGGCACTAAGCCAGAAGCAGGTATCCCAACTAGAAGTGAGAATGCACACATCTGGATTCCAGCCAAGAGGGAATAACTAGCCATGCACAGAGAATAGTATCTATGTACTAGGATCAAAAGGGATATTGCTATTGATAGATGATTTGTATCTCAAGTACTTATCTCAGAGGGACAGGAAACTGGGCTGCAATCTTTTCTAATGTTTCTGCTATATACAGTCCTATATTGCTTTATGGAATGAATCTGTTCTTATAAACATATTGGATGATTTTGGCTTTGTGTGAATATCATGAGGATGGATACAGAAGACTCTGTCACCAGACAATATAGTTTTTATAGGATTATTGTGGTATATGTGGTCCAACCTGGATTGAAACATCTTTAGGCTGACTATTCGTGGGACTGTGACATAACCTTTGGGGAGTACTCTAAAGATCCCCCATTTAGCAGAGGCTAAGGGGGATGTAGGTCATGTGAAGTTAATTATCTCTGGGAGAAATCCCAAGATGGCAGTCTTTACCTCTGTAGTATGAGTGTTATGCATGCATGATGTAGGGCTCCTACTATGTGAACATGGTGATGTTTTGAGAATTCTTAAAGGTTGAGAAACAATTTGAAGTCTTTGGAAGTAGTGTACAGGGGTCAAAATTGCTGGTAAGTAGAGGTGAATGATACTTGGCCACTGTTGTTTAACAGTAAAAAGTGCATCTGAGGCTTATAGGAGAGCCAAAGGGAATGTGTTTATGCAAAAGAGAGATTGCAGCAAGAAAGGGAAGTATGGTTAGGATCCAACATGGCAGCCTGTGACTTGGCAAGGCAATTTTATACAGATTTGTTGACTGTTGTGGCCTAAAAGTGAAAAAGAGTATAGGTTAGAACTGTTCTCCACAGCCCTTCCTAGAATCTAAGAACTTGGAACCCATGGGAAAACTAGAGTGAGGAGGAGTGCATGGAAAAATATAATAAGACAAAATAAAAGTTATCACATCAAAGTTTGACAAGGCAAATAAACAAAAGGAAGGGGCACAAGAGAAGGTATAAGAATTAGAGATCCACTTGTTTCCTCTCAAATCCCATGAAAATATGGAACTGAAAGCTGTAACATATATGCAGGTCTGTTGTCTCGTAGAAGCATGTTCTTTTCTAATGAGAGATAGGAAAGGGGTGGATCCAGATGAGAGGGGAAGTGAGAAAGATCTGGAAGGAGTAGAGGGGGGGGAATTATCAGGCTATATTGGGTGAGAAAAGAACATTTTCAATAAAAGGGGTGAATGAAATACATGGTAAAAGTAATAAAGTATACCCCTCAGGCACATGTTTAGTAAAGAATAAGGAGACATCTGTGACTCAACATGCAGATGGGGCCTCAGCCAGGGTCAGATAAGGAAACCATGGTATTTGAGTTTACACAGCATCTGAACTGTTTGAATCAGGGAAGGCTTTTAAACAAGGAATTAAAGAGCCTGTCACAGTGTAGCTCTGAAGGCTGTGGGACATGGGAGTGATGGGCTTATTCAAACTACTGTGTAGGTACAACATCTGAGCAATATAACTTTCATGCCTCCATAAGGGAAAGGCTGCATAAACTGAGAGGCTATGAGGAAATCTGGCTCTAATAGACTGGCTTATCTGAGGCACAGGAACACATACATAGATAGATATTGCTGTCGGGGGCTTCATAAATATCAGGAAATGAAAAACAATAGAGGAAAATGGGAATATGGGAAGCTGTGTTAATCCCCAGCTCATTGGTCTAGATATAACTATATTCACAGGAGAGTAAAACAAGAAGTAGATGAAGCTGGAGAGATGGTTTAGTGCTTAAGGTCTCTTCCAGAGGACATGAGTTCATTTGCCAGCACCCACATGGTTACTCACAGTCATCTGTTACTCCAGTTCCAGGGGATTTGACGCCATCCTCTGGTCTCTGTTGGTGCCAGGCACACATGTGGTGCATAGACATACATATAAAATAAATGAATCTTTAAAAATAAATTAAAAGAAGTTGATCCTCAAGACTGGCATGGAAGGTTTTATTGAATCCTATGATGAGACCTTATTGTTATAGCATATGAGAGTCTGTGACCAAATTAAATAATCTAGACTGGCATGTGAATTGAGTGCATGAAGAAACAGAAATCTAGATGAGATCAGAGGGAAAAAAAACAGAGAAAGGGGTCTGTCTAGATCACTTTGGGGTGAATGAGACAAGACCTGTATGGAGCTGAAGTCTGAGGAGAAGGATGACAGGAACCAAACCTGGCACTAGTGGGCTAGAGTTCCTCTTTGTGTATGTCACCCTTGCCATTCTTGTGACAGTTACCTGAGAGATGACGTTTAAGGAGGAAAGTCTTGAATGTTGAAGGAACCATCCCCTCTGGTTTGGGTGTCCTGATGGCTGAAGTGTGAGGTAGATGGTCACAGTCAACAAACAAACAAACAAAAAAAAATGAATTCTGGTGCTCAGCTTGTTTTCTTATTGTTACTATGCCCAGGATTCTTGCCAATAGGATGGCAAGCCATGATTTGCAGCTGCCTTTAAGTATAGTTAGGATCATAAGGTGTCTCAGGGTTGCTATGGATGTGAGGAGACACTATGATCATGGTAACTCTTTAGAAGAAAAAATATATAATTGGAGTGGTAAGCCACATTTTCAGATGTTTAGTCTTATCATCATGGTATGGCATCGTGACATATAGCTAGACATAGTGTTAGGGAAAGAGCTGAGATTTCTCCATCTTAGCTTATAGGCAACAGGAAGTAGTCTGTTTCATTGACTATGGTTTGAGCATATATGAGACCTCAAAGCCTACCTCCACAGTGACACACTTCTTCCAACAAGACCACACCTACTCCATAAAGGTGCCACTCCATTGGAGGGGGACATTTTTCTTCACCATACAAGGCAAGCCATAATGGTGATGTCTTGTGGCTGGAACAGACAGGAGTAAAGATTCTAAACTCCTGCTCATAGAAGTTAACTGAGCCCTGCACCACTTGATTGTAACCTCTCAAGGCTCAAGTCAATCTTCTAACCCCTGAAGTTATCAAGTAACAGATTGTTTAAAGGTATCAGTTTTATGGTAATTGGTTATAGGAGCATGCATGCACTATATGTATATGTATGTTTTTATGTATACATATATATCTGATTCTTCACAATCTATGTTGTCAGAATTGAAGATGCTACCCTTGGAAGCAGCTGAGTTGTGGGGAAATGAAGTGGCTGTAATCTAGACCAGTGTGTCTAAGTGGAAAAGAGGAAGATAATGTCTTTAGAATTGTGTTATATCACATCAGTGTCTATAACCAATACAACAGAGAAAGAAAGGACAATGTAAATGCTGGCCTGGGCTTGAAGAAGTCTTGCAATTTACAAGGACATTCAAGAAAAGTTGCCAGTAAAAGGAAGAGAAAAGTACTACAAAAAATAATGTGTGTATTTTCCTGAGAAATACAACTTCATAAAGAAGTGATCTATTAGGGTTGTTTTTTCCCCCATGGGAGAAGGATTTGAAGGTTTCCTTGGTGGGGGTTGATATTTTTTCCCTGTGCAGAGCATGTATAAGATTGGAAGGAAGGCAGGCAAGTGTAATGATTCAAGTTTGATCATGAAATATGTATTTTCAAATGTAGTTTTTGTGATGTTGCTCTTTTTTTGACAAAAGGATAAAAAGAGCAGTGTAAATGGAATGGAAAGTGGAGATTGATTTCTGAGCATTATATCATAGAAATGGATGTTGTAAGGGTAAAAGGATTGCAAAGTTAAAACTGTGTAAAAGGACATCGGCAGCTCTGTCCACCATCTCCTCGCAGTCCCCACTGTCCATGGATGATTTTGATTTTCAGACATATCATTCATTGCGCAGCTGCCCCCATGCTTTCTGGCTGGTTGGTTCTGAATGCCTTCTGACTTTCTCTAACCCTTGGCTTCCCCTCTTATTTTATAAATGAAAGAAAATTAATAGAGAAGAACTGGTTAAGAAAAAAATGAGCTGTTACGGGGTTGTGCATGTGGTTCAGTCAGGAAACTTTTGTGGCAGAAGCCTGGTCACCTGAGTTCAGATCACCTGCACTATGTAAAAAAAACATATAAAAAGAAAAGAAAAGGAAAAGCTTGACAGGGCACCACATGCCTGTAACACTAGCACTGGAAAGATAGACATATAAGAAACATGCCATCCCTGAGCTCCAGGTCCAATGGAAACCATGTGTCAAAAATATAATGTAGAGCTGGAAGGTGATAATGACACACACCTTTAATCTCAGCCTTCAAGAAGCACAGACAGGCAGATCTCTGTGAGCTAAAGGCCAGCCTGGTCTACAGAGCTCATTTGAGGACAGCCAAGACTAAACAGAAAAACTCTGTCTCAAAAAAGCAAAATATATACTATATAATGTGGAAAAGTGACAGAGGGAGGAATCTGATGTTAACACACTTGTTTTCACATATACTTGCACAAAGGTGCATGCATGTGTGTGCGCATGTGCACACACACACACACACACACACACACACACACACACACACACACACACACACACATACACAGTGGAGGCTATTTGTGCTGGGTTGGAAGGAAGCTGTGGTGACAGGCCCAGCCAGTCTCAGGATGAAAGGGTTAGTGGCAAGAGTCTTGTTGAATGTAGCTGGAGAGGCAAATGATTGACTTTGGTAATTAGATTACAAGCACATGTGTGTTATGGTGCTAAAACAACCTAGTGCTATCCTTATACAGCCTAAATGTTCATTTGTTTTATTGTAAATTTGAGGGAATTTAATATATGATATTTTTTACTTCCCCCATCCATCCAAATACTCCAGTGTCTCCTCTGCTACTTCTTGAATTCATAGCCTCTTAGTCTTTAAATATTGTTATTACATACATGCACATGAATATAATCTGAGTTTCTAGAGTTACTTCTATGCATTGTAGTGAGATTGTGGTATGTTGTAAATATTTGTCCTGCCTACTAGTTTAATAAAAATGCTGATTGGCTGAAGGCAGACAGGAAGTGTGGGTGGAGCTACCAGACTGGTAAAATCTCAGACAGAGCAGGGTAAACACAAAAGACAGATGCCAGAGACAGACACCATGGGAAGGCAGCAGACACAGAGGAAAAAAGTTGAAATTCTGCTCTTAGAAAAGGTACTGAGCCGCATGGCTGAACAGAACAAGGAAGATGGGTTAGTTTAAGACTAAAGAGCTAGCAAGTTGTATGCCTGGGCCCTAGGCTAATCAGCATAAAAATAATATAAGCCTGTATGTGATTATTTGAGACTAAGCAGGACCAAGAGTGGGTTCAAACCTCTGGTCCAGAAACATAATACAACAATTCATATGGCTTAGGGGTGATTACTTAGTGTTGGATAACTGATTACAGACTTCATCCTGAAGAAGACTGATTCTTGTTCTCCTACCTACCATTAATTGCTTACAACTGTTCATCTATAGGTGGAGTCTTGTGCAATTTCCCCCATCTATGTTGGCATGCCAACTTGCTATTCATTTATATTGCAATTATGCATCTCATTGAGACATGTTTCTACCCACTATTTTCTACTTGGTTAATTAACTCTTACAGTGTGATGGTAACTCACTCTATCCCTTTCATTCACAAATTATCCAAGTAATATGTCAGGAACGTGAGTCTCTTTGCAAAGTGATAGAGTTATGAGAGGGGAAAAATCTACAGGGAGATCAGAATTAAAAGGCCATTGTCACCTACCTAATAGCATAGAACAAAAATCAAAGATGTACTGCAGGCTTTTGTATTTAAAGCTTTTAGGAAGTAATATAAGACAATATCAGCAGTACCCCAGGGAAGAAGGTGTTTCTAAGAATTCTGAAGTGCTGACTATAAATTGCTTCTGTTTGTCACTGAAATTAAGAACCACTTTTTTTTTTTAAAGCATCACAAAGAAAATAAAAATACAGAGAGGAGACTGCCTGCATTGTGTGTATCCAACAGAATGCTAGGGAAATGGAATCAACATGAATCAGGAACAAAGGGAAAGAAAAGTAGACAGGCAGCTTGAAGGCAAGAATCCAAATACACCACACATGGAAAGAGTCTCAGCATCCTCATTCATTAGAAAAGCAGCTACCAATACAACTGGGCCTTTAAGTGAAGACATATTCAGCATTAATAACAAATCCATGGTCTGCAGCAGTGGCCTGTCACCTAAGAGTGTTTGCTTTTCCTGC